>JASVEL010004884.1:0-353389 GCA_032618575.1 Nicotiana noctiflora
GCTTAGGCCGGTGTTGAGGTGTCATATCACCAGTGTGGTGTGTTATAATCGAAATGATCGCTGGAGTCATTTGTGAGCACGTGATTTTTGCCCTACATGAGAATTACTCCCAAAAAATTCAAAATAAAATAGTATTTGTGTTGTGCGTGATTTTTGTGGATTATATGTTATTGTTCTCTTATTATTTGCGTTTGTGTGTCCGTGTCTTTTGTTTAAATAAATAAAAAAATATATATATATATATATATTTACATATATAAAATTCAAAGTTTGCAATTGATAGTAATTAAGTTTGTTTACGAAAATGAAAAATAACAAAAATGTGTATTTTTTGCGTTCTTTAATATTTAAATACCTAGTTGTGTGATTTTATAATTTATGTGTGTAAATTGTTAGTATGACTAATTTAGTATTTTTATGAGTTAATTTGATTTTTTTTCTAGTATAATTTAGAATTTTAATTAAGGAAACAATGAAAATTAAATAAGAAAGAGGGGGAAATCAAATTTGGGCCAAAAATTCAATTTAATTCGTAAGGCCCAAACGTCCTAGCCCAGTCCAATTTTCCCTTCGCCCGGATCCATCTCCCAGCCCCATCGTCCCTTTGATCTGAGCCGTTGGACTCCTTCATCCAACGGCCCGGATTAATTACCTAATTTTAATCTCCCAAAAACCCCTAAACCCCTCATACCCGTCTCATTTCATCTCTCCCACACCCGCCGCCTCCCTCCGCCGGCCGGAAATCGTCTCCGCCGGCGGACAACCTCCAAACCACCCCAAATTTACACCAAACCTTCCCCTCACCTCCCCAACATGAATCCATGAACCATTAACCTCGAATCATCCCCGAGTTCTTCGAATTTTAGATCGAAGAATCGACCTAAAACCCAACTCACCCCAAACCACTCCAAATTAACACCACACCACCACTAGACCATCCCTTCTATGAATCCACGCCCCGTTCCTCTCGAATCTGGCCATAATTAGTCGAACCCCAAAAAATGGCCTCAAGAACCCTAAAATTCAAAACCTATGGATTTTGTCCGAATTAACAATAATTGAAGTTAATGGACTTTAATTGAAGTGTTTTCGTTTGAAAATATTTCAATTAAAGTCCGTTTAACTTCAAAATGCCAAACGCGAATCCATTTGAGCCAAGTCGGCCGAGTCCCAATTTCTTTGTTTCAAGGTATTTCTCTTCTTTTTCTGTTCTTATTTACTTGGACTCGTCGATTTAGTTTAATTGTTTTTGTAGTTTCGTTTGTTGTTTGATTTTTTTCGGATGTTTCCAAATTTTCTGTTTTCTTCATCTATTTGGGACCGTTTTATTTGGTCGATTTGTTGTTTCTGATTGATTGCTATAAATGATGTTGTTATAAGATAGGAATTCGATTCGATAAATTCGTCGAATATCTAATTCTTCATTTTGAGCTATTCTGGCCGAGAGTTTCTTAGATTATTTGTTCGTCGACTATTGTTTATCGATTATGCGCGTTGTAATCGACTATACGAATGTCGTCGATTAGTTTTATAAGATTTGTTTGTTAGAACTTTGGGATAGGAATTAGAGTTTGTCAATTCCACTGTTGGTTTGTAGCTTGTGTGACTTCGAATAGGATCGTATTGGATATAACTGTTTCAGAGTTTGGTTTAGAAATTAAAAGCTAGTTAATTAGGGTTCAGAAGTGTTTGCACATGGGAAGGGGTAGTGGATTCCTGTTTTACAGCAGGATAAACATTATATTTTGAGTTGCATATTAGTTTTTAAATAGAAAAAGGCTGGCCTGGATGATCCTAAGTGGAATGGGCAGTCTTTATAGGTTGGATGAGATCTGAACATGAGAAAAATTAATTTCCTAATTGGCCTAGTGCTTTAAAGAGTTGAAAAGTGAAAAAAAAAGGTGATAAGAACATGGGTTTTTCAGTTCTAAAGAATGGAAAAGAGGGCTGCTGGTTTGCTATAAAAAGGCAGTTAAACAGAGATTCAAAGGGACATAGAGAATACATACTCACACTCACAGAGACTCTCTGGAAAATATATACACACACACACACTGGCAGTATACATTAGACTCCCACAGAAAGACTGACTGAAAAGCAAAAACATACACACACATTGAGAATATTGGCAGAACATTACTCACAGAAAACACTGAAAAGCAGAAAGAAAACAGAGATACACTAGCCTTTTGTCTTACCATTGTGAGAGGTTTTTTTGGGAGTTCAATCCTGTTTAAGTTCAATATCTGTGAAGAATCCTAGAATACATTAGCTCTCATTGCTCCATTTGAGTCCCTTTTTATCCGGTTGAGCTTAGTTTGGTTCTGATAAACTGCCAGCCCCATTTTTTTTTCTGGTTTAAACTCAAGTTCACCAAGGTTTATTGGGTTTTGGTTGCTGTTTGTTTGTCTGTGACTGATTCTGAGTTACCATTGGGAGTGAATTCTGGGGGAAGTTTGAATTGTGTGTTTAAGTTTGGTCTGGTTGTTGTATTGGCATTGCTTGGAATCTACTGCTATCATTTGCTTTGCTGCTGGGTTCACTGCCAAATAAGTCACTGATCCTCATATTTTGCTTTGAATTCCAGGTATATTCTTGTAACCACATTGGCCGAGAATAATTGCAAATTGACAAAGGAAGTTGATATAAAGATGTTGAAGCAAAAATAGTTTATTTTTCTTACCTTTTGTTTAGTTTTGTTCTATGATTTAGCAATGAGGCTTTACTGTACCTTGTTATACAATTAGAATTGATTCGATTTAAGTTTGTAGAAAGTTTGTAAACTGAAACTTGAAAGAACTCATATGTTAGGCCTCTAGCGTTATTTGATTCCCTTAAATGATGAAATACTTAGGATTGTTAAGTGATTTATGTCTTTGACATTTTTTAGTCATAGTTTGCTTGTAGTTTAAGATACAGTTATTTGTAAAAATAGACGTTAGAATTTCAACAAAAGGGACTTAAGATTACCATTAGGTATCCTATTGCGTTAGCCTAGCAAATAGAATAAATAAATAAATAAATAAATTGGAACGCACTATATTATGGATAATCTTATGTCAAGTAATGAACCATGACGAAATACTCACACCCGGCATAGTCGATTAATTTTTACTAATTTATATTTTGTTTTAGGCAATCTTTGCTACTAAGTCAATAAACTGCAAAAAAAAAAAGCTATCATCTTGTATAGGGTCTTTAATCAGAAATAATTTTAAGGGATATACTGTCAAATAAATTGATTTCTTGGTTTAGTATTACAACGACTTTAATCGGCATAGTTTCAAAGTAAGTAATTCGGATACATTTTTTATTTGTCAAAAGTCCGAGTCTATGTTGTAATTAGTTTTTGTTTTCTTTGGGTCCGGTTTCAAATTAATAGAGCGGTTTGAAGTTTAATTAAAGCATATTAATTTATAAACATTTTTAAAATCAGATAATTTTAGCCATTTAGAATAATTGAAGCGACCGTGCTAGAACCACGGGATCCGGGGGGGCCTAACACCTTCCTTTGGGTCAACATAATTCCTTACTTAGAATTTCTGGTTCAGAGACTTCATTTGGAAAGTCGAAATTTCCTCGATTCGGGATTTAAATAAATCGGTGACTTGGGACACCATAATTTATTCCAAGTGGCGACTCTGAAATAAATAAAATAATCCCGTTTCGAATATTGTCACTTAAATTGGAAAAAACTCCCTTGTACGTTTATCCTTCGGGTAGCGGGCGCGCCAAAAGGCGGTGTGACAGTTCTGGCGACTCTGCTGGGGACACAAACCCGGAACCACTGGTTCATGGTTTAAGAATTCGAGCTTTGAATAATTATCTTATTTTGCTTATTTATTATCTGATTTTATTACATGTTTATATTTGATATGCTAAATGTTGCTTTACTGCTTTGATATTTTGTGAACTGTATATAAATTGTGCCGATACCCGTTTTTTCTCTTCTGAGTCTTTTGAAATACAATACCGGGCATTTGCTGGACATAGCCCATTTTTCTCAAGATAGCCGTGGTGCTTGGCACCCGGTGAAGGATTTTGTAGTCACACATGTTTAGGCGGAGAGTTTTGTCAATTAAGCCGGAAAGCCATGCTACCGGTGCACTGACACTCTTCGGCTCGAGTTGTCCGCTCGAGTTAAAGCCAGTCTAGACACTTTTCCAACAAGATGATGACTTAGAATAACAAAACCTTATGTCGGATCCCCGATAGGAACGTTTATTTGCATCATGTGCATATTTGACTTAGGAGGCTCAACACAGGGGTTGGGCATGTCTAGGACAGGTGTACCTGAAACACAAAAGACCAACTTGTGGCATCTTTCTGTGTGCATTTATTTGTTTCGATCTTACATGCCGACCGGTTTGTTAAAAAGAGAGGAAGAAGTGGAAAACGTCGGGGTATATAGTCAAAATAATTTTATGGAAAATAGTTAGTTCTTTGAAAATAAATTCTGAAAAAATGCAAAAAATTCCAAATAAATTTTCTTAATTTTACAAAAATAGTTAGTTCTTTAAAAAATAATTTTTTGAAAAAAAAAATGCAAAAAATTCCAAATAAATTTTCTTAATTTTACGAAAATAGTTAGTTCTTTAAAAAATAAATTTTGAAAAAATGCAAAAAAAAATTCCAAATAAATTTTCTTAATTTTACGAAAATAGTTTAGTTTCTTTGAAAATAATTTTGAAAAAAAACAAAAAAAAAAATTTCAAATAAATTTTCTTAGTTCCTTTGAAAATAATTTGTTTTAGAAATGTTGTTTAAAAATAGTTTGTTTTCTTTTCTTAAAATGATTTAGTTCTTTTATTTTCGAACTACGCAAGTTTGATTCTCACCAAACATGAGATACGTAGGCAACCCATATCGGGCTCAACTAATACTGATTTTTTTTAAGAAAAACAATAATAAAAATATTAGAATTAGGATTTTTGTTCTTAGTCGAGAGTTAGGAAATTTTGCAAAAATAGCCAAACGCCTCAAAAGGGCGCCGGAGGACTAATTTCGCAAAACGGAATATAGACATCACACTGGTATCCTGTTATACAGCCTTCAAATCTTCTTCAAGTGCCGAAAGGCCATATTAACAAGATTCGTTTTTTTTATAATAAAGAAAAAAAAATTTTGAAAAAAAATCTTAAGTTCATTTTTTATCTTTTCTAGGATCAGCATGACTTCCTCGCAACGAATCGGCCAGAAAAGGGTGAGAGACGAAATGCCACCTATGTTCATGGTCCAGGACAAAACCCCGGATCGGCTCTGTAAATGGTGGACTAGTTTTTCAGCTTGGGAAAGAAATCAAGTTCACAAGCACCTCAAGTTTCTTCCGGACATCATGATGATAAAACCGGACAAAAATGTGATCAGAGCTTTGGTGAGTTTTTGGGACTCGACAAGCAATGTGTTCAGATTCCGGGATTGCGAAATGACACCCACTTTGGAAGAATTGGGTGGACTCACAGGACTCGGAAGAGATTTGCACAAGATGAGACATGCAGCTCCTAGGCAGATGGGTGTGAATAATTTCTTGAAAAAGTTATGTCTCCGGCGGGTTCCCCTGGGTTGTCTGGAGAACGGTTGGGTGCCACTAGATTATCTCTACGACAGATTTGGTGATAAGAAAGGGTTTGAGAAATTCTCAAACACTGAATTTGTTAACCAGCTGAATTATGACGCCTGGGGAGATTTAAGAATCTATGCTTTTATGATCGCTTTTTTGGGAACCATGGTCTTTCCCGAACGTGGCGGACGCATCAGAATCCGTTTAGCTGCGGTGGTCTCATATCTACAGAGTAACGAGGAACACACTGTTCTTCCGATGATACTAGGAGACATCTTCCGGGCCTTAACTCGGTGCCAAGAAGGACAAGACTATTTTGAAGGTTGCAATATCTTATTACAAATGTGGTTTATAGAACATCTCTATCATCACCCAATTGTGATAAACTTCAAAGCAGATTGGTTGAATTATATTCGCTGTCATACAAACAGAGCCGCCCGTTGTAACCTTCCAGAAGACTTGAGGACTTGGCAAGAACTTCTCAACTCTTTGAGAGCAGATCAACTTACCTGGAATTATTATTGGTTCCCTTCTGCCAAAATCATGCATATGTCGACATACGCCCATTCTACATACTAATGGGTTTCAGGGGTTTCCAACCATATGCCCCGCTACGTGTCATGCGGCAGTTGGGAAGAGAACAGAAAAGGGCCCCAATTGAGGATATGCGATCATTTGTATGGGAATTTGTGACGGAAGAGACCCCGAGGGAGACTTATGCACAGAAGGTATGGTTCGGTAGTCGACTCTCCGACATCAACGAGATGGTTGCCGATCGAGAACGGGGAGAAGTGAGTCTCGCTTATCTTGAATGGTTCCACAACCAATCAATACCAGAGCAAAGGTCAGAAAGGTCAGTGAAGTATGCCGTCGATTGGGAGAGAGAAATAGAAGCCAGAGTTAGGGAGGTTGAGCATGAAACAACACAAAATTTCCAATCTTGCATCAACACTTTAAAAGAAGACAAAGGAATCCTGGAAGCAGCCATGGACATACAACAGGCTGACTTCGATCGGGAAAGGGCCGGTTGGGAGCAGGAAAGAGAAGCACTCCAAACTCAAATTCGAGAGATGCAATTGGCCGCGGAGAGGTCAAGGAGGAGTCGGAGTGATCAGATGCTAATAAACGATTTGGAAAGGAAAGCCTTTGAACACCAAGAAGACTTGGAGAAGGCAAAAGCGGCTTTGGTTGCAGTCCGGACAAAATGGAAGAAAGCAGCCCACCAAGAAGCACTCCGTCTACAACAAGTAGAGAAAGACTATGATGCGATCATCGTTGATTTGAGAAAAGCAAATGCCACTCTTAGAGAGCGAACTCTCGGACAAGTCCAGGATGCTAAAGCAGATAGAGACCGTTGCCACAACTTGATGGCACGAATGGAAAGACAAATAGATAGGTTCTTGGACCATGTCTCCGGCAACTCTCAAGTATTAGGGGAAAAGAACCGACACATAGGGCAGCTGCTCAGAGAAAAAGACATGATCAGGACCAGGATCAATGAAATCGGGCACTACATCACTATGAAGGTGTTTGACCTGCGAACGAGTACCTCGGCCTACCCTCTTCTCTTCAATCATGGAATGTGTCCACCAAGTCATGGCGGAATTGGGGAGTATACAGAAAGATCTTACACCAAGAACTGCAGCAAGGCCAAACAACGCCCCCCGGGCACAAAGATTCGAGGCGCTGGAACATGCTTAGAAGAGTCCGTTGTTTTAGAGTCTGTTTGTCCTTTTACAAGTTTTCTCCATTGTTGTCATTTTGCAAGTGTTTCAAGTTTGAAGTTTGTTGAAATAAAATTCATGAACATTTCATTCTATCTTATGTCTATTATTTCCGAACTACGCCCGGTCTGATTCATGCGGGGACATGATACGTAGGCAATCCACATAAGATTCGACCATCACTAAAAAATAAATAAATAAAAATAAAAATGAAAAAAAGGGGGGGGAAAGAAGTTAAGAGGAAAAGAAGATTGATGAAGGATGAAAGCGAAGGAAAATACAAACCGGAATGACGCATCGCAAACGAATACATGTAGCAACATTATCACTTGTATAAGTGCATCACACCCAACGTGAGATTACTTATCTGTTATGTTGTTTCAGACTAACCGTTTGTTTGCCAAACTCCAGGTTTTAGTAAAAGTGGTTGACTTTGCGGTAATCTGGCACCACATTCGTACTTCACAAGGTCCAAAGGAAAAGTTCGGCAGCCTGAAAGTACTCATTCCTATTTTACTAGATCAAAAAGGGTGCCGACATGTCTTCAGAAATGCCTTTAGCAACCATTCCCGTTTCAGAGGAAAGCTCATTGACAACCATCCCGGCTACTGAGTCGGCAGCTTTGGAAGAGAATAGAATGCTGCGTTGCCGCATGCTCGAGATGTTGGACGATTGGAACAACGGAAAAGAGCCCCCGAGTCTGGTCCCTGGGTTCCCTGAAATTCTTCTCAGGTCAAGCGGTATTTCAAATACCCCCATCAATTACCCGCCTACTCTGTTCGGGTATTCCAATGCTACAAACCTCTCTGAATCACCCTCCACATCCCATCCTCGGGTGACACCACATGATACATCTGCAAGAACGTCGGTTGAGTTGCCAGTTCCAGTCACAACGCACCCCACCGCACATGCTCCTTTCTTCGACTCCTCATCCTTTACATTCCCAGCACCACCGCTTACACGGGACCATACCCAGGTTGCAGCCAATATATATCCTCAGCCACCTCGATATGAGTTTCTACCAAGCCAAAATCCAAAGACCCCCGAGCAGGATGAGATGGCAAAAAGAATGAGGAGTTTGGAACAAAGCTTGAAGAACATGCAAGGTCTGAGTGGACAGAAAAGTGTATCTTACGCCGATCTGTGCATGTTCCCGCACGTCCACTTGCCATCAGGTTTTAAGACACCAAAGTTCGAAAAGTATGACGGGCATGGCGACCCCATTACTCATTTGAAGAAATACTGCAATCAATTGTGGGGTGCCGGCGGCAAGGAAGAATTGTTGATGGCGTACTTCGGAGAAAGTTTGGTCGGAATAGCATCGGAATGGTATATGGATCAAGACATATCTCGATGGCACGTCTGGGATGATCTGGCCAGAGATTTTGTGAAACAGTTCCAATACAACATCGATATTGCGCCAGACAGGAATTCTCTATCGAACTTAAAGAAGAAGCCCTCGGAAAGCTTCAGAGAATACGCCATCAAATGGCGAGAGCAAGCATCTAGGGTAAAACCCCCTATGGACGACATTGAAATGGTCACGACTTTTCTCCAAGCTCAAGAGCCGGACTACTTTCAAAATATGATGTCGGCGATGGGAAAACCTTTCGCCGAAGCAATCAAAATCGGAGAAATGGTAGAAAATGGCTTGAAAACAGGGCGAATTTTGAGTCAAGCGGCCATTCGGGCAACTTCCCAAGCCATTCAAGGCGGGTGTGGAGGGATGCCCAGAAGCAAGAAAAGGAGGAAGCGCCATGGCGGCGATAGAAGATAGGAGATATCGGACCTCGAGACGGATATTCTCCGACGAGGGCCCCCAGACGTTACTATCCACCTCGCGGCGTGGCTTATGCTCCTCCGCCTCCACCCTACGCGGTCGTGAACATTCAACCTACGGCACGGCCACCGGCCACCAGCCAACAGAAATCCACATCCATTCCGGAGAAGCCAACCTCCTTACCCAAACCAGTATAATCCACGGCCAAACAACGCTCGCCACCGTGAGCAACCCAAAATGAGCTTTACGCCGATTGGGGAGCCGTATTCCACTCTTTTCCCAAAACTCGGGCAAGAAAACCTACTGCGGCCTGTTCCGAAGCGGGCGGGAATCCGGACTCTCCTGCCTGCCAGAGGGGAATATATCGTGCATATCATTCGGGTGTTGAAGGACACGGTAGCGACAATTGTTGGACGTTGAAGAAGGCGGTGCAAGAATTGATCAATCGGGGGAGGATCGGCTTCGCAGATGAAGACATCCCAAATGTGACAAACAACCCGTTACCAGCCCACGACAACGGACCGGTGATTGGGATGATTTGTGACGACAAAGAATTTGACCCAGCTTTGAAAGCGATAATCGCCATCGCCAACATAGAGAAGCGTCTTGAGGCTACCCCGAAACAAGAGAAAATGGGGAAAAAGGTTGAAGCTCTTGAAACCAAATCCGAAAAGACGATTGAATTGAAAGCATCGTCTCAGAAGGGCGGAGTCCTTTACCTCCACGAGGTAGAGTGGAAAAACCATTGTCCATAGGTGCCCCCAAGAAGTTCCATTTAAAGAGAGAAACATCAATGTATGTACCAAAGGGAACTTATGTGGCCCGAAAACCAGATGAACCTGTGGTTATTGCACGCGTGCAACAAAAACCAATGATAGATCCGTCCGCAGTACCCTGGAGCTACCAACGAACACTTGTTACGCGCAAAGGGAAAGAGATTGCGGGAAATTCATCTGAGAGCGTCCCAGGGCAGAAGTACTTAAACACACAGGAGGTAAATAACGCCACACAAAGGCGTTTCCCGTCAAAGAAACCTGTAAGTCCAGAAGAGGCAGAGGTCTTTTTTCAAAAGATGCAAATGCCTGATTATGAGGTGATAGACCAACTGCGTAAATGCCCAGAGCAAGGTGTCGATGTTGTCCCTTCTAATGAAGTCTACTGAACATCAAAAGGTTTTGTTAAAAGCCTTGAATGAGGCGTATGTGCCTATTGAGACTTCATCCGAACAACTTGAAAGAATGACAGAGAGGTTCTTCGCGATCAATCAGATATCTTTCAGTAAAGCCGATTTGCCTTTGGAAGGTGCCGCCCACAATAAAGCTTTGCATTTGACTGTCAAAGCGAAGGCTACTACATGAAAAGGGTCATGGTTAATGGGGGTTCAGGGGTGGACATATGCTCGCTTTCCACTTTAGGCCGCATAGGAATCGGAGCTGAAAGGATTCGGCCTAACAACATATGTGTGCGAGCTTTTGACGGTGTAAAAGAGATACTGTCGGAGAGATTGATGTAATTATGACCATCGGCCCGGTGGACTTCGAAGTGACATTTCAAGTTTTGGATATGGACACTTCTTACAATTTTCTTCTAGGGAGACCATGGATTCATGCGGCCGGAGCTGTGCCCTCTACCCTCCATCAGATGTTAAAATTTGAGCACAAGGGACAAGAGATCGTGGTCCACGGTGAAGACGAGCAATCAATTTATCGAGATCCATCCATCCCTTGCTTAGAAGCGGAAGCGGGAAGCGAAAACATTATCTATCAAGCTTTCGAGATTGTGTTGGCAGATCAACACGAAGAAGGGAACCCTCTCCCCCAACCTTTTTTGTCTAATGCCTCCATCGTGGTGGCGAAAGAAATGATTAAACATGGCTTCCAGCCAGGAAAAGGTTTGGGAAAGTCCTTACAAGGAGTGCCAAAGCTGATAACTTTACCTGTAGCTGAAAAGTTTTTCGGAGTGGGCTTTCGCCCAACCCCTGAAGATGAAAGATGGGCCAACAAGAGAAAGGAGAAAGGATGGGTTATGCCGCAACCATTGCCACATCTGTACCAAACTTTTGTCCGACCAAGGTACAGTGAAGAAGAAGAAGACGAGGTCTTCACAGTGGAGGAAATTGAAGAAATATGTGGGGCCATGAGGCAAATGCTCTATGATGTTAATATGGTCCAATCGGGAGAAGGAACAAGCACCGCTGAGGTGCTGTATGTGGGCCCCGAAGCTAAATTGCAAAATTGGAAAGCCACACCCTTCCCAATCAGGCGGGAGTTCTGGTAGATTTGTCCTGTCGTTTTTCCTTCATCACAAGTTACTTCAGGATGTAGCTTGGATGTTTTTCTTTGTTTTCTTGTATTTTGGTTTCCCCAATGTAATTTTGTTTGTTTTCAGAAAATTCCAAGAAAATAAAATAAATATTTCCTTATTTTTGCACTCTTTCTAATTTTGTTATTTATTCTTCCTTTTCAGTCCTAATAATGCGGCTTTAAATAACATGACATGCTTGCGGAACTCATGCTCAAATCCGAACACGCCACCTAATCCGGAAATAATGAACCAAGAACCGGAATACGATGAAGACGAGGCTTTTAGGGAAATAAATCGAGAATTGGAACATTTCGAGAATAAACCTAAGCCAAACTTGAATGACACAGAACCGGTTAATTTGGGAACTGCTGAAGAGGTCCGAGAGACCAAGATAAGCATCCACACAGATGAGAAAACACGAGATGCAATAATCCAACTCTTGTTTGAATTTAAAGACGTGTTTGCTTGGTCTTACGACGACATGCCAGGATTAGGAGCTGACCTAGTGGTGCACAAATTACCAATCTACCATGACTGTCGCCCGGTGCAACAGAAGCAAAGAAAGTTCAAGACTGACATCAGTGATAAAATCATAGAAGAAATCACTAAGCAGTTGAAAACCGGGGTAATTCGAGTGGTACAATACACCACGTGGTTGGCTAATGTTGTGCCCGTGCCAAAGAAAGACGGAAAAACTCGAGTATGTGTTGACTACCGAGATTTGAATAAAGCGAGTCCTAAAGATAACTTTCCTTTACAGAACATCCACATCCTTGTTGATAACTGTGCCAAACATGAGATACAGTCGTTTGTGGATTGTTATGCGGGATATCATCAAGTGTTGATGGATGAAGAGGACGCAGAGAAGACTGCTTTCACCATACCTTGGGGGACTTACTGTTACCGAGTCATGCCATTCGGCTTGAAAAACGCAGGAGCAACATACATGAGAGCTATGACTGCCATTTTCCACGACATGATGCATCAGGAAATAGAGGTGTACGTGGACGATGTGATCATCAAATCCAGAACTCAAGGCGATCATGTGCGAGACTTGAGGAAATTCTTCGAGAGGTTGCGGAAGTACGATTTGAAGTTGAATCCAGCCAAATGTGCTTTTGGAGTCCCGTCAGGTAAACTTTTGGGTTTCATAGTCAGTAGAAGAGGTATTGAATTAGATCCCACAAAGATAAAATCCATCCGGGATTTACCTCATCCCAGAACAAAGAAAGATGTAATGAGTCTTCTAGGCCGACTGAACTACATCAGTAGGTTCATCGCTCGGTTGACTTCCACATGTGAACCCATATTCAAGTTGTTGAAGAAAGACGCTGCAATCAAATGGACAACTGAATGCCAAGAAGCTTTTGACAAGATCAAAGAATATTTGTCAAACCCTCCAGTCTTAGTCCCGCCAGAGCCAGGGAGACCTCTTTTCTTATATTTAACAGTCTTGGAAAACTCTTTTGGTTGTGTTCTCGGACAACGTGATGCGACGGAGAAGAAAGAGCGGGCGATTTACTACCTGAGCAAGAAATTCACTAGTTATGAGGTCAAGTACACTTTGCTGGAAAGAACGTGTTGTGCTTTAACTTGGGTCGCTCGGAAATTGAGACACTACCTCCAAGCCCATACGACTCACCTCATTACTCGGTTGGATCCTTTGAAGTACATATTCCAGAAACCGATGCCCACCGGAAGATTGGCGAAGTGGCAAATCCTGCTCACTGAGTTTGACATAGTCTATGTCACTCGCACGGCAATGAAGGCCCAAGCATTGGCAGACCATTTGGCGAGAACCCGATCGACGAAGAGTATCAACCATTGAATACCTACTTTCCTGATGAAGAGGTAAATACGACAGAAGTTGTTTCGGAAGACAGTCATGCTTGGAAAATGTTTTTCGATCGGGCGGTAAACGCTAAAGGTGTAGGGATTGGGGAAATCTTGATCTCTCCTGCTGGTCAGCATTACCCAGCCACGGATAGGCTCCGTTTCTTTCGCACGAACAATACGGCTGAGTATGAAGCTTGTATCATGGGCATGAACATGGCAATTGATCAGGGCGTCGAAGATTTGTTGATCATGGGAGATTCGGATCTAATTATCAAACAATCTCAAGGTGAATGGGAAACTCGGGACGTTAAACTCCTCCCTTACCGACAGCACGTGAATATTCTTGGCAAGCGATTTGCATCGATAGAGTTCAGGTATATCCCACGATGTCACAATGAACTAGCTGACGCACTTGCCACTTTAGCTTCGATGCTACCTTATCCGGGCAACGCCCATGTCAATCCCTTGGAAATTCAAATCAGGGAAAGCCACGGTTATTGCAATGCAATCGAAGAAGGACCAAGCGTCAAGCCATGGTATTACGATATCAGGAGATTTCTGAAAACGCAAGAATACCCAGAACATGCTACTGGAGATCAAAAGAGGACCATTAGGCGACATGCGGGTGGTTTCTTTTTGAGCGGCGAGGTCATGTATAAAAGAACCCCGGATCTTAACCTCTTAAGGTGTGTAGATGCCGAAGAAGCAGGAAGAATCATGCACGAAGTACATGCAGGAGTATGCGGACCTCATATGAATGGGTATGTCTTAGCCAAGAAAATCCTTCGAGCAGGTTATTATTGGATGACCATGGAGAAAGATTGTTTCGGTTTTGTCCGAAAATGCCATCAATGTCAGGTACATGGAGATCTGATTCATGCACCTCCAACTGAGCTGCATCCTATGTCAGCGTCGTGGCCATTTGTCGCTTGGGGAATGGATGTCATCGGCCCGATTGAGCCGAAAGCTTCAAATGGACACCGATTCATACTAGTGGCTATCGATTACTTCACGAAATGGGTCGAAGCCGTCACTCTCAAATCAGTCACTAAGAAAGCTGTGGTGGATTTTGTACACTCAAATCTTATCTGTCGTTTTGGTATACCTGCAACTATCATCACAGACAATGCTGCGAATTTGAATAGTCGTTTGATGGAAGAAATATGCGAGCAATTCAAAATAACGCATAGGAACTCCACCCTTATCGGCCCAAAGCAAATGGTGTCGTGGAAGCAGCAAACAAAAACATTAAGAAGATTTTGAGAAAGACAATCCAAAGTTCTAGACAATGGCATGAACAATTACCGTTCGCTTTACTGGGATACCGTACTACAGTACGCACATCGGTGGGAGCAACCCCATACCTGCTAGTCTATGGAACTGAGGCTGTGATACCGGCAGAGGTAGAAATTCCTTCACTTCGTACGATTGTTGAAGCAGAGATTGAAGATAGCGAGTGGGTTAAGACTCGTTTGGAACAATTAACTTTGATCGATGAAAAGCGAATGGCTGCGGTCTGTCATGGACAACTGTACCAACAAAGAATGGCTCGTGCTTACAACAAGAAAGTACGACCGAGGAATTTCGAAGTAGGTCAGTTGGTTTTAAGACGCATTCTTCCACATCATGAGAAAGCGAAAGGAAAATTCGCTCCTAATTGGAAAGGACCATACATCATCAGGAAGATACTGCCAAGAGGAGCATTATACTTGGGAGACATGGAAGGAAAAGATCCTGAAACTGCTGTGAATGCAGATGCTGTGAAAAGGTATTATGTCTGAACTTGTTTCAATGAGGTCCTCACAAGTCGAAATGATTGAAGGCTTTTATTCCCGCTACCCAAACACTACCAACCCTTTTTGTAAACCCTTTGAGCCGGTTACCTTTCTTTGGCTACCCTCTTTGGAATCCAAACCAAAAAACAAAACAATAAAAAAAACAAAACAAATTTCCTGAACTACGTTCTGACTTGATTCCGAAAGGATACGTAGGCAACCTCTCCCTGAGGTTCAGTCACACCAAACCAAAAATCCCAGTTTCCCCAAAAAAATGAAACTGGGGCAGATGATATTGTTGATTCGGTTTAAGATCCGTCAAGATGATTCCAAAGTTGTAATTTTGTCTACAATTCTTGTTACCCAAACCGAGTACAAGTCCTTCAAGATCGATTGGAAGTTGTGAAAACATCATTGTTGCGATCCGAAGTTCCTGGAATGAAAAGAAATAAAATGAGAGAGTCTTATTGGTGAAAACCTTCGGGCACCATAAGACGATGGAAGTAGAGAAATACAAAATGAGAGAGCCTGTTGGTAAAAACTCGCAAAGAGTGCTATCTGGCGATGGTAAGAAGAGAAATGAGAGAGGTCGATTGGCGAAAACCCGCAAAAGGGCGCTATCAACCGAAAAAGTTTGTTTCACCACAAGAGGTCCTGGCACGGCTCCTTAGCTCGGAAATATAGACCCGTTTTGGTTCATAAGAAAATGGGAGTTTTGTGACGATCAAGCATCTAGTCAGAGGAGCATGTCATGTTGGTTAAAGTCAGCATATACCTCAGATAAGTCCTTCTTTTCTCCCTCGAAAGGGACTCCTCTATCTTTGATACGTTTTTCCATTCTTTGATTCATTCTTTTTCTTTGAATCCCTTTCGGTTTAATTTTAATTCTAAAACTATTACAAAGGAAGGTGACATGACCGGTTTTACAGGACTCCGCCTGGTAAAGAAGAAAAGAAAAATAGCCTCAGTGGTGTATTGTTACAATCCACGATTGGATCGTAATGATCGATTGTTTCCAAAGAAAAGGAGTTTAGAAAGGAAACGGAAATCAAAGGCTAAGGTCTTAGAAGAGACGGAATAAGGCGGAAGGATAGAACCCACACGGAAAATCCTCATGGAATTCCGGGAATGAACCCGGTCAGTTTGAAAAAAAGTCACTCCAAAGACAATTGGTAGCAAACTTCTCAATGGAAATGGGGAAACGATCAAGCAATGAAGATAATCAAGGCAACAAAGTCAACCACTTTTTCAACTGATAAAATGTTCTTTGTTGAAAGCAGGTCTGTTTAATTGTGCAAGAAGAAGGTATAACTCAAAGAAGTTGAAATACGCAAGCTTTGAAATGGCTTCGGAACAAGGAAAACGCATAAAAGGGTAAGTTTCTTTTTAGAGATTTATTTTATGCATTTGTCGGTGGTTAAAAAGAAAGCCTAAAAGAAGGCCCAAAAAGGAAGAATAAAAGAAAAGAAAATGAAAACTCCAAAAAAGAAAATCAAATCATATCGGTCCAATATCTATTTGGACCCCGGTCAGAAAAACCGAGGGTCTTTCCGGCCAAAAAGCCGTGAAATTTTATCCCCGGTCAGAAAACCGAGGATCTCCCAGTCAGAAAACTGCGGAGCCATTTACTTTAACCCCGGCCAAAAAACCGAGGGTCTGACGGCCAAAAAACCGTTAGATATTGTTTGAATTCCGGCCAGAAAGCCGTGAAACTTTTATCCCCGGTCAGAAAACCGAGGATCTCCCAGTCAGAAAACTGCGGAGCCATTTACTTTTACCCCGGCCAAAAAACCGAGGATCCGACGGCCAAAAAACCGTTAGATATTGTTTGAATTCCGGCCGGAAAGCCGCGAAACTTTTATCCCCGGTCAGAAAACCGAGGATCTCCCAGTCAGAAAACTGCGGAGCCATTTGCTTTAACCCCGACCAAAAAACCGAGGATCCGACGGCCAAAAAACCGTTAGATATTGTTTGAATTCGACCGAAAGCGGTGAAACTTTTATCCCGGTCGAAACGAGGATCTCCGGTCAGAAAAACTGGGAGCCATTTACTTTTACCCGACCAAAAACCGAGGATCTGACGGCTGAAAAACCGTTAGATATTGTTTGAATTCCGGCAGAAAGCCGTGAAACTTTTATCCCGGTCGAAAAGCCGAGGATCTCCGGTCGAAAAGCTGCGGAGCCATTTACTTTTACCCGACCAAAAACGAGGATACGACGGCCAAAAACCGTTAGATATTGTTTGAATTCGACCAGAAAGCGTGAAACTTTTATCCCGATCGAAAAACCGAGGATCCCCCAGTTGAAAAACTGCGAAGCCATTTACTTTTACCCGGCCAAAAACCGAGGATCCGACGGCCAAAAAACCGTTAGATATTGTTTGAATTCGACCGGAAAGCCGTGAAGCTTTTATCCGATCGGAAAACCGAGGATCTCCCGATCAGAAAATCTGGAGCCATTTACTTTTACCCGACCAAAAAGCGAGGATCTGACGGCCAAAAAACCGTTAGATATTATTTGAATTCGGCAGAAAGCCATGAAACTTTTATCCCGGTCATAAAACCGAGGATCTCCGCAGTCAAAAAACTGGAACCATTTACTTTTACCCGGCCAAAAAATCGAGGATGCGACGGCCAAAAAACCATTAGATATTGTTTGAATTCGGCCGGAAAGCGGTGAAACTTTTATCCCGGTCGGAAAGCGAGGATCTCCCGGTCGAAAAGCTGCGGAGCCATTTACTTTTACCGACTGAAAAACCGGGGATCCGACGGCCAAAAAACCGTTAGATATTGTTTGAATTCCGACCAGAAAGCCGTGAAACTTTTATCCCGGTCAGAAAACCGAGGATCTCCCGAGTCAGAAAACACGACGGAGCCATTTACTTTTACCCGAGCCAAAAAACCGAGGATCCGACGGCCAAAAAACCGTTAGATATTGTTTGAATTCGGCAGAAAGCGTGAAACTTTTATCCCGGTCGGAAACCCGAGGATCCCCGATCGAGAAAAGCTGCGGAGCCATTTACTTTTATCCGGCCAAAAAACCGAGGATCGACGGCCAAAAAGCTGTTAGATATTGTTTGAATTCGACGAGCAGTGAAACTTTCATCCCGGTCGGAAAATCGAGGATCTCCAGGTCAAAAGCTGCGGGGCCATTTACTTTTACCCGGACCAAAAAACCGTTAGATATTGTTTGAATTCGGCCGAGAAAGACGCGAAACGTTTATCCTCGGTCGAAAAGCCGAGGATCTCCCGGTCGAGAAAACTGCGGAGCCATTTGTTTTAACCCGGCCAAAAACCGAGGGTTCAGCGGCCAAAAATCGTTAGACAGTGTTTGAATCCGGCCGGAAGCCGTGAAACTCTTCTTCAAAATCCGGCCACAATGAACGTTTGTAAAACCATGATTTTCTTACCCGATACCAAAGAATCTTTTTAATCACTTTCTATCTGTGTCATGACTAACTCACGAAATTTTCCTAGCAAAGCTGGGGGGAGAAAAATTTCATTCGTTTGTTTGTTTTGTTGTCTAAATAGGTTTGACCTCGGGACGCGAGGATCGAGATAACCTACAAATGGGACATCGATCCAGAGTGAGAAAAGAAGAAAAGAATCAAAAGGAAAGATTTCAAACGTTGGAGTAAACAAAGGCGCGGATTGCTCAGAAGATGATTGAAGTAACAAGCTCCGCCGACTCCGTTTCACTCAATGTTACAGAAATAAACAAGCACGTACAGCTTGTTGAGCATCAAGATTCAGATCGAGGTCTACAGCAAATCAGCTAAGATTCAAGATCAATTTTTCAAAAGAATTATAGATAGGAATCTTGTAACTCATAGTTTGATAGCATAGCTAGTTCAGCTTTCTCTTTTCGTGTAATAAGGAGTCAGTAAGCAGTAAGCAGCAACAGCAACAATGATAGCAACAGTAATAGCAAAGTGTTAGTCCACGGTAGCCCGAGCTACCAAAACTTCCCAAACTACATTGACCTGATTCCTGTTTAGCCCGGGATATGTAGGAGGCCTCTCGAAGCAAAGGCTCGGTCAAGATCTTTTTAAAAAATGCTTCACACGGAGTGCTCAAACGGGCAAAAATCGCTCGTATTTGCTCATTATCTTTGCACGAAAACTCTTCGTGTTTCCGCGCAAAGAGGGGCAGCTGTGAGCACGTGATTTTTGCCCTACATGAGAATTACTCCCAAAAATTCAAAATAAAATAGTATTTGTGTTGTGCGTGATTTTTGTGGATTATATGTTATTGTTCTCTTATTATTTGCGTTTGTGTGTCCGTGTCTTTTGTTTAAATAAATAAAAAAATATATATATATATATATATTTACATATATAGTGTCCGTGTCTTTTGTTTAAATAAATAAAAAAAATATATACATATATTTACATATATAAAATTCAAAGTTTGCAATTGATAGTAATTAAGTTTGTTTACGAAAATGAAAAATAACAAAAATGTGTATTTTTTGCGTTCTTTAATATTTAAATACCTAGTTGTGTGATTTTATAATTTATGTGTGTAAATTGTTAGTATGACTAATTTAGTATTTTTATGAGTTAATTTGATTTTTTTTTCTAGTATAATTTAGAATTTTAATTAAGGAAACAATGAAAATTAAATAAGAAAGAGGGGGAAATCAAATTTGGGCCAAAAATTCAATTTAATTCGTAAGGCCCAAACGTCCTAGCCCAGTCCAATTTTCCCTTCGCCCGGATCCATCTCCCAGCCCCATCGTCCCTTTGATCTGAGCCGTTGGACTCCTTCATCCAACGGCCCGGATTAATTACCTAATTTTAATCTCCCAAAAACCCCTAAACCCCTCATACCCGTCTCATTTCATCTCTCCCACACCAGAGAAAGCCGCCGCCGAGCTCCACCCACCGGAAATCGCCTCACGGCGGTTCCGGTGGTCCAAACCACCCCAAATTTACACCAAACCTTCCCCTCACCTCCCCCAGTATGAATCCATGAACCATTAACCTCGAATCATCCCCAAGCTCTTCGAATATTAGATCGAAGAATCGACCTAAAACCCAACTTACCCCAAACCGCCCCAAATTGATACCACACCACCACTAGACCATCCCTTCTATGAATCCACGCCCCGTTCCTCTCGAATCTGGCCATAATTAGTCGAACCCCAAAAAATGGCCTCAAGAACCCTAAAATTCAAAACCTATGGATTTTGTCCGAATTAACAATAATTGAAGTTAATGGACTTTAATTGAAGTGTTTTCGTTTGAAAATATTTCAATTAAAGTCCGTTTAACTTCAAAATGCCAAACGCGAATCCATTTGAGCCAAGTCGGCTGAGTCCCAATTTCTTTGTTTCAAGGTATTTCTCTGCTTTTTCTGTTCTTATTTACTTGGACTCGTCGATTTAGTTTAATTGTTTTTGTAGTTTCGTTTGTTGTTTGATTTTTTTCGGATGTTTCCAAATTTTCTGTTTTCTTCATCTATTTGGGACCGTTTTATTTGGTCGATTTGTTGTTTCTGATTGATTGCTATAAATGATGTTGTTATAAGATAGGAATTCGATTCGATAAATTCGTCGAATATCTAATTCTTCATTTTGAGCTATTCTGGCCGAGAGTTTCTTAGATTATTTGTTCGTCGACTATTGTTTATCGATTATGCGCGTTGTAATCGACTATACGAATGTCGTCGATTAGTTTTATAAGATTTGTTTGTTAGAACTTTGGGATAGGAATTAGAGTTTGTCAATTCCACTGTTGGTTTGTAGCTTGTGTGACTTCGAATAGGATCGTATTGGATATAACTGTTTCAGAGTTTGGTTTAGAAATTAAAAGCTAGTTAATTAGGGTTCAGAAGTGTTTGCACATGGGAAGGGGTAGTGGATTCCTGTTTTACAGCAGGATAAACATTATATTTTGAGTTGCATATTAGTTTTTAAATAGAAAAAGGCTGGCCTGGATGATCCTAAGTGGAATGGGCAGTCTTTATAGGTTGGATGAGATCTGAACATGAGAAAAATTAATTTCCTAATTGGCCTAGTGCTTTAAAGAGTTGAAAAGTGAAAAAAAAGTGATAAGAACATGGGTTTTTCAGTTCTAAAGAATGGAAAAGAGGGCTGCTGGTTTGCTATAAAAAGGCAGTTAAACAGAGATTCAAAGGGACATAGAGAATACATACTCACACTCACAGATACTCTCTGGAAAATATATACACACACACACTGGCAGTATACATTAGACTCCCACAGAAAGACTGACTGAAAAGCAAAAAACACATTCACACATTGAGAATATTGGCAGAACATTTCTCACAGAAAACACTGAAAGGCAGAAAGAAAACAGAGATACACTAGCCTTTTGTCTTACCATTGTGAGAGGTTTTTTGGGAGTTGAATCCTGTTTAAGTTCAATATCTGTGAAGAATCCTAGAATACATTAGCTCTCATTGCTCCATTTGAGTCCTTTTTTATCCGGTTGAGCTTAGTTTGGTTCTGATAAACTGCCAGCCCCATTTTTTTTTCTGGTTTAAACTCAAGTTCACCAAGGTTTGTTGGGTTTTTGGTTGCTGTTTTTGCTTGTCTGTGACTGATTCTGAGTTACTACTGGGATTGCATTCTGGGGGAGTTTGAGCTGTGTTTAAGTTTGGTCTATTTGCTGTATTGGCATTGCTTGGAATCTACTGCTATCGTTTGCTTTGTTGCTGCGTTCACTGCCAAATAAGTCACTGATCCTCATATTTTGCTTTGAATTCCAGGTATATTCTTGTAACCACATTGGCCGAGAATAATTGCAAATTGACAAAGGGAGTTGATATAAAGATGTTGAAGCAAAAATAGTTTATTTTTCTTACCTTTTGTTTAGTTTTGTTCTATGATTTAGCAATGAGGCTTTACTGTACCTTGTTATACAATTAGAATTGATTCGATTTAAGTTTGTAGAAAGTTTGTAAACTGAAACTTGAAAGAACTCATATGTTAGGCCTCTAGCGTTATTTGATTCCCTTAAATGATGAAATACTTAGGATTGTTAAGTGATTTATGTCTTTGACATTTTTTAGTCATAGTTTGCTTGTAGTCTAAGATACAGTTATTTGTAAAAATAGATGTTAGAATTTCAACAAAAGGGACTTAAGATTACCATTAGGTATCCTAATGCGTTAGCCTAGCAAAGAGAATAAATAAATAAATAAATAAATTGGAACGCACTATATTATGGATAATCTTATGTCAAGTAATGAACCATGACGAAATACTCACACCCGGCATAGTCGATTAATTTTTTTTTACTAATTTATATTTTGTTTTAGGCAATCTTTGCTACTAAGTCAATAAACTGCAAAAAAATAAATAAATAAATAAGCTATCATCTTGTATAAGGTCTTTAATCAGAAATAATTTTAAGGGATATACTGTCAAATAAATTGATTTCTTGGTTTAGTATTACAACGACTTTAATCGGCATAGTTTCAAAGTAAGTAATTCGGATACATTTTTTATTTGTCAAAAGTCCGAGTCTATGTTGTAATTAGTTTTTGTTTTCTTTGGGTCCGGTTTCAAATTAATAGAGCGGTTTGAAGTTTAATTAAAGCATATTAATTTATAAACATTTTTAAAATCAGATAATTTTAGCCATTTAGAATAATTGAAGCGACCGTGCTAGAACCACGGGATCCGGGGGTGCCTAACACCTTCCCTCGGGTCAACAGAATTCCTTACTTAGAATTTTCTGGTTCACAGATTTCATTTGGAAAGTCGGAAATTTCCTCGATTCGGGATTTAAATAAATCGGTGACTTGGGACACCTTAATTTATTCCAAGTGGCGATTCTGAAATAAATAGAATAATCCCGTTTTGAATATTGTCACTTAAATTGGAAAAACTCCCTTACGCTTCTGCCTCCGGGTAGCGGGCGCGCCAAAAGGAGGTGTGACAATCTTTACAGATGTCGAACTATTCTATAACATCAGTCAAAACGGGCTTCCCTATTTTGAACGATAAGTTATAAATCTTGCTATTTTTTTAATTGTACTCAAGTTTGTGATTGACTTTGTCATGGCCGTGTCTTAAGTACACTTATTGTCCATGGAGTAAAATTTTGTACGCCGACAGTGCAAAAGAATTTTTATAGCTATCTAGTCGTTTGAAAAATAACTACAAGTAACTGGATATAATAAGTGAAACTAGTTATATATCAAAAAAAAATATATATATATATGCAATGGATTTTTTAAACCATGCTAAGCGTATTGAGAGTTCTTGGAGGGAAGGATGTCGGGGTCTATTTGGAAACAGCCTCTCTACCCTAGGGTAGGGGTAAGGTCTGCGTACACACTACCCTCCCCAGACCCCACTAAGTGGGATTATACTGGGTTGTTGTTGTTGTTGTTGTTGTTGCTAAACCATAACTACTAGTTATATATCAAAAAAAAATATATATATATATGCAGGGGGGTCTTGGAAAAGTTATCTCCGTATGATGGTGTCGAGTGGTGAATCAGCCATTGATACTCGTGTTAGGATAGGTTGCCAACATCATACGCCTTGGGATGCAGCCAAACAAAATATTATTATTTCCATAGGGATCAGCTTTATTTACCTTTTTTATTTAAGTTCAACTCATGTAAACGAAGAGTTCCAAATAAAAATTATTATTATTATTATTTGGTTTAGTTTGTTATTGTCGTCTTTTCTACCTTGCATATCAAATAAGAGTATAAACTATTTATAACTTTCTGCTTTTTCATCTACTTTCCAAGCAACACATGCAAGGAAGCAAAAATCAGAATGAAAAGATTTACTAAATAGTTGTTGGTATGAGCAAAAACCTCAAATAAGCTCACTCAATTCATTAAAAAATGCACTTATATATTGATTTGGCAAATCATAAAGTAATAACTTGTAGTGATTAATAAGCAAAACATTTTCCCCACCTACCAACCATTTGACAAGACACATACCATGTACTGTCCCTTTTCCTTATATGACCACGGCTAGCAAGATTTTTCTTCACTCTCAATGTCAACTTTCGACTTCATATATGTTGCTTTTACGACAGCCCGCTGCACTAAATTCTTATTATACGCAAGGTTTTGTGAAAGGTAAGATTGCAAAATTTTATTGTATGAAGTCTTACTCTAAATTAATGCGAGAGGTTATTTTTCACAGCTCGAACTCGTTACCTCCGGATAGGGGTGTTCATAAAAACCCAAAAAATCGAACCAAACCGAAAATCAAACCAAATCGACCAAAAAAATGGATACTTTTTGGTTTGGTTATGATTTTAATCAGAAAAAATCAAAAAAAAAAAAAAAAATCCGAACCAAATCGACCATAGGAGTAGCTATTTCAAATTTATTATTACACCTATATATATGTATATTTTTATACAAAGTTTCAAAAATTTAAGGATAAATATTAATAGTTTGCACTTTTAGTATAGTTTTTTACCATTACATTCTAGTTTGATTGGTAGTTTTATTTTGTTAAGTGTAAGTATCCATTTAGTGTTAAAAATAATATATTTTTATTGAGTCTTTAAATTATTCATCACTATTTAATTCAATTATCATCAATATATCTTGGTAAATACAATAGATTCTCAAAGGGCATTTGATTTGATAGTGTTACATTGAAAATGTGGTCGCCGAAATATGTATTTGGTAGTGTGTGTCTTATATTTAATAAAAAAGCGATAAATAACCGAAAAACTGATAAAACTCGACATAAACCGAATCTAGAAAAAACCGACTTAATTGGTTTGGTTTGGTTCTAATATTTGAAACCGACTTACTTGGTTTGGTTTCTTTTTCAGGAAAAATCAATCCAAACCGAACCATGAATACCCTACCTTTGAATCACATGACAGCAACTTTACCAATTATGCCAAAACCTCCCCTTCATTATGCCGCTCTTAGAAAAAGAAAATTGGTTCTCATATCCATTAGCTAGGTTCATATAAGATCATATAGTTTGGTCAGTATATTAAATAGGTTTATTTTATTGGATATTACAGGTCGAAAGGATAGTTTTGCAATACGATATTGTGTTGCTCGAACTCTTCAAAAATATAATTTAGTGCATGTCAAATTTTCCAAAAGTAAAGTATTTTTTTAAGATTCGATATGAGTATGATAACATTTTGAAAAATCTTCGTAACATAGGTTCTAGATTTCTGAGCTAGAAGTTTTTCTTCTCTAATAATTAACGAGCCAGCTATATGTCTTTTCTTTGGTAATAAAGATTTCAGATTCAATTTTACTTGGCGATGTGGAAAACTGAAAACCTTCTCTTCAGAATAATTCCTTTTCAAGTTTATCATTATAATTATACACATTTTTTTTAATTTTATGTTGATCTTCTAAAAATGATAGTGTTAAAGTACTTTAAAAAAAGGTTTCCATATTCAATGAAAATCATGCGTATAATATCAAGTATGTAACATTCCTATTAATAAGTGTAGAGATGGCCGAGTTGGTCTAAGGCGCCAGATTAAGGTTCTGGTCCGAAAGGGCGTGGGTTCAAATCCCACTCTCAACAGTATAATTTTTTATTCTCTCTCTTTCCTTAGCTTTATATTTTAAATAAGCAAAAGTTTTTTTTTACTATAGGCTTCACAAGTGGAATTCCATAGCTTATGATTACAAAAAACACTCTCTTTTTTATTTGGTTTGTAAAAATTAATATCCATATTTAACATGATTCCTTATGCTCATAAGGTCAGTTTTGATAATTGCAAGTAAATTTTGAATTCACTACTATTACTTTTCGCTCAGAGCACGATTCTATCATCAAAGTTGTACTTAATCGGAAAAAATTACAGTTGTTCTTATGGTATTGTACCTTAGGCATTGATCCGTCAAGTGCATTTAATTATCAATATTCAATTAGGACGTTCATTAATCTTTATATAGAAACTTGAAGTGAATTATTTTAGTGCAGCAAAAGACAAAAAAATTGAGAAACTAGTGAAAAATTCTACTATAAGATTGTAATTGATGTCAAAAGAAAATATCTTAACCTTCAAAAATAACATAGATGTCAGCGGATTCAATTGCAGCATTTACTGTAACATCAAAGTTGTACTTAATCGGAAAAAATTACAGTTGTTCTTATGGTATTGTACCTTAGGCATTGATCCGTCAAGTGCATTTAATTATCAATATTCAATTAGGACGTTCATTAATCTTTATATAGAAACTTGAAGTGAATTATTTTAGTGCAGCAAAAGACAAAAAAATTGAGAAACTAGTGAAAAATTCTACTATAAGATTGTAATTGATGTCAAAAGAAAATATCTTAACCTTCAAAAATAACATAGATGTCAGCGGATTCAATTGCAGCATTTACTGTAACAAGAAGAGCTTAATCGGAAAAAATTACAGTTGTTCTTATGGTATTGTACCTTAGGCATTGATCCGTCAAGTGCATTTAATTATCAATATTCAATTAGGACGTTCATTAATCTTTATATAGAAACTTGAAGTGAATTATTTTAGTGCAGCAAAAGACAAAAAAATTGAGAAACTAGTGAAAAATTCTACTATAAGATTGTAATTGATGTCAAAAGAAAATATCTTAACCTTCAAAAATAACATAGATGTCAGCGGATTCAATTGCAGCATTTACTGTAACAAGAAGAGCGTGAACTCATTCGCAAGCACTTGCAACGGCTGGCTTTTTTTTCTTACGTTGCTTATCAGAGTTAGTTATTTCTTGGATGAATGATTTGGAAGGAAGGCAATATGACAAATGATGCTACTTATTTTGAGCATATACAAACATACCATAATATCCTTATCTATTCTTCTATTCCCATTTTTTATAGCCCACCACATTAAGAAGTACCCCTCAATTAATACGTTAAGACAGAAATATAATGCCAATAACAACTCTAATCTTCAAGAAAATTGGAGAGGTGTGGGGGGTCACATAATAGCGTCAAGCAAAGACTGGAGCATCATAGCAGATACTAGAGAGAATTCCTAGTAACTTCGTCGCCCAAAATGATTTGGCATACTTCAAAACTGTTTACATTAATATGAGTTGTTCAACTAAAGGAAAGGAAGTGACCTGACAACAATGAGACACTACCCGAAGTGTGACATTGGCCCACTTGTATTTTGTATTTCTTTTATTTTTACACAATTAGTGGTGTAAATATAAATACTCAGTCATTATGTACGTTGAATAATAATGGAAATAATAGAGTTGACTTTCCTAACTGAACTGACTCATGTTCTCTCTTCTCTCTTACCCTGGCTAGGGTTTTCTCAATTTCTTTTCTGCCATAGCTGTTGATCCTTCAGTCCTAGGGTATCAGAGCGGGAATCATAATTCCTCGCTTCATTAGCTTCAATCCGATGTTAGACTTGCCTAAAGTCTTGGAGGATTTCATGTGCGTTTCTAGATAATCGAATATTACTGCCAAACCGATGATTTTGCCATCAAAACTTGGGGATTTCTTCATTTTCGCTTTCAAATGACTAGAATCCAATATAAGTTTTGTCTTTTCGAGTTCTACTTCATTGATTTCATGCAATTCAACTCCTAGGTTTTTATGTTCAGAGAAGACTCTTCTTCTTCGAGTCTGTGAAGAAGGCTGGTAATATCTTTCTTATTCAACTTCGAATTTGTACAAATTCGGTATTGCTGCAGCATACACCTATAGAAATTGTGTTAATTCGATTGTTATGGTGGTTCAGGAACGAAGAAGGTCGGGTGGGTATTTGGTGTGATAATCTAGGATCACCTAGTAACACACCTTCTAACAATTCTGATGGTTCCACACCTTTTACCTTGGATCCATCTCATACACTCTATGTACACCCTACTGATAGTCTTGGTAGTCAACTAGTGGATGTACCTTTCAATGGGTGTGGGTTAATGTTGTGGAGAAGTAGTATGCTTACTTCTCTGTCTGCAAAGAACAAATTAGGTCTCCTAGATGGTAGGGTCTCTCAACCAACACCTAATTTTTCCTTTTATCCATATTGAGAAAGGTGCAATGATATGGTGAAAGCATGGATAACTAATTCTGTATCTAGAGAAATTGCTACTAGTGTCATGTGTCTTAAAACTACAAGAGAAGTCTGGAAAGATATTAATGAGAGGTTTGGTCAGTCAAATGGATCAAAGTACTTTCAACTACAAAGGGAAATCAGTACCACAATCCAAGGTTCATCAGACATTACTACTTGCTTCACCAAGCTTAGGAGCCTATGGGATGAACTCAACTCTTCTTATGTTAGTCTAGTGTGCTCTTGCGCGACACTTCCAAAAGTCATAGAAGATCAACAATTATTCCAATCCCTATATGGTTTGAATTAGTCTTATTGCACTGTTAAGAGTGCTATCATGGTGATGAATCCTCTACCTCCCATAAGCAAGGCTTACTCACTCCTCCAACAGGATGAGAGCTAAAAGGAATCTCTTTCCAATGCCTCTAATTTCTCTGGGGAGTCTGCTTCTTTTTCTGTAAGCCCTACTCAGCATAACAACAATAAGAATTTTACCCAAAGAGTTAGACCTAGGTTATTCTGTGATTTCTGCAAAAGACTAGAATATACCAAGGACAAGTGTTACAAAATTTATGGTATTCCACAAAACATAAATTACAACAATGGTAATAGAGGAAGAAAAATGGCAGCAAATGTGTTTGACACAACTGACAATGAAACAATTATGACATATGACTATACTTCAGCTCATGGTTTCACCAAGGTGCAGTATCAGCATCTCCTCACTATATTCCACCAAGTTTATATCTCTCCTGCTACTACAACATCTATCCAATCAGATGAGGATTCAACTTTTGCTCACTTTGCAGGTTTGTTTACTACCTATGCTGTAGAATCTGTAGATTCTCATGTGTGTGCTTCTTCACAATTAAATTCAAACCCTTGGATCTTGGATTTAGGGGCCACTAATCACATGACTCCACACAAATATCTGCTTCACAATGTTGTCCACCTTACCTAATGGATACAAGGTTAAAGTTATATCAACTGGATTTTTGCATCTAGGACATGATATAATTTTTCTTATGTCCTTCTAGTTCCATATTTTCATTTCAATTTAATTTCTATTCATCAACTCCTTACTCAGTTGGATTGTATATCATTACTTACCAAATTTCATTGTCCTCTACAGGGCTCTTCTCTGAAGAGGCCACTGGTAATTGGTAAGATTGTTGGCAGGCTCTACTATCTTTATCCTGATAGAGATTTATTTCCTAGCACAAGTTCTTCTGTATCTTATGTTGTTACTACTACTTGCAATGAATCTGTTTTAATGTAGGTTCAATTCCATGTAATAAGTCTATTTCTGCACCTTTACATCTTGATGTTTCACCTAGTTGTAATGAGACTTCATTTTTCAATAAAATGGATGTACTTTTGCATCAAAGATTGGGTCACATGCCTTGTCATAAGATGCAATCTATTTCCTTTCTATCTGATAAAGTTTCTGCCAAACAACCTTTTATATGTTCAATTTATCCAATGGATAGACAACAAAGACTCCCTTTCTATGACAGTACCATTCATTCTACCAAACCATTCCAACTTGTTCACATTGACATCTAGGGACCATATAACACTAGAACTTACAATGGTTTTAGGTATTTTCTCACCTTAGTTGATGATTTTACTAGGGTCACTTGGACTCATCTCCTTTCTTCCAAAAGTAATGCCTTCTCAATCCTTAAGGCCTTCACTTGTATGGTGAATGTTCACTTCACCTCTTCAATGCACACTTTTAGATCAGATAATGCTTTTGAACTTGGGAGTAGTTCTCAATCCATTAGTTTCTTTGCTTCTCAGGGCATTCTCCATCAAACTTCCATTCCCTATACTCCACAACAAAATGGTGTTGCGGAGAGGAAACATAAACATATTTTAGAAGTCTCAAGAGCCCTACTTTTTCAATCCAAACTGCCACTAAAATTTAGGGGGAATGTGTTCTCACTGCCACATACCTTATCAACAGGATGCCTTCACCACTTCTTCTTAAGCTTTTCCTTTTTGAAAAGTTGCATGGATATCCTCCTTCCTATGACCATTTGAGATCTTTTGGGCGTCTCTTCTTTGCTACCTCTCCTAATGTAGGCAAAGATAAATTTCAATCTAGAGCTATCCTGCATTTTCCTAGGCTATCCTTGTGGTAAGAAGGATTACGAATTGCTCAATTTGTCTAACTCTTCTATTTTCACTCCAGGGATGTGATATTCTATCAACACAATTTTCCCTATTCTTCTTCCCCTCCTTCTTCTTCTCACTTTAATATGTTGCCTACCACTTTTGTGGATGACCCAGCTCCTCCATCTGTAGTTACTCCCTCTAATAAACCTCCTGCTCCTCCTTCTAGTTCTTCACCTTCCACCACCTCTATTCCTGATCCTCCTCCTTTAAGGAATTCCTCCATAACCGTCATACAACCCTCTTATCTTGAGGATTATGTTTTCTTCTCTATCCTTTCCAACCTTGTTCCTACATAACATAAAATTCCTTCTAGAGAAGCTCACATGCATGAACCTCAATTCTAGCAGTAGGCTGCAGGTATCCTTCTTAGCAAGGGCCATGCTAAAGGAAGTCCATGCTCTTGAGGCTAATCAGACTTGGGACATTTTCCCTCTCCCCTAACATAACAAGGCTATTCTCTACAAATGGGTTTACAAGATTAAACAGAGGGTAGATGGGTCTATTGAAAGATACAAAGCTAAGTTAGTTATTAGAGGTGATGGACAGATGGATGGCATTGATTTTACTGGGACTTTATCCCATTTTATCAAGCTCACCACTATCAAATGCCTGCTAACTCTTGCCATCAAAAGAGGATGGGTTGTGTTCTAGTTGGATGTTAATAATGCATTCCTCTATGGTGATCTTCATGAGGAGGGTTATATGAAGATACCTCCAAGTCTTGATGTTTGTTCTTCTTCCTCCATTCCATTGGCTTGCAAATTTAAGAAGTCTTTATATGGCCTTAGACAAGCCTCCAGACTGTGGTTTTCCCAAAATGTCAAAAGCCTTGATTTCAATGGGCTACATCTCTAGTCTCAATGGCTACTCTCTCTTCACCAAATTCTCCTCTGGTGTGGTTCATGTTGTTTATGTTGATGATATGCTATTGGCTGCTGATGACCTTGCTGAAATGCGATCTCAGAAGTCCTTTTTGGATGATCAATTCAAGATTAAGGACTTGGGTTTAGTCCATTATTTCTTAGGCTTGGAGATTTCTCGGACTCCTAAGGGTTATGTCATGAGTCAACACAAATATACTTCTGATCTTCTAACTGAGTTCAAATGCAATCATTTTTCTGCTGTTGTGACTCCTTTGGACCCTTCTGTCAAGATGACTATGGACACGGGTGATCTATTGCCTGACCCTAGCTTGTATAGAAGGCTTATTGACAAACTCAACTTCCTGCAACACACTAGACCTGACATCTCCTTTTCTGTACAACATTTAAGCCAATTTCTTCAGAAGCCTCATATTCCCCATATGATTGCTGGTTTACATGTTCTTAGATATCTGTTGGCTGCTTCTTCTCAGGGTGTGCTCCTCTCCAATTCTCCTAATTTATCTCTTATTGCTTACTCTGACTCTAATTGGGCATCTTGTACTATCTCTCGCAAATCAATGACTAATTTTTATGTGACTCTTGGTGGGAGTCCTATCTCTTGGAAAGCAAGAAACAGCCCACCATTTTCTTGTCCTATGCTGAAGCTGAATATAGGGCTTTAAGGAAGGTTACTGCTGAAGTTTCTTGGCTTGTCGGACTACTTGGGGATCTTGGTCTTCATGTTGATTCCCCTGTCTCAGTTCAGTGTGATAGTCTGGCTGCCTTTCACATTGCCAAAAATCCAGTTTTTTATGAGCGTACGAAGCATATTGAGATTGATTGCCATTATGTTCATGAGTGTTTGAATTATGGGCTTATATCTTTACATTTTGTTTCTAGTACTAACCAGTTGGCTGATATTATGACCAAGGCTCTATCTGGACAACTTCATCACAACATTCTTGGCAAGCTTGGTGTGTGTCCACCCTCCAGTTTGGGAGGGGGGAGGGGTGTTCCAAGTCACCGATTTATTTAAATCTCGAATCGAGGAAATTTTCGACTTTCCAAATGAAGTCTGCGAACCAGAAATTCTAAGTAAGGAATTCCGTTGACCCGAGGAAAGGTGTTAGGCACCCCCAGATCCCGTGGTTCTAGCACGGTTGCTTCAATTATTATAAATGGCTAAAAATTCCTGATTTTATACATGCTTATAAATTATATGCTCTAATTAAACTTTAAACCGCTCTATTAATTTGAAACCATACCAAAAGAAAGACTAATTACAACATAGACTCGGGGCTATCGACATACTTCGACTCCGTCGAGATTTGGATTCATGTCACATAAATGCGCACCAGAATTTAAGAAGATAAATTACTAAAAGAACTCAACTAAAGCAACCACGCGTTTGTAACTTTGCGAGGGCCATGAAAATTCAACTAATGGCACACCTCGATTCTAAAGATTTAAAATTAATTATCCGAAGGGCCGCGGGTTATCTATTTTTGCACTACGGCACACCTTGATTCTAATATTAAAGGGAGTTCGAGCTAAGCTTTTGGGGACCATAAACTATTGGCGTTATTTAATATGGCATACATCAACTAATTAATGGGCCTAGTTAAAAGATTGAGAGACTAAAGGAGATTTCCAATTTGTTTTTAAAAGCAAATATCTAAGCCTATCCATTTTGCTAGTTCCCTTTATCACGTCAATCCCATGGTCCTTTTGATTCAAGCTTAACTAGTGAAATAATGATTCAATCTTCTTCTTTTAACAAGATTCAACCCCAGCTACAAAGCTCTAATATTTAAAATGAGAGAGTAGTGAAGCAAACATCGCCGAACAATAAAAAATATTTCCAAAAAATAGTTGAATGATTATATCCTGTATCACATGTATCTTAAAGTGAACAATGATTTCTTTTGATTAACAATCTGAGTGATTAAAATAACTACAAGACAGGTAACAATTGGATCTACAGTATGAACTTCATATTTTGCTTTTGAAACAATTCAAGTCACACTTCACTAAACAATGAGTCTATCATGCATTAAAATAATTTCACCAAATAAAGAATTTGATAGTTAATTCATCAAGATTAAATTCAAAATAAATCTATCACGTTAATAAGCATATAGCCTTTTTGAAGGAAACTTGAATTTTTATAACAACTCAAGTGACCTTTGCTCAAATAGAAAAAAAAATGGATCCTGCCAGTGTTATCAGAAAAGCAAACACCACCTTTAAACTAATAACTTTAGGATGTCAATCCAATCAATCATCACATTTTTGGATTGATTAACGAACCATAATTGAGTAATGATAATTTGTACAAAATAACCCATGAACATGATGACATCAATGACCAAAATAGTACTGATTAACCTATGCCTCAAATCGACAAATAGATCCAAAGAGAAATAATTGACAAACTTATGGCATTTTCAAACAGAACGAAAACAATAAAAAAAAGAACAGACTGATTATACAACTAACTCTCACACATGAAGAGCTTAATTAAATCATTCAGAGACAAATAATGTAGAGCCAACAGTAGGACCAAAATTCTAATAGCGAAGAGAAATTTGATTGTCGATAGATATAGTAGTGTGTACCTGAGATTTACACAGAGAAATAAAAGAAAAGAAGGTCAGTAGCAACTCCAAACACAACAAACAACAACAACAACAACACCAACAACAATACCAAACGAAACACACTTCGAACATAAATGTGTAACAATTTAAGAACCAGCAATGGTAGCCAATACTTAAACCAAAATAGTTGAATGTCACGACCCCAAATCCGGTCGTGATGGCGCCCAGCACACTGCTAGTAGAAGGAGGGTAAAAATCAGATACTTAAAACCTTAGCTTTCTCTCTGTCCTTTTTCTATATTTCCAGTGTGTTCTTCTTTATATGGCAGCATGTTTATTTTTATCCTACTCCCCTCTTTCAATCAAGTCTCTTTCCTCCGGATTATTAGGTCCTAATGAGTAGTCAAAACCCTATTTTTAAAGAAAAAGTAGTCTTCCACTATTAATTGTCTACTAACTATTGAATCCACTAAAAATGTTCCTCTTTTGACTACCCACCAGCACTTTATTTAATACCTAGTGGCCCCCTCCTATATCATTGTATTCATTAGCAGTCTATCATTTTAATTGCTAGTTATTCAAATTTTAATTAATTCCTGAATTACCCTTGAAAGTACTGAATTTACCCTAGGATTCCTTACTGTATATTGCCAGCTAAAATTAATTTTCCTAATCAATTAAGATGGCTAAAGGACTGAATTTTAATCAAAGAAAATGAACTAAAATCCAAGTCAAAATCATATTAACACTAAACCGGAGACTAACAGTTAAATCAAAATCCCAAATCAAAAATTATATTAACACTAACAGTATTGCATTTTGGCCTGAAATTAGATACATGGCATCACAACAATCAAAACGACACCATATTAAGCTACAATTTGTATGGATACAAAGAACAAGTCAATACATAAGGTGGGCAAGAAAACTGAAGGTTGTAAACATACGAACAAACACAGTGAATCAAACAACTACGGATAGCAGGAGACCTAAAATTACATGAGAATAAAGTGAATCGAGGGGACAAACGAACAATTTAGCAGAATCAACAGGGATAAATCGAGGCGGCAAAACTACAATTAAACCAAATTACAAGTTTATAATCAAGGTGGTTTAGTAGACGAAACTACTTTATATCATTATTCAAGTTAAAGAAGAACAAATTAGACCAAGAAATTCAAAAAAAAAATAGAAGAATTTGATTTAAACTGAAAGATGATGCAACTCACAGAATTTCAACAGACGAAAAGCGACAAAAAGTAAAAAGGAAAAGAGGTAAAATACCTCATCATCACAGCCCAGACTTCAATTCGTTCCCATTGGAATTTCAACTTTGACTTTTTGAAATCCAAAACGGACTTTAATCGAGCATTCTCAATTGAAAACACTCGACTAAAGTCGATTAAAAATCCCAAAATTCCCCTTTTAAATTCAAGCAGTTCCATATAGAAATTGTGTTAATTCGATTGTTATGGTGGTTCAGGAACGAAGAAGGTCGGGTGGGTATTTGGTGTGAGTTTGGTGTTAAAGAGAGACGGCGCCGCCACCGGAGTCTTGTGGCGGCGGCTAGGGTTCGTAACTAAAAATCGAGATTTGACGAGCTCTGGCTTGAATTGAGGGGGGACAGGCTCAGGGTTGGAACGGGGAAGTTATGGGGATCTCAAGGTGTAAAAATGATGGCATTTGGCCCATCAGAACCGCCGTGAGGCGATTTTCGGTGGGCGGAGCACGGTGGTAATAGGCGGCATTAAGAGAGGGTCTGTGAGGTTAGAGAGATGAGTGAGAGAAAAGGTCTGATTTGATTTGGGGGGGGGGTAGGTTAGTGAGTTGGTATATTAAAAATGGATGAATTAATTGGAGCCGTTGGATTATGGGAACCAATGGTCCAGATCAGATCATTTAAACCAAATAGGGTCATTTTGGTGAAGTAGCGGACCGAGTTATGGGGTAAATGGGTCGGTATGGTTAAATGGGTTGGGAGGTAAAACGAGGGCCGTTGGATTTACGTAGATTTAAATGGCTGAGATGGGTTAATCTTGAAATGAAGTAGTTCTGGTATCAAACTATGTCGTTTGATGGCTTGGGAGGCTGATCTCTTGGACTGGCCAATTGGGCCTGGGGTTGGGGTGATTTGGGCCAGATCTTGGCTCAAAACTAGCCTGGTCCAATTTCTTTTATTTCTTTTCCTTTCTTTTCATTCCTTTTTATTTCCTAATATTAATTTCTTTTTTTTTTTCAAAAACTAAAAATCCTAAATTAACTTATAAAACTAAATTAATTTAGAATTACTAATTAACTTCTAATCATAATTAAACACACATAATTAACCAAAAATAAAAATCACACCATTTGACATTAGATGTTAATATGTAAAGCAACTTATTTTCGTGATTTTTCTTATTTTTGTAAAATGAATCACTTAATTACTCCTAATAAAATCCAAAATGTAAACATAACATATTATTATTATTTTGTATATTAATTTAACAAATAAACAATGCACAGAGAAAATGCAAACAAATACGAAAAATAACAAGCGAAATCCATGAAAAATCACACACAACACTAAAATATTTTATTTTGGATTTGTAGGAGTAATTCTCATCATATGGCAAAAATCACGTGATCACAGCTGCCCCTATTTGCTCAGAAACACGAAGAGTTTTCGCGCAAAGATAAATGATCAGATACGAGTGATTTTTGCCCGTTCAAGTACTCCGTGCGAAGCATTTCTTTAAAGATTTGACCGAGCCTTTGCTTCGGGAGGCCGTTGTTGCTGCTGCTACCGTTTACTGACCTCCTTATTACACCAAAAGGGAAATTGAAGCTCCATGAAGTTGCGATCTTGCTGTTACTGTTGCTAACTGTTGTTGTTGTTGTTGCTTACTGCTTACTAACCTTCTTATTACACCAAAAGAAAAAATTGAAATTAAACTAGATGTGCCTATCTACTATGAGTTACAAGATTCATATATATGATTCTTTGGAACTTGATCTTGAGTTTTAGCTGATTTCTGCCACAGACTTCGATCTGAATCTTGATGCTCTTAGGCTGTGAGTATCTATTTCTTTCTGTAGCTTTTGAGCAGAAAAGGGATTGGCGGGGCTTGCGACTTCCATCAGATTTCGAGCGGTTCGCCCTTTCATTTGCTCTGACTTTCAAACTCGCTTCTTTTCTTCTTTTCTTTTATCCCGCTGGAGGGAAACTTGTTCCGTCTGTCCTTTTGCGCCTTGCGCTTTCTGATCGACCTGCCTTAAGACATCCAAGACAAACGAACGAAATTTTTTGCCCCAGTTTGCACTAGGAAAATTTCGTGAGTTAGTTATGATATGTATCGAAGCAGTCACATCAAGATTGTGTGTCCTGGTGAATGGATTGAGGTTGTGTTGGGAAATGGCCGGGTTATGCCGGTATTCAACGAGTCATGTCGTTAAGGTCTTCGGGTTACGCCAAGACTTGGAAAGAAAAAGGCTCCTTGGGTTATGCCAGGGAGATTCGGGTTTTGCCAGGATTCGACGGGTTATGTCGTCGGGTCATCGGTTCATGCCGAGACTTGGAAAGAAAAAGGGCTCCTTGGGTTATGCCAAGGAGATCCGGGTTGTGCCGGGATTCGATGGGTTATGCCGTCGGGGTCATCGGGTTATGCCGAGACTTGGAAATAAAAAGACTCCTTGGGTTATGCCAAGGAGGTCCGAGTTATACCGAGATCCGACGGGTTATGCCGTCGGGGTCATCGGGTTATGTCGAGACTTGAAAAGAAAAAGGCTCCTTGGTTTATGTGAGGGAGGTCCGGGTTATACCGGGATTCAACGGGTTATGCCGTCGGGGTCATCGGGTTATGCCGAGACTTGGAAAGAAAAAGACTCATTGGGTTATGCCAGGGAGGTCCGGGTTATGCCGGGATTCGACGGGTTATGTCGTCGGGTTCATGGGGTTATGCCGAGACTTGAAAAGAAAAAGGCTTCTTGGGTTAAGCTAGGGAGATCCGGGTTATGCCGGGATTCGACGGGTTATGCCGTCGGGGTTATCGGGTTATGTCGAGACTTGGAAAGAAAAAGAGCTCCTTGTGTTATGCCAGGGAGATCCAGGTTATGCCGGAATTCGACAGGTTATACCGTCAAGGTCATTGGGTTATGCCAAGGGAGATCCGGGTTATGTCGGGTTTTGACGGGTTATGTCGTCGGGGTCATCGGGCTATGACGGGTTATGCCGTCGGGGTCATCAGGTTATTCCGAGACTTGGAAAGAAAAAGACTCCTTGGGTTATGCCAGGGAGGTCCGGGTTATGCCGGGATTCGACGGGTTATGCCGTCGGGGTCATCGGGTTATGCCGAGACTTGGAACGAAAAGACTCCTTGGGTTATTCCAGGGAGGTCCGGATTATGCCGGGATTCGACGGGTTATGTCGTCGGGGTCATCAGGTTATGCCGACACTTGGAAAGAAAAAGGCTCCTTGGTATATGCTAGGGAGATACGGGTTATGCCGGGATTCGACGGGTTATGCCGTCGGGGTCATCGGGTTATGCCGAGACTTGGAAATAAAAAGACTCCTTGGGTTATTCCAAGGAGGTCCGGGTTATGCCGGGATTCGGCAGGTTATGCCATCAGGGTTATCGGGTTACGCCGAGACTTGAAAAGAAAAGGCTCCTTGGGTTATGCTAGGGAGATCCGGGTTATGCCAGGATTCGACGGGTTATGCCGTCGGTGTCATCGGGTTATGCCGAGACTTGAAAAGAAAAGGCTCCTTGGGTTATGCCAGGGAGATTCGGGTTATGCCGGGATTCGACGGGTTATGCCGTCGGGGTCATCGGGATATGCCGAGACTTGGAAAGAAAAAAGACTCCTTACTACCATGGTTTGTTTTTCTTTTTGGGATTTTCATTTTCACTTATTTTCTTCTTCTTTTCTTCCCTTATTTTCTTCTATTATTTTACTCAATTCAATTTAGCAAAAATGCATGAAAGAATTTCGGGAAATTTCCCCTTTGGCCGCTTTTCTGCTACAAAATTGTTTCAACACGCCAGGGAGATCCGGGTTATGCCGGGATTCGACGGGTTATGCCATCGGGGTCATCGGGTTATGCCGAGACTTGGAAAGATAAAGGCTCCTTGCTACCATGGTTTGTTTTTCTTTTTGGGATTTTCATTTTCACTAATTTTCTTCTTCTTTTTTCCCCTTCTTTTCTTCTCTTATTTTACTCAATTCAATTTTAGCAAAAATGCATGAAAGAATTTCGGGAAACATCCCCTTTGGCCGCTTTTCTGCTACAAAGTTGTTTTGACACTTGCGCACTTTATTCCCTTTTGGGTTGCACCTACTTATTGCATGGTTGCTTTAGATAGAACATGTCTTCAACAAAGAAAATTTATTAGTTTAACACACTGATTGGTTTTGTGGCCTTTATCATCCCAGTTGCTGGTCCTGGCCTCTTTTCCGTTGAGAACCTGCCACTTGTTATCCTTGAGGGCGAACCTCTTTTCAAAACAACCGGTTTCAACTCTCCAAGCTTTGTCATGACTCGCCCGTATGGGCTCTGACCTTTTCACTTTATTCAACTTTTGAGACCTGTGCCTTTGATTTTATTTCTTTTTTTTTTTCCAAACCTTTTTGCTTTGAAGTATCAACCATTATGGTCAGTCGGGATTGGATTGACGCACTTGCTGTGGCTGGGCCTTTCCTTTAAATTTAACCAGGCGGAGCCTTGCGAAACCAGTCCTGCCACTTTTCTTTGCAGTGATTCTAGAATAAGAATTAAACTGAAAGAGATTCAAAGAAGAAATATATAATGACAAACGGATTAGTCTAAAGAGAAACGTCCCTTCCAGGGAAAAAGAATGACTTATCTTGGGTGTACATGCTGGCTTCAAATGAGTAGTAATTCCCGTGACGACGGGCCGGTCATCACAGAACCCATTAATTTGCAATTTCAAAACCAGGGAACATTGCTAAGACCCTTTTAGTAAAGAGATGTCTTATTTTTGGTCAGTGGCGCCCTTTGCGGGTTTTCGCTAATCGACCTCTCTCATTTCTCTTCTCACTGTCGCCCGATGGTTCTCTTTGCGAGTTTTCACTAAACGGACTCTCTTATTTTTAGTTTCTCTACTCGCTATCGCCTTATGGTGCCCGAAGGTTTTCACCGCTAAGACTCTCTCATTTTGTTTCTCTCAATTCAGGTTGTGTCAGATTCCATCAACGACGTTTTTCACTTCCTTGCCTTTGTCAAATGATCTAAAGGACTTGAACAAGGTCTTTGGGTAAAAAGGATTTTGAGTGGAATTACAACTTTAGGAACCATTTCGACGGATCCAAACTGAACCGTCATATAATCTGCCCCAATTTTAATTTTTGGGAAATTGGGATTTTTGGTTTGATGTGACTGAACCTCAGGGAAAGGTTGCCTATATATCCTTTCGGAATCAAGGCAGAACGTAGTACATGTATTCTTTGGGTATATAAAAAATGCTTTTTTTTGGTTGGCTGGTGCTTTAGGATTCCAACGAGGGTAGCCAAAGAAAGGTAACTGGCTCAATGTGGTTTGCAGAAAGGGTGGATACTGTTTGGGTAGTGGGAACAAAAGTGGCAAAACATCATCGAAGTAAACTCTAGACATAGTACCTTTTGACTGCGTCTGCGTTTATCGCCGTTTCAAGATCATTTCCTCCGATATCACCTAGATATAATGCTCCTCTTGGTAACATTTTCCTGATGATGTATGGACCTTTCCAATTAGGAGATAATTTTCTTTTTGCTTCCTGGTGATGGGGAAGAATGCGCCTCAACACCAATTGCCCGACTTCAAAATTCTTGGGTCGTACTTTCTTGTTATAAGCACGGGCCATTCTTTGTTGATACAAATGTCTGTGACAGATTGCAGCCATTCATTTTTCATCAATTAAAGTCAGTTGCTCCAAACGAGTCTTAACCCACTCGCTATCTTCAATCTCTGCTTCGACAATGATTCGGAGTGAAGGAATTTCCACCTCCGCCGGTATCGCAACTTCAGTTCCATAAACCAACAAGTATGCGGTGGCTCCCACCGACGTGCGTACTGTAGTACGGTATCCCAGTAAAGCGAACGGTAATTGTTCATGCCATTGTCTAGAACTTTGGATTGTTTTTCTCAAAATCTTCTTAATGTTCTTGTTTGCTGCTTCCACGGCACCGTTGGCTTTGGGCCGATAAGGAGTGGAGTTCCTATGTGTTATTTTTAATTGTTCGCATACATCTCCCATCAAATGACTATTCGGGTTCGCTGCATTATCTATGATGATAGTCACAGGAATACCAAAATGACAGATAAGATTTGAGTGTACAAAGTCCATTACAACTTTCTTTGTGACTGCTTTGAGAGTGATGGCCTGGACCTATTTTGTGAAATAATCGATGGCAACTAATATGAATTTGTGCCCATTAGATGCCTTTATCTCAATCGGACCAATGACGTCCATGCCCCAAGCGACAAAAGGCCAAGGTGCCAATATAGGATGTAGCTCTGTTGGAGGTGCATGAATCAGATATCCATGAACCTGACACTGATGACATTTCCGAAAAACACTTAAACAATCCCTTTCCATAGTTATCCAATAATAACCAGCTCGTAAAATTTTTTTGGCCAAAACATACCCATTCATATGAGGCCCACACACTCTTGCGTGTACTTCTTGCATGATTCTCCCTGCTTCTTCGGCGTCTACATATCGTAACAGATTGAGATCTGGGGTTCTTTTGTACAAAACTTCGCCACTTAGAAAGAAACCACTTGCGTGTCGCCGGATGGTTCTCTTCTGAACTCCCTAATCATGTTCAGGGTACTCTTGCGTTTTCAGGAACCTCTTGATATCGTAGTACCATGGACGGATATTTGGTCTTGCCTCGATTACATTACAATAACCGTGCCTTTCCTTGATTTGGATTTCCAAAGGATCGACGTGGACGTTGCCTGGATAAGGTAGCATCAAAGCTGGAGTGGCGAGTGTGTCAACTAGTTTGTACCTGAACTCTATCGATGCGAATCGCTTGCCAAGATCATCCACATGCTTTCGGTAAGGGATGAGCTTGACGTCTCGGGTCTCCCATTCACCTTGGGCTTGTTTGATAATCAGATCCGAATCTCCCATGACCAGTAAATCTTCAACATTCTGATCAATCGCCATATTCATGCCCATTATGCAGGCCTCATATTCACCTGTATTGTTTGTGCAAAATAAACAGAGCCTGGCCGTAGCTGGGTAGTGCTGACCAACGGGAGAGATCCAAATTGCCCCAATCCCTACACCTTTAGCGTTCACTGCTCCGTCGAAGAACATTTTCCAAGCATGGGTGTCCTTAGGGACTATTTCTACTGTGTCTACCTCTTCATCAGGAAAGTAGGTATTCAGTGGTTGATACTCTTCATCAATCGGGTTTTCGGATAAGTGATCTGCCAAGGCCTGGGCTTTTATTGCCGTGCAAGTGACATAGACAATGTCGAACTTAGTAAGCAGGATTTGCCATTTTGCCAACCTTCCGGTGGGCATCGATTTCTGGAATATGTACTTCAAAGGATCGAGTCTAGTAATAAGGTGAGTGGTATGAGCTTGGAGTAGTGTCTCAATTTCTGAGCGACCTATGTCAGAGCACACCACGTTCTTTCCAGCAAAGTATACTTGACTTCATAACTAGTTAACTTCTTGCTCAAATAGTAGATTGCCTGCTCTTTCTTCCCCGTTGCATCATGCTGCCAGAGGACACAACAAAAGGAGTTTTCTAAGACTGTCAGATACAAAAACAGAGGTCTCCTTTGTTCTAGTGGGACTAAAACCGGAGGATTTGACATATATTCTTTGATTTTGTTGAAAGCCTCTTGACACTCAACTGTCCATTTGATTGTGGAATCTTTTCTCAGCAACTTGAATATGGGTTCACACGTGGAAATCAATTGGGCGATGAACTGGCTGATGTAGTTTAATCTGCCCAAAAAACTCATTACGTCTTTCTTAGTTCTTGGGAGGAGGTAAGTCCTGGATGGCTTTTATCTTTGTTGGGTCCAACTCAATACATGTCCTACTGACTATGAAGCCCAGGAGTTAACCTGATGGGACTCTGAAGGCGCATTTGGCCGGATTTAGCTTCAAATCGTACTTTCGCAACCTTTCGAAGAATTTCCTCAAGTCTCGGACATGATCGTCTTGAGTTCTGGACTTGACGATCACATCTTCCACGTACACCTCTATTTCCTGATGCATCATGTCGTGGAAGATGGCGATCATGGCTCTCATGTATGTCGCTCCAACGATCATGTATGTCGTGGGTTTGGGATTGGATGGGAACAGGTTAGGTGGGTAATGAGAAGGGTTAATCTTAACCATCAACACTTGATGATATCCTGCATAACAATCCAAAAATGATTGTATCTCATGCTTTGCATAATTGTCAACGAGGATGTGGATGTTTGGTAAAGGGAAGTTATCTTTGGGACTTGCCTTATTCAAATATCATTAATCCACGCATACTCGAGTTTTCCCATCCTGCTTTGGCACTGGTACAACATTAGCCAACCACGTGGTATACTGTACCACTCGAATTACCCCCGTTTTTAACTGCTTGGTGATTTCTTCTTTGATCTTATCACTGATGTCAGTCTTGAATTTCCTCTGCTTTTGTTGTACTGGGAGAAAGTTAGGGTAGATTGGTAATTTATGCACCACTAGATCGACCCCTAATCCTGACATGTCATCGTAAGACCAAGCAAACACATCTTTAAACTCAAACAAGAGCTGAATTATTGCATCTCGTGTTTTCTCATCCGTGTGAATGCTTATTTTGGTCTCTCGGACATCTTCGGAAGTTCCCAAATTAACCAGTTCTGTATCATTCAAATTCGGCTTAGGTTTATTCTCAAAATTTTCCAATTCTCGATTTATTTCCCTAAAAGCCTCTTCTTCATCATATTCTGATTCTTGGTTCATTATTTCACAGTTAGACAACGTGTTTGGATCTGGGCATGAAGTCCGCAAGCATGTCATGTTATTTAAAGCCGCATATTTAGAACTGAAAGAGAGAAAAAGAAAAATAACAAAAATTAGAAAGATTAAAGAAAAGTGAATGATGAAATTTGATTTCATTTCTTGGAATTCCTGAAGAAAATAGGGTTCACACTTCAAAATTTAAAGACTAAAAACTAAAGAAAACATCCGAGTTACATCCTGGACAACTCGAGATATAGAAAAAAGTGGCAGGACAAATCTACCGGGACTCCCGCCTGACTGGGAATGGTGTAGCCTCCCAATTTTGAAGCTTGGCTGTTGCCCCCCATGTATAGCACCTCAGTTGTGCTTATGCCTTCTCCCGACTGAACCATGTGCGTCTCATAGAGCATCTCCCTCATGGCCCTACAAATATCTTCAATTTCCTCCGCCGTGAACACCTCATCGTCTTCTTCGACATATTTGGGTCGGGCAAAGGTCTTGTATAGATGTGGCAATGGTTGCGGCAGAACCCAACCTTCTTTCTTTCTTTCCTCGGCCCATGTTTCATCTTCTGAGGTAGGGCGGAATCCTATCTCGAAGAGTTTCTTAGTGGAGGGCAGAGTGATGGGTTCTATTATTCCCTGCAGTGATTTACCGAGTCCCTTTCCTGGTTTGAAACCTCGTCGAATCATTTCTTTGGCCACCATGATTGACGCATTAGAAAGGAAGGGTTGGGGACAAGGGTCTCCTTCTTTATGTTGATCGGCAACCACCACTTCAAAGGCCTGGTAGACTATGTGCTCACTTTCTTCTCTTGCTTCGAGGTATGGGGTTGACGGGTCTCGGTAGATTGATTGTTCATCTTCTCTGTAGACCACGATCTCTTGTCCCTTATGCTCATACTTTACCAACTGGTGTAAGGTGGAGGGTATAGCTCCAGCTGTATGAATCCGTGGCCTTCCTAGAAGAAAATTATAAGACGTGTCCATGTCCAAAACTTGGAAAGTTACTTCGAAGTCTACCGGGCCAATAGTCAGGGTCAAATCGATCTCTCCGATTGTGTCCCTTTTTACACTGTCGAAGGCTCGCACGCACACATTGTTGGGCAGGATTCTTTCAGCTCAAATTCCTATGTGGTGTAGAGTGGAAAGTGGGCATATGTCTACCTCCGAACCTTCGTCCACCATGATCCTTTTCATATAGTAACCTTCGCACTTGACGGTTTGATGTAGGGCTTTGTTGTGCGCTTTCCTTGTGGCGGTAGGTCACTCTTGCTAAATGAGATCTGGTTGACTGCGAAGAATCATTTCAGCCATTTTTTCTAGCTGCTCTTTAGAAGTGTCAGTCGGCACATGTCCTTCATTCAAAATCCTCGGCAGGATCTCTAGATATTCGGGTGAGCTCATGAGTAAGGACAACATGGACACTTGATCCGGGTGCTTGCGCAACTGATCAATCACCTCAAAATCTGGCATTTTCATCTTTTGGAAAAAGAACTATGCTTCTTCAGTGCTCACGAGCTTCTTGAGTGGGAAGCGCTTTCGTGTAGCATTGTTCACTTCCCGTATGTCCTAGTACTTCTCAGCAGAAGTATCTCCCGGTGGTTTTCCCTTGACCTCTTTGCCTTTGTAGGTGATCAATGTCTGTTGATAATTCCAAGGCACCGTGGATGGGTCTGTTATCAGCCTCTGCGGTGCGCGTCCGATAACTAACGGTTCATTCAGACGAGGTGGTCTAGCTGCTCCTCGGACCACATAGGTTCCTTTTGGTACGTACATTGGCATTTCCCTTTTCAGCTCGAGCCCTTTTGGTTTCTCTGGGCAGCCTCGGGGGACATAGAGAATCTCACTTTTTGGGAGCACTCGGGTCTCCGTTCTAGCTTCAAACTTCTTCCCAAGCTCAACCTTGGAAGTCTTAATCTGCTTTTCCTCTTTCTCTCTACTCGGGGGGTACCGTAGCCTTTCTTTCTGCATTGGCAATGGCGATTATGGTCTTCAAAGCACGATCAAACTCTTTGTCCTCACAGATCATTCCAATCAATGGCCCATTATTGTGAGCGAGTTAGGGATTATTGGTCACATTTGGGACCTCTTCGTCCCTCACCACTATCTTTCTTTGTTCTATCAGGTTCTCCGCGGCATTTTTAAAGTCCAACAATTGATCGTATCATGCCCTTCTGCCCCTGAATGATAGGCACATTTGATACCACATTGATATGAAGGTGATTTCGGGTTTTGCCCGTTTGGTGGTATGGGTTGCAAGAAACCCATTTTGACAAGCTTTGGGAACAACTCAGAATAGGGCTCACCGATGGGTGTAAAAGGTGGTCTCCTAGGTGGTTCTCGAGGCCGGAAGTTATTTTGGGGTGGTTGGGGATTATAGTGGTTCTTGTGGGGAGGCTGATTTCTTGGAAATAGAGCTTGGTTTCTATTGGCATGTTGTTGCGGTCGTGCAAAAGGTTGAGCATTCATGACCGCATATGGTTGAGGAATATAGGACATTTCTTGAGGAGGGTAATAATGTTGCGGGGGTCTTTCCGGGAAAGGAGACCTTGTGGTATAGTATTGCCTTGCACCCGATGCTGCCATTGATGTTTCTTCCTTTTTCTTGCCTTTCGCCACTCCTCCAGACCCACCCTGAATGGCTTGGGAGGTAGCTTTGATAGCAGATTGGCTTAGAATTCGACCTGTTTTCAAACCATTTTCAACCATTTCTCCAATTTTGATGGCTTCAGCGAACGGTTTACCTATTGCGAACATCATATTTTGGATGTAGTCAGCTTCCTAGGCATGGAGGAAAACTGTGACCATTTCAATATCATCCATCGGGGGTTTTACCTTGTAGGCCTGCTCACGCCATTTAACTACGTACTCTCGAAAGCTTTTCGAGGATTTCTTCTTTAAAGTTTGACAAAGAATTCTTGTCTGGTGCGATGTCGATATTATACTGAAACTGCCTTACAAAATCTCTAGAAAGATCGTCCTAAATGTGCTATCGAGATATGTTCTGGTCCATATACCACTCTGAGGCTATGCCTATCAAGCTTTCTCCGAAGTACGCCATTAACAATTCTTCCTTACCACCAACCCCACGCAATTGGTTGCAGTACCTTTTGAGATGAGCGATGGGATCGTCATGTCCGTCATATTTCTCAAACTTCAGTGTTTTGAATCCTACGGGAAAGTGCACATGAGGGAACATGCATAGATCAGTATAGGAGACAATCTTTTGCCCGCTTAATCCTTGCATATTTTTCAAGTTTTGCTCAAGGCTCCTCATTCTTCTTGCCATTTCATCTTGTTCAAGAGATTTGGGATTTTTGTTTTGCCCGTCCGTAATCTCACAAATGGGTTGTTGATGGTGAGCATTGGCGGCAAAGCGAGTTGGTTCCATCGAGAGAGATGGTGCTTGGAATGTGAATGAGGAGGAATCAAAGTTAGGCATGTGTATAGTGGGTTGTGCTGCAATCGGACAAGGTGGTGCGGTGGACACGTTTGTAGCCATATATGTTGTTGACATCCAGGGATAAGGAATGGAGGGTGATCCAGCGGAGAGAGCTAAAATAGTGGGATACCCGAATGGGGTAGTTGGGTAACTTATAGGGACGTTGGAAGTTCCACTTGTCCTAGCGAACAGCTCGGGGAATCCGGGGATTACACTTGGAGGCTCTTTTCCATTGTTCCAGTCGTCCAACATTTCTAACATGCGACGACGTAAGATCCTATTTTCTTAAGCAGTTGGTGACTCGGAAGTTGGAATGACCGAGACTGAACTTTCTTCTGAAACGAGGACCATTGACAAAGGGATTTCCGAAGACATCTCTACAATTTCCTTTGACCTTGTGAAGTAAGCGTGAGTACTTCCTCTGGACTTAGTAACGGGAAACTGAACACTTCCTTTTGATATCATAAATTATGAATGCCAACCACCTTTCTAAAAACCTGGTATCAGCAGCAAACAAACGGTGAGTTTGAAACCAATAAAAGATAGGTAATCTCACGTTGGGGTGTGATGCACCTATGCAGTTAAGTGGGTTTCTACATGTTTGTATCGGTTGCATGCATCATTCTGGCTTAGGCTTTATCCCCCTTTTTTATTTTTTATCGAATCTTATGTGGATTTTTTACGTATCATGTCTCCGCATGAATCAGACCGAGCATAGTTCGAGTATCAAAAAATAAAAGATATCTCATTCCTTTGCCAAAATATTCTCTTTACAAAGCTTAAAACATTTGTGAAAGTGAAAACTAGAGATTTTTTATGCATAAAGGAAAATACAAACTTTAAACGGACAACAGACTCTAAAAGAAAATATAGACTCCACTAAGCATGCTCCAGAGCTTTTAACTTTTGGGTTCGTGATGCGTTTTTTGGCCTTGCTGCAGATTTCGGCATCAGATCCCTTTGCAGACTTCTCAATTCTGCCATGATTTGGTGGACATATCCCATAACCGAGGCAAAAAGGGTAGCACGGGGCATTTGTTTGCATCTTAGGTATCTCATGGTGATGTAGTGCCAATTTCTTCAATTCTACCCCTGATTCTATCCTTTTCTCTAAGCAGTTGCTCTATCTGTTGGTTCTTTGTCCCCAATATCCGAGCATTGCCAGTGATTTGGTCTAGGAGCTTATCTGCTTAAGTTTTCATCCGTGCCATCAAGTTATAGCAATGGTTTCTATCTGTCCTAGCATCCGGGGCTTGCTTGAAAATTCGCTCCTTGAGAGTGGTATTTGTTTCCCTTAGGTTAGTGATGATCTCCTCATAATCTCTTTTTATTTGTTGCAGATGAAGTGCTCGTTGGTGTGTTTCCCTCCTCCATCTAGTCCGAATTGTGGCCAGAGCGGCTTTCGCTTTCTCCGGGTCTTCTCGATGCTCGAGGATTTTCCTTTTTAAGTCCTTTATGAGTAGCTCATCAGCCTGACTCCTTCTTGATCTTTAGGCGGTCGATTTTATCCTTTGGAGGAGTGCCTCCCTTTCTTGTGCCCAATCAGCCCTTTCTTGATCAAAATTCGCCTGTTGTATGTCCATGGCGGCCTCTAGTATCCCTTTGTCTTCTCTCAGAGTGTCAATACAAGATTGAAATTCTCGTGCCGTCTCGCTTCTAGCCTTCCCGACTCTGGACACTATTTCTCTTTCCCAGTCGACTGCATATTTTACCGACCTTTTTGCTCTTTGTTCGGGCATCGGCTGGTTGTGGAACCACTCGAGGTATGCGAGGCTTACTTCCCCTTATTCCCGGTTCGCAACCATTTTATTGGTGTCAGAGAGTCGACTACCGAACCATACCTTCTGTGCATAAGATTCTCTTGGGAGTTCCTCTGTTGTGAACTCCCACATGAGCGGACGCATATCTTCGGTCGGGGGTCTTTTCTGTTCTCTCCGTAACTGGCACATCACGCGTAATGGGGTGTGTGGCTGGAAACCCCTGAAACCCATTAGTATGTAGAACGGGTGATACGTTGACATGTGCATAACTTTAGCAGAAGGGAACCAGTAATAGTTCCAAGTGAGCTGGTGTGCTTTCAAGGAGCTAAGTGTTTCCTGACAGGCCCTTAAATCGTTTGGAAGATTATAACGTGTGGCCCTGCTTGGATGACAACGAGTGTAGTTCAGCCAATCTACATTGAAGTTTATCACGATCGGGTGATGATAGAGATGCTCTATGAACCACATTTGCAGCAAGATGTTACAACCTTCGAAATAATCCTTGCCCTCTTGACAGTGAGTTAATGCCCGAAAAATGTCTCCTAAGATCATAGGAAGAATAGTGTGTTCTTCGCTACTTCACAAGTATGAGACCATTGTTGATAAATGAATTCTGATACCCATCACGCTCGGGAAAAACTATGGTCCCTAGAAAAGCAATCATGAAGGCAAAGATTCTCAAATCTCCCCATGCGTCATAACTTAATTGGTTGACAAATTCTGTGGTTGGGAATTTTTAATATCCTTTCTTGTCACCAAACCTGTCGTATAGATATTCCAAAGGGAACCCAGCCTTCGTTTAAGCAACCCATTGGAACTCGACGGAGACTTAATTTCTTCAGAAAATTATTTACACCCATTTTTCTAGGAGCAGGCGGGTTTCTTTTTGTAAAGATTTTTCCTGAATCTTATGAGTCCACCTAAATCTTCTAAGGTGGGCGTCATTTTGCAATCTTGGAATCTGAAAACATTATTTGCGGATTCCCAGAAACTCACCAAAGCCCTGATCAGACCTTTGTCCGGCTTAATTCCCATAATATCCGGAAGAAACTTGAGGTGCTTGTAGACTTGATTCATTTCCCAAGCAGAAAAACTAGCCCACCAATCACAGAGACGGCCCGGGGTTTTATCTTGAATCATAAACATGGGAGGCATCTCGTCTTTTGCCCTTCTCTGATCGATTCTTTGCGAGGGAGCCATGCTGATCCTAGAAAAGATAAAAAATAAAACTTAAGATTTTCTAATCCTATATTTTATTTTTTATTTTTTTTCATTTATAAAAAATGAATCTCGTCAACACGGCCTTTCAGCACTTAAAGAGGATTTGAAGGCTGCGTAACAGGATCTGGTATGACGATTAGGTACTATTTTTGCGAAACCAGTCCTTCGGCGCCTCCTTCGGGGCGTTTGGCTGTTTTCCCAAAATGGTGTTACCTTGACTAAGGACATTCTCCTAATTTTAACATATTTTTTATTACTTTTTGAAAAAAGCAGAATTAGTTGAGCCCGATATGGGTTGCCTACGTATCCCACGTCCGGTGGGAATCAAACTTGCGTAGTTCGAACAAAACGAACTATATCATTTTAAACAAAAAAAGAAACTCTTTTCCATATTTCTTTTTTATAAAAAAAAATTACCAGAGTTTTGGTGTTATTTGGGAATTTGCGAAAGATGTGTTTAAAAACCCTTAACCCTATACACTGATATTTTCCTTTTCTTCAAAACCAATCCCCTTTTTTTAATAATAAGCAGGTCAGCATGCAGGGTCATCTGTCCTAGATGGACCCAACCCCTATGTTGAGTCCCCTAAGTCAATATGCACATGATGCCAACAAACGTTCCTACTAGGGATCCGGCATGAGGTTTTGTTATTCTAGGTTAACATCCCGTTGGAAAAAGTATCTAGACTGCCTTTACTCGAGCGGACAACTCGAGTCGAGGAGTGTCAGTGCACCGGTAGCATGGCTTTCCGGCTTAATTGACAATACTCCCTGCCTAAACATGTGTAACTAAAATCCTTTAACGGGTGCCAAGCACCTCAGCTATCTTAAGAAAGACGTGCTATGTCCAGCAAATGCCCGATATTAAATTTCAAAGAGACTCAAAGGAGAAAGTGGGTATCGGCACAACTTTTATACAATTCACAAAATATCAAAGCGGTAGAAGCAACATTTAGTACATTAAGACAGACATATAATAAAATCAGATAATAAATAAGCCAAATACGATAATTATTCAAAGCTCGAATTCTTAAACCCTGAACTAGTGGTTCTGGGTTTGTTTTCCCAGCAGAGTCGCCAGAGCTGTCACACATCCTTTTGGCGCGCCCTACCTGGGAGGGTAAAGTGTGCAAGGGAGTTTTTCCATTTAAAATGACAATATTGGAAACGGAATTATTTTATTTCAGAGTCGCCACTTGGAATAAATTAAGGTGTCCCAAGTCACCGATTTATTTAAATCCCGAATCGAGAAAATTTCGACTTTCCAAATGAAGTCTGCGAACCAGAAATTCTAAGTAAGGAATTCTGTTGACCCGAGGGAAGGTGTTAGGCACCCCCGAATCCCGTGGTTCTAGCACAGTCGCTTAAACTGTTATAAATGGTTGAATATCTGATTTTAATGCATGTTATAACTTATGGTGCAATTTTAAAAATTATTTACTGCTTTATTATTTTTTATGAGGATTGCGACGTCGTGAAAGTACATCTCGAACCACGTCACATCAATGTACCCGTGATTATTGACATATTTCGACTCCGTCGAGATTTGGATTTGGGTCACATAAATGCGCACCAGAATTTAAGAAGATAAATTACTAAAAGAACTCAACTAAAGCAACCACGCGTTTGTAACTTTGCGAGGGCCATGAAAATTCAACTAATGGCACACCTCGATTCTAAAGATTTAAAATTAATTATCCGAAGGGCCGCGGGTTATCTATTTTTGCACTACGGCACACCTTGATTCTAATATTAAAGGGAGTTCGAGCTAAGCTTTTGGGGACCATAAACTATTGGCGTTATTTAATATGGCATACATCAACTAATTAATGGGCCTAGTTAAAAGATTGAGAGACTAAAGGAGATTTCCAATTTGTTTTTAAAAGCAAATATCTAAGCCTATCCATTTTGCTAGTTCCCTTTATCACGTCAATCCCATGGTCCTTTTGATTCAAGCTTAACTAGTGAAATAATGATTCAATCTTCTTCTTTTAACAAGATTCAACCCCAGCTACAAAGCTCTAATATTTAAAATGAGAGAGTAGTGAAGCAAACATCGCCGAACAATAAAAAATATTTCCAAAAAATAGTTGAATGATTATATCCTGTATCACATGTATCTTAAAGTGAACAATGATTTCTTTTGATTAACAATCTGAGTGATTAAAATAACTACAAGACAGGTAACAATTGGATCTACGGTATGAACTTTATATTTTGCTTTTGAAACAATTCAAGTCACACTTCACTATACAATGGGTCTATTATGCTTTAAAATGATTTCACCAAATAAAGAATTTGATAGTTAATTCATCAAGATTAATTTTAATATAAATCTATCACGTTAATACTCAAAATTCCATAATTTGCAATTTGAATTTTTATAACAACTCAAGTGACCTTTGCTCAAATAGAAAAAAAAATGGATCCTGCCAGTGTTATCAGAAAAGCAAACACCACCTTTAAACTAATAACTTTAGGATGTCAATCCAATCAATCATCACATTTTTGGATTGATTAACGAACCATAATTGAGTAATGATAATTTGTACAAAATAACCCATGAACATGATGGCATCAATGACCAAAATCAACAAAAACTAGCAAATGACCAACTTTAACCTAATAGCTTAACAATTGACAAACTTATGGCATTTTCAAAATAGAACGAAAACAATAAAAAAGAACAGACTGATTATACAACTAACTCTCACACATGAAGAGCTTAATTAAATCATTCAGAGACAAATAATGTAGAGCCAACAGTAGGACCAAAATTCTAATAGCGAAGAGAAATCTGATTGTCGATAGGTATAGCAGTGTGTACCTGATATTTAATTAGAGAAAAACGAAAGAAGAGGTCAGTAACAGCTCCAAACAATAGCAATAGTAACACGAACAGCAATACCGAACGAAACACACTTCGAACAGAAATGTGTAACAATTTAAGAACCAGCAATGGTAGCCAATACTTAAACCAAAATAGTTGAACTTTGGATTCAACTAACAGTAGACCAAACAACCCTTAGAAACTTTCCAAGCAAATTCAATTGAGAGGGAGGGTAAAAATCAGATACTTAAAACCTTAGCTTTCTCTCTGTCTTTTTTTATACTTCCAGTGTATTTTTTACATGGCAGAATGTTATTTTATCCTACTCCCCTCTTTCAATCAGCTCTATTTCCTCCGGATTATTAGGTCCTAATGAGTAATCAATCCCCCCTTTTAAGAAAAATTAGTCTTCCACTATTAGTTGTCTACTAATTATTCAAAAAAACCCACTCAAAATGTTTCCACTTTTAACTAAACACCAACACTTTATTTAATACCTAGTGGCCCCCTCCTATATCATTGTATTCATTAGCAGTCTATCATTTTAATTGCTAGTTATTCAAATTTTAATTAATTCCTGAATTACCCTTGAAAGTACTGAATTTACCCTAGGATTCCTTACTGTATATTGCCAGCTAAAATTAATTTTCCTAATCAATTAAGATGGCTAAAAACTGAATTTTAATCAAAATAAATGAACTAAAATCCAAGTCAAAATCATATTAACACTACTTGGAGACTAACAGCTTAATCAAAATCACAAATCAAAAATTATATTAACACTAACATTATGCACTTTTGTCCTGGAATTAGATCCACGGCATCACAACAATCAAAACGACACCATATTAAGCTACAATTTGTATGGATACAAAGAACAAGTCAATACATAAGGTGGGCAAGAAAACTGAAGGTTGTAAACATACGAACAAACACAGTGAATCAAACAACTACGGATAGCAGGAGACCTAAAATTACATGAGAATAAAGTGAATCGAGGGGACAAACGAACAATTTAGCAGAATCAACAGGGATAAATCGAGGCGGCAAAACAATAGTTAAATCAAATTACAAGGTTATAATCAAGGTGATTCAGTCGACAAAACTACTTTATACCATTATTCAAGTTACAAAAACAAAAATTAGACCAAGAAATTCAGAAAAATAGAAAAGTTTGATTTAAACTGAAAGATGATGCAACACACGGAATTTCATAATAAAAAAAGAAAAGAGGTAAAATACCTCATCATCGCAGCCCATACTTCAATTCGTTCCCATCAGATTTTCAACTTTTGACTTTTGAAATCCAAAACGGACTTTAATCGAGCATTCTCGATTGAAAACACTCGACTAAAGTCGATTAAGAATCCCAAAATTCCCCTTTTAAATTAGAGCAGTTCCAGGTCTCGATTCAATTTGGGATTCGAGTGGTCATGGCGAGGTTTGAATGGAAACAATGGTGGTTCAGGAACGAAGAAGGTCGGGTGGGTATTTGGTATGAGTTTGGGGTTAAAGAGAGACGGCGCCGCCACCGGAGTCTTGTGGCGGCGGCTAGGGTTCGTAACTAGAAATCGAGATTCGACGAGCTCTGGCTTGAATTGAGGGGGGACAAGCTCAGGGTTGGAACAGGGAGGTTATAGGGATCTCAGGGTGTAAAAATGGTGGCATTTGGCCCATCGAAACCGTCGTGAGGTGATTTTCGTAGGCGGAGCGTGGTGGTAACAGGTGGCATTACGGGAGGGTCTGTGAGGTTAGAGAGATGAGTGAGAGAAGAGGTCTGATTTGGTTTGGGGGGGTAGGTTAGTGAGTTGGTATATTAAAAATGGATGAATTAATTAGAGTCGTTGGATTATAGGAACCAACGGTCCAAATCAAATCGTTTAAACCAAATAGGGTCGTTTTGGTGAAGTAGCGAATCGGGTTATGGGGTAAATGGGTCGGTGTAGTAAAACAGGCTTGGTAGGTAAAACGAGGGCCGTTGGATTTACGTAGATTTAAATGGCTGAAATAGGTTAACCTTAAAACGATGTAGTTCTGGTATCAAACTACGTCTTTTGATGGCTTGGGAGGCTGATCTCTTGGACTAGCTGATTAGGCGTGGGGTTGGGGGTGATTTGGGCCTGATCTTGGGTCAAAACTGGTCTGGTCCAATTTATTTTATTTCTTTTCCTTTCTTTTCTTTCCTTTTTATTTCCTAATATTATTTTCATTTCTTTTTTTCAAAAACTAAAAATCCTAGATTAACTTATAGAACTAAATTAATTTAGAAATACTAATTAACTTCTAATCATAATTAAACGCATATAATTAACCAAAAACTAATATCACACGTAAAGCAACTTATTTTCGTGATTTTTCTTATTTTTGTAAAATGAATCACTTAATTACTCCTAATAAAATCCAAATGTAAACATAACATATTATTATTATTTTATTTATTAATTTAACAAATAAACAACGCACAAAGAAAATGCATACAAATACGAAAAATAACAAGCAATTCCACGAAAGTCACACACAACACTATAATATTTTATTTTGGATTTTTAGGAGTAATTCTCATATAGGGCAAAAATCACGTGCTCACATCTAGTACTAACCAGTTGGCTGATATTGTGACCAAGTCTATACTTGGGCAGCTTCATCACATCATTCTTGGCAAGCTTGGTGTGTTTCCACCCTCCAAGGGGAGGTGTTAACACTGATTTTGGTTGTTCAACTAAAGGAAATGAAGTGGCCTAGCTAACAGCAATGAGATAGTGCCTCAAGTACCCAGCCCACTTGTATTTTGTATTTCTTTATTCTTTTATTTCTTTTATTTTTATATAATTAGTGATGTAAATACTAATACTCAGTCATTATGTACATTATATAACAATGGAAATAATAGAGTTGGCTTTCCTAATTGAACCGACTCATGTTCTCTCTTCTTTCTCACCCTAGCTAGGGTTTTCTCAATTTCTTTTCCGTCATAGCTGCTAATCCTTCAGTCTAACAAAAACATGAATTATAATAAATAATATTTCAAAAGGGAGATTTTTCTTTATATATAGTTGTAGTACACTGAAACTATATATTTGGTAAATGGCGTTCATCATGTCGCCGGCAATCACAGTTGCCAAGAATGGCATAGTCACAAAACTTTATCGTGCTATACACCCTTTCAGTAGCTCTCCACACGAACATATAATGTTTAAGCGCGAATATAGGCCAAGAACTATACTAACTTCAATTCTTACAATACAAAGGTTATGCAACGAATATAGGCCAACAACTATACTAACTTCAATTCTTACAATACAAAGGTTATGCAAGAAAGCTACTTCTATTCTGTTTCCTTCCCCTCTCATTTCTCATTATCTCTTTAGTTGTTGTTGTTTATAGTTTGCAACTACTTTTCTTTAATAGAAAATCCAGTTAGTTTCATTGGAATTATTGTGTGATAATTGAGATTATAACAGCTACAAATTGAAGTCATTCATTCAAGACTCTAGCAAGATGGCTTAGCCATATGTGTACCAACACTCCTCAATAGCATATATAGTAATAACTTCGTTTCCTAATTAAGTATAAAGAAGTACTTAGTTCCTAACACAAATACTAAACTACATAATTAAACACATTACAGTTTGATCAATAAGTAGCCCAATAGTTGTCTAAATCAGCACAATAATGTGCACCATTCATTTCTGCCCCATAACCTGCCTCACTTGTAATTGCACAATTATCCAACATAGAAGTAGTCATCACTTCTTGTTGAATATTCATAACTTGTGATGGTGGTGGCGGCGGCGGCATTGGCCTTAAAACTGGCTGAGACGAGGCGGCGACACCACCACCAAGGTTCAAGTTTAAGCCTGAAATAGTAAAAAAATTATCTCCTCCTCCTCCGCCACCACTGCTACTACCTCCTATATTGTAATTCATTTGAGGTTGTTGTATTGGGAAATTGTTCATATAATTTGATGCATGGTTTATGTAATTTCTTCCCATTGCAAATTGAAAGCCATGATCAGCAGGTTGCATCATTATTTGTGAGGACATTGCATTTTGATTAATCTCCAAAGAGTAGGGATTAATTACTGTCCTTGAATGGTTAGTAGGGTACTTCTTCATTCCTGCACTCTTCTGGAAAATTCGGCAAACCACCCATTCGTCTTGCTGACAGTGTAAAAAGATTTTTATACTATCAGATCATCATGCAAAAAGATAATAACATCGTAACCGTCTATAATAAATCGAAATAATTCCCTGAAATATAAGCATGTAACTGGCTATAACAAGTCAAAATAACAGTGTAAAATGTTTCTTATTGAAATATTTTCTAAATGTAAGTTCTTTTGTTGAATATTTATTTTTGACTTTCCAAATTTATATATTTGGAAAGGCAATCTATTTTTTCAATCTAGGTTTATAGAACTTAAACACAAGTAAACAATATTCCTTTTCCTGAACAGCTAGGAATGAAGATAAAAAATTCATGTAGTTCATTTAATCTAACTGTGAGGAATTTTGTCCATTCTTTTACTTAGAGTGCCTCTGAGTACTGGGTGCTTTGTCTTTTATAATTTTCACATTTTAAATTCATACTAGTCTTTTTCTGCACAAGTATATCCTATGATAAGTATTATTATATATAAATCTAGAAAAATAAAAAAATTATGTATTCTGAAAAAAGATTTACTGCTTTCATTTTGTCACCGTACAAGGAAATAATGGAGTTCTTTTACTAATTATAAAGTTAATGCGTTCCTACATAACAACAGCTTTTATTATCAGTGTAAAGAAATTAAACACACAAATATATTAGTATAAGAAGGGAAAATATAAGTATATCATACCTTGTTTGTTCTATAAGAGGATTTGGATCGAATTCTATATTCATGCATTACCCAATTTGATTTCTCTCCTCTTGGAGCTCTTCCTTTATAGAAAACCAATGTTTTTTTCATACCAACCAATTCTGATGTTTTACTATTGAATATCTCCTTGTCTTTGCCTGTAGTTTTCCAATATCCAGTATTTGTAGCTCTATTTGTTCTCACTCCAGTTGGGTATTTCCTATCACGAAGGCTGAAGAAATACCATTCTTTTCCTCCCATTTTTGCCTTCCCTGTAATTCTCACATAAATATTATGGACTAATAAATATTATATTTAACTTATACTTCCTCTGTATCAATTTAGATAACATATTTTGTTTATTGAGAGTTATAATTTTAAATATAATTTTCATATCATGTTGACTTGACAAAAATTACAATTTACAATTTTTGTATAGCTTTTGAATATCCAAATTTTAGTTTTAAAATACTAAGTATTGTACAAATGCAATTTAGCTTCAAAATTTAGTCAAAACTCTTGATAAGCGAATTAAATGTGACATCTTAATTGAAACGGAGGGGGTATGCACATAAAAAAGAAAGTTACACCATGAGTGTATTTTAACATTTCATAGTAGGTTAATTTTTATTTTTTTAGGTTACTAATCTCATTTATTATGGACTATTTACATGCGGTTATCTTTTAGGGGTGACCTGATAGTGTAACTAACTCTTTTATAATAGATATTAAGTTACATCAAAAGTTTCGACGAAAAACGTGAGAGTTAATTTTTTGATAACTTATTAAGAAAGCTCAAACGGTAGTACAAGAATAATTAATAGCATAATTTGGTGTTCACTACTTTTGGTTTTGAAGAAGAAAAGAGAAGAAGGAAATTATTCAACTCTTTTTACTGTCACAATATTAAATAAATATTTATATAATTCCGTAACAAATAACCCCTCCAAAAATCCTCAAACAAGTTTTCGGGAAGATTTTCCTATAGATTTTATCAAGGAAATAATTTTTAAAATTTTTTTGATTGTATACTTGGGGATTTTGGAAATAATTTTTAAATTTTTTTGATTGTATACTTGGGGATTTACTTGTGGAAAAGATTAATTAAATAGACCACAACAAAAGAGTAACTGAAACCCTTTTATTATCCAAAATTAAAATAAAAACAAAAACTATTAAGTGGAGGGAAAGATCTAAACTTGTTCTTTTATGGCCATCACTTCTCTGGAAATTTCTCATAGACATGACATATTTTTCTAGGAGTGATCATCCAATTTGGCCAATTTTTGATCGATAATCGTTCAAAACTGATTGTATTTGATCAATCTTTTTATTGAAAATGAGTTGTTTTTAGTAGCTTGAAGCCATGAATTCTAACATGGGGAGTCAAAAATAAATATTAGAGTGTCACACTTACGAATAATCAATCTGCGATCAAAGCAAAATTTTGAATCATCTTAACACTATGTACGTACACAAGAAGTCCGATCGATCCCTCTACATCAAGATATCCGGATCAACAATTTACTTTTACGTAGCTATATATACAGTATAATTTTTCGTCCAAAGGGATTCAACTGAACCAGTTCGGACCATGTACCGGCACCCCAACATGGACTAGCTAAACCTATTTCATTGCTAAATGCACACAAAAAAAAAAATTATAAGGACTAAGGTTTAGTATATATATATTACCTGGAAGATCCCATGGTTCAGATTTGTTAAGATCAACATCAGCAATAGCCCTTCCAGTAAAACTAGCATCAGAAATTTTGTTCACAAGATAATATGTTATAAGTTCTTCATCTGTTGGATGAAATCTGAATCCTGGTGGCAGACTATTCTCTTCTTTATTCACTTCTAATTCCATTTCTTTAATTTTTTGGTCCTTTAATAAGTTACTTATAATTGATGCAAAACCTAGAATTTAAAAACTCTAACAGAAACCCTAGAACTCAATTTTTTTATATAATAAACTAGTAAGAAAACCAAATAAGAAAATTGTTTAGAAAAAGTTGGTGCACGAAAAACAATATGTGAAAACTTGCACAAAAAAGAGGAAAACCTATTAGCTAGCTAATAAAGTTTGTTGTTTGCTATGTGTTGCAAGAAATATATATATATATATTCTTGATTGGTTGCATGTAGAGGAAATGGAATTTAGGGTTTTGTATAACTTTATTGCTAAAAGGTTTGCTAGAAGTTTAGGGTTTGAGGGTATGAAAGACAAGAGAAAAAGTGTTTCTTGCTTCAGAATTTAAAGAAGAAATGGAAGAGTGTGTCTGAGAAGCTCTCACCAACTATGGATCTTGATGGTCACGGTGGCGGATCCAAGTTACGGTAACGGGTTTATTTGAATCCAATACTTTTGACATGGAGCATAAATATATTTAAAAATTTACTAAAATAATTATAACAGTAATAATTATGAACTCGTAACTTTAAAATTAAGAACTCATAACTAAAATATAATGGATTCAATGATAAGAACTTTAAACTTAAGTTGAACTTATAGAGTTTTAATCCTTGATCTGACTCTAATTTTAACAATACTCGCTAGAAAAAGTCTAATTTGTAGAGACTGATGGTATGGATGATTTTACTCTATTTATGTAATTTAACTTGGCATAGCAGTTTTTTTTTTTTTTTTAAGTTATCGTATCATGTATGTTATAAATAGTGATACTGTTATACCAAATAATTATTTATTCCGGTAATGTAAAAGTATTTATTAGTATACAAAATTTATACTGTGTTAAAAAGGAACAATTGCTCTAACTTCTTTTTTACTGAGAATTTTATCACAAAGTACTAAAATATACCCATGGGATAAAACATTGGAAAGCACTAGTCTAAGAAAATATTAGCGTGAATATATTTTTCATGAGTATATTTTGCTGTTAATATTCCGTTATAAGCAAATTTAGAATTTTATAATAATTAATACTCATTGAAATATTAACCATAAGTGTAACCAAAAAAAGTTAAAGTCCCCCCTCCCTCTAGAATATCTACATGGACACAACCACTACACCACCAATTATTACACCGGACAAAAAATAACCTAGTGGATGTGGAAGAAGCACCAACACAATCCTACAAGGAAATATTACTCGACAAATAGGCAATTAGTCAAACATAGTATTACGATGAGAAACCCTTCCCACTCATCAAAATGAGAAAGGAAAAGGTATTGAAGGCTCAATGGCCCTCTCATAGGAAGACAAGAAACGTCTATACCAATCATGGCATTTTTCAGAAATCATAAAGGTCTTTGGTCTTAGAATGCTTCACCATTATCTTTGATCTAAATTGTTTGGCCTATGAAACCATCCGAACATTTAATCTTGATTGATCTAGGATGTGATTACTTCATTGTCAAATTCAGTCTAGAGGAATATATGGCTAAGATACTACACCGCCCATGGTTAATTTCTGGGAACTTCCTACCAGTACGCAACCGGGAACCAAAATTCATCCCACAAGAAGCTATATTTCTTCCACGATCATTTGGATTCGTCTACCACAACTACCAAAACAATTCTTCGATAAAGAAATACTAGAAAAAGCTGGGAGAGAGATTAGAAAATTACTAAAAATGACTCATGCACATCCTCCACACTAAGAGAAATGTATGATGCACACATTTGTATCTAAGTCTCACTTGAGTTCGCAGTGGAAACAACAGTCATCATAGGTCATCACGCACAATCAGTAACCTATGAAGGTGAAGGAACTTTGTGTACAATGTGTGGAAGGCTTGGCCACGGGATAAAAAATTACAAATGCAAAATGGTTGCACCAATACCATCACAAGAAGTCCATGAAAGTTCATAAATGTACGCCAAAAAGGATGAGGATGATGGATGAAAAATAGTAACCTTCCACAGATGAAGAAATCTAGCCACCAACTTACGAAAGGAAGGAATAGAAGAGTAGGGAATAAAAATGAACAATATTATGCACAAAAGATCCAAGTAGAGATGTTCGATACAAATTTTGATAACTTTCTGGAAAACAAAACCTTTCAATATAATTCAACATCAAAGAGTTCACACAAAAATTACAACATGCGAGGGCCAATCATAGCAGGTCGTAACATATACGAAGTTTAACAAAGGAAAAAGATAATGGAGACATATGTAGAGATAACAGGGGATGTTTAGTGATCTTTATTCATGATGATGGGTTAATCTGCCTCTCCATGAAGAGGTTCAAATCATTACAATCATGTTTTTATGGATCTGCTGCTACCCTGTATTGTTGATGGTGATTCTCACTCTGCATTGTACTTTGTATTTCTTAGAGCCCCCATAGGGAGAGAGTGTAACCTCTCTTTCCCCTAATTGCTTCGGTATTTATAGGTCTTAACCAAGATAGTTGACTTTCTTTGGGAATCGAGTCCGTGTCGTGGAACTGTGGTGGGCGTACCCACGGGGCGTAGTCTCCGCCAAAAGGGCTTGAGGCGGCTATGGACGATAGCCTATGGTCGAGGGCGGCCTTACCACTTATGGCGTCCACGCCCAGATGGGGGCGGCCTCGATGCTTGTTGTCCGCATTTGGGCCAAGGGGAGCGATCGATATATTGTTTATAGGCTGGTCTTTATAAGGTCGAGTTATAGCTCATACAAAATCCTATACATATGTTCCGATTTTGACGGACCGGGATGAGCGGATATGACAATTTAGACGACGTCTCCTTTTGATTGAGGGTACGACGACCTCCTGGGATGCCTCGTTGTCGGACGGGGATTTTGAAGATGTTCCCGCCTTACGGGAGTTTGGCCGATATGATGCCATAGGGAGTACTTGCAACGACGGCTCGTGTTCCGGCGCACACCCCCCGATTTTGGTCGTGGAAGCGACGGTTTCGATGAGAATCGAATCGTTTCTGACGGTTGGGATTCACATTAAATGGCGCCCGTCGGCTTTCCGAGGTTTTGATTCGATTTTTCTTATAAGAGAGCCTGGTATATCAGACATTTAACACTCTTTGATTTACTGATTGTTTCTCTCTTTAGCAAATTCCCAAATAATCTTGCTTTTTTGTGGCATAGTTGCTTCCCGTTCTTAGTCTCACTTCCTAGTTCTTCTTCCAATCCTCCCGGTGACCCAAGAAAAATGGCTGGCCTTCCTTCTCGTGATGGTCTCGCGGTGGTGCTGCCCTCAGAATCCCCGGTGATCGAGGGGTTGTCCCCCGTGCTTCCGGCGGTTGACCGGAGTGATGTTGAGAGGATGCCCTTAATTGATGATATACTTCCTGGGGATGGCGGTGCTGAGCATGTCAACGAGGCCCCACTGATGGGGGAGGTGAGCATGGCCCAGCTACGCGCGCATGGACTTATCCCCTACCCCCCACCCACCCCCCCCCCCATGTTGACATCATGTTGGCCCAACCTGGAGGTAGGGTGCATACTGATCGCCCGGGGTTTTACGTGTTCTACTCTTTCCCGCTCAGGCTGGGGTTCAGGATGCCCCTTCCCAATTTACTAGTCGACTTCTACCGGTATTACGGCGTCTGTCCGGGGCATCTTACCCCGTCTGTGTATAGGCTTTTGGCCATTCTGCTCAAGCTCTCGGAGTTAGCCTGCAGATTGGTCACTCTCCAACACGTCCTTGCTCTTTTCGCTCCTCAACGGAATCGGGGGAGCATGATTTGGATGGTCTCGCGAGGGTGGCAAGGATTGGTGGCGGCCTTGGATGACGAGGTCGAGCCTCGCCAATATGAACAGTTTTTCTACGTCCGGACCAGTCACCTGGTGGCATCTTCTTTGAGCTTTCCGGAGGCCTGGAACCATGGTCGTGAGTCTTCTTGTTATCCCCCTTTTTTTTAATTGTATTTTATTTTGATTATTGACTGATGGCCATTTTTTTGGTCGTTTCCACAGCTGACAGGTCGCCCCCTCCTCTATTCACCGGCCTACGCGGATGGCTGGAAGCTGTCCTTCCGCATACTGAGGGAATTCGCTCGTGGGCGTCCTTCTCGAGGAGATACGGCCACAGTCTGGTCGTAGGTAAGTTTCTTTTTATCAACGGGGCGTACCCGTCCTTTGGCCGTCGCCGTAATTCAATGCTGATTTATCTTCAATTTTTGTAGGACGGGTAAGCCGTGGTAGGGCCCCTCTTCTCGTATTTCGGTGACATAGGGCGATCGCCAGGTTCTTTACCCCTGCGGCCGCTCGGGCTCCCAGGGCCGTCTCTGTTGATTCCGTAGCTGCCCTTCGCCTGCTCGCCCAAGGCTTGAAGGCGGGAGTATGTCGAGAGTTGTACGCTCCCGAGAATCGTCGCCTTCTCGAGATGAAGAGGAGAGGCCCTTGGTCTGGCGGCGGATCCTTCCGCCTCAGGCTCCTCCGGAGGTGCAACCGGTTGCAAATAAGGAGGTAGCTGTGACTCCTCCGCCGCCCTCTGGGATGAGGGAAATTGTTGAGATGGCGTGGACTCCAATGGGCACGCCGAATGAATTGAGGGCCCGGGACGAGTGGGAAAGGGAGTGCCGCCCCCACTGTCAGTCTTCTATCCATAGTTTTGAGGCGGGCGAGCCTTCGCGTGTGGTCCTGGACCTTGGAGATTCCAGCACTCCGTCGACAGGGGCGGCGGCAACAGGAGAGGTGTCTCCGTCTGGATCCGACCTGGATTCTGAGGACGTTCGCATGTTCCGTGACGGGATCACGCGTGCGACTTTCCATCCAAACGGGAGGCCGCGGGTGATCGAAATTCCCGCGGATGAAAATTTATTGCTGAGGGATACTTCCATGGTGCCGCTGCTGGGCCAGTTGTGTTCTTTTGTGGAGAACCAGTAGCTGTGGGAGGTAACAGACGTTAGTATAATGAATGGTGTGGCATCGTTGGGCGTGAAGGTATGCGTTCCAGACTGGTTATTTCCTCGTAACGTCTTTTTGTTTCCTTCAAGTTTCCGTTCTTAACTCTTCCACATTTATATGTATTTTGTTTCGCAGGCCTTTTTACTGCAGGTAGAGTGCCTGCGTCGGACCAATGTCCGAGTCGGGGTTCTCCTCCGGGTTCTCGAGAGGTGCCGCCATTTGCGGCTCAAATGCAGGGAGCTCGAGGAGCGCTTGAGGGTCGATCCCTACAACCAGGAGTTGGTCGGGGAGCTAGCGTGGGCGGAGCTACAAAGGGATCAGGCGCTAGACCGTATTGAAGCCCTGGAGGGGCGGCTGCATCGGGCGAATAATGAGCTAGAGGCCGCGAGGAGGGCGTCCTTGGAGAGCGAGCGCCAGTGTTTGGCCAAGGTGACGGCGGTTACCTCGGAGTGGAGTGGAAAGGTTGCCGCTGCGGAGGGGGAGTTGGCCAACTTAAGGCGTAGGCTGGTCGAGACTACTGCCAGAGTGACTGAGCTTCTTGAGCAGGAGAACCGGCGTGTCCAGGAGCAATCCGTGAGTTTGGGTAGTTCTCGTGAAGCTTGGGTCTTTGCCGAAGCGCAACGAGACATATACAAGCATTTGTTTGAAGCCGGCCTGATCACCGAATGGGCCTTTGAGCAGGCGCGTCAGAAAGCGCGGGAAGCTCGCGAGGAATGTGGTTTCGATGCCGCCACGCCCGACAATGATGATATCCTTGGAGGGATCGGGGCTGGAGCTAATGACGTTGGAGGTGCAGCAGGAGCTGGTGGAAGTGGGGTCAGGGCCGAGGCTGATGGTGATGGTGCCCATGCAGGTGGAGCGGAGAACGGAGCGGCGGTGGCCTGCGATGATGGTGGAATCGGGGCGGACGGCGTTGCCGGCAACCCCCAGTTGATTGATGATTAGTTGATTTTTTCTTTTCTTCTTTTTTCCTTTGCTTGATTGTTGTTCTTAGTTTCGGATGATTATTGTTTCAGGGCGGACGGGCATGGCCTGTATCCGTCTGTTTTAATTTGGAATGGGGGGATCTCCCCCCCTAATTTATCATATCTTAGTCTGTTTCGGGTCCTGAATCCCATGTATTAGTGTAGACCGAGGGCTCTCGGCCTGAGTTTTACTTCGACCGTCGTTGATCCTTTATTGGCGAAGGCTCATAGCCCGAGTCCCAATTCAACCGTAGTTGAACTTTTGTTGATTTTTTAGCGTCGAGGGCTCGTAGCCCGAACTTTACTTCAACTGTTGTCGAATTTACTTTGGCGAAGGCTCGTGGCCTGAGTCCCAGTTCAGCCGTAGTTGAACTTTGTTGATTTTTTTGAGTCGAGGGCTCATAGCCCGAGTATTACTTCAACCGAGGTTGAATTAATGTGGCGAAGGCTCGTGGCTGAGTTCCAGTTCAGCCTTAGTTGAACTTTGTTGATTCTTATGAGTCAAGGGCTCATAGCCCGAGTTTTACTTCAACTGACGTTGAATTAATATGGCGAAGGCTCGTGGCCTGAGTCCCAGTTCAACCGTAGTTGAACTTTGTTGATTATTTTGAGTCGAGGGCTCAAAGCCCGAGTTTTACTTCAACTGACGTTTAATTAATGTGGCCAAGGCTCGTCGCCTGAGTCCCAGTTCAACCGTAGTTGAACTTTGTTGATTCTTTTGAGTCGAGGGCTCATAGCCCGAGTTTTACTTCAACTGACGTTGAATTAATATGGCAAAGGCTCATGGCCTGTGTCCCAGTTTAACCGTAGTTGAACTTTGTTGATTCTTTTGAGTCGAGGGTTCATAGCCCGAATATTACTTCAATTGAGGTTGAATTAATGTGGCGAAGGCTTGTGGCCTGAGTCCCAGTTCAACCATAGTTGAACTTTGTTGATTCTTTTGAGTCGAGGGCTCGTAGCCCGAACTTGACTTCAACTTTTGTTGAATTTACTTTGGCGAAGGCTCGTGGCCTAAGTCCCAGTTCAACCGCAGTTGAACTTCGTTGATTCTTTTGAGTCGAGGGCTTATATCTCGAGCAATACTTCAACTAAGGTTGAATAACATTGGCGAAGGCCCGTGGCCTGAGTCCCAACTCAACCTTAGTTGAACTTTGTTGATTCTTTTGAGTCGAGGGCTCATAGCTCGAGTATTACTTCAACCGAGGTTGAATTAAGTCGGCGAAGGCTTGTGTCCTGAGTCCCAGTTCAACCGTAGTTGAACATTATTGATTCTTTTGATTCGAGGGCTCATAGCCCGATTATTACTTCAACTAAGGTTGAATTAAGTTGGCGAAGGCTCAAAGCCTTAGTCCCAGTTCAACCGAAATTGAACTGTTGATTCTTTTGAGTGGAGGGCTCATAGCCCGAGTATTACTTCAACTAAGACTGAATTAAGTTGGCGAAGGCTCGTGGCCTGAATCCCAGTTCAAACGTAGTTGAACATTGTCGATTCTTTTGAGTCGGGGGCTCATATCCCGAGTATTACTTCCACTAAGGTTGAATTAAGTTGGCGAAGGCTCGTGGCCTGAGTCCCAGTTCAACCGTAGTTGAACTTTTTGAGTCTCAAATAAGTTGAGATCAATGAGCTATATGAGATTTATTAAACATATTTTTCTATTTGAATATTTTCTTAATGTTGATAATTCATCTGGTTAGTTTTATGCTAAGTTGCTTGTTGAAAATATTCCAATACCAGAAAATCTCTCCGTTTCTTTTGGGAGAGACTGAACATAAGCCCATTAGTATCATTTGCAAAATATATATTGTTTGACCATTAATGCTTATGGACATTTATGAACTCAAAACAATTATTAAAACTAGAGGGAACAATCATAGCAGGTACGAAGTTTTACAAAGGAAAAAGATAATGGAGACATATGTAGAGATAGCATGGGATGTTTAATGATCTTTATTCATGATGCTGGGTTAATCTGTCTCTCCATGAAGAGGTTCAGATCCTTACAATCATGTTTTCATAGATCTACTGTTATCCTATATTGCTGATGGTGATTCTCACTCTGTATTGTACTATGTATTTCTTAGAGCCCCCATGGGGAGAGAGTGGAACCTTTTTTTCTCTGGTTGCCTTCGTATTTATAGGTCCTTAATTATGATAGTTGACTTTCTTTGGAGATTGAATCCGTGTCATAAAACTGTTGCGGTCGTACCTGCAAGGAGTCGTCTTTGACGAAAGAGTTGTAGGCGGCGATGAAGAAATCTAGCCACCAACTTACGAAAGGAAGGAATAGAAGAGTAGGGAATAAAAATGAACAATATTATGCACAAAAGATCCAAGTAGAGATGTTCGATACAAATTTTGATAACTTTCTGGAAAACAAAACCTTTCAATATAATTCAACATCAAAGAGTTCACACAAAAATTACAACATGCCTAGTGGCCCAATGAATAAACACACTCCCACCCCGACTCCCGAGTAGCTGATGTTCGGCCACAAATGCATATAGTGCCTCATATTTTAGTACTTTTAGTTATCTTTTGAGTATTAATTATATTAATTTATATTTAATATTATATTTTAACTATGTAAAAATAAAACCGTGCGAAGATGATGAGATTTGGAGCAAAATTAAATAAAATACGGAAGAAAAAGAAAGTAAAATAAAAGAATAAAATAAGTAGGGGGATACCCTTTGGTGTTTGTACCCCTATGTGAGGGAAGGGCAATGCAATTGAAAGCAAAGGAGGAATTGAATGTGAAAATGTTTCTGGTTTCTACGCCAAGGCCAGCACACCCTACACGAGGGATTTTTTCTATTTCGCATGGGACAAAGTTATTTCGGTGCTACATGGTCCTAACTCGTATTTAAGAGGTCCTAAATCTAATTTGAAAGATATATAATATACTTTTAAGGAGAATTCACGTGGGGTAACACACAACACGCTTGGATGAGGCTAACTAGTTTTTCTTCTCTTCTCTTCTCTTCTTTTAATTTTATAGGTTATTAGTTCTAGAGTTGTGGAGTGCTACATGAACATTCTAGTTTGAAGCTTAATTTTTTCTTATTATTTTATCATATCGGTTTATTTATTCAATATTGCGCTTAATTATTTGATTGTTTGATCAGTAATTGAGTACTATCTACGAACCTACGATTGAACTTGGAGAAGAAATTTTAGGTTGCATATAGGATTGAGTAGAGCAAGATCTTGAACCTGAGTAAAAGGAATGGATTTGATGTTAGGATAAGAATACACATAATCGCCTTGCTTGGTTATTATACAGAAATTACTAATGCATTCTTGTTAATCATAATTTTATAGGAATATAGGCAATATGTTAGCTTGAATAGGCTAGGTACTTCAGAAGAATACTACGAGTATTATTAACCATGTCAATCAATAAACTAGATAAATTAATTAGACAATTTGAATAGAAGACTCAACGGGATTGTAAGCTAACCCATAGCTCTAGAATATCGGCTCCCATTGAATTTGTGTCTAATTCCGCCAACTTTCTTCTTTTAATGTCTTAGTTTACTACTCTTGATTAGTTTTAGTTAAATATTTACACTTTAAAAAATCGCTTGAATTGACTAATTGTCTTAGTTTAGTTTAGTAAATATTTAATCACAAGTCCCTGTGGATATGATATCTGGACTTATAATCATATATTACTTGTACGATCATGTATACTTGCGTGTGCTTTTGGGAGAAACAATAGCCCAATCCACAAAGCCTCGGCCTAAGTACAGTTTCAAAAGAAATGCAGGGACGACGCCTAATGGGGCTGATATGGACAAATTAGTTGGGCCTGCTCAAGTTGCCTCACAAAGGCCCCATCATTAGCCCAATCTCAGATCTATGCTCAGCTAGTGATGCGGTTTTGGGCCACCGTGCCTCAAACCAATCACCCAATGGGGTCCATACCTAATCGGATCCCCCTTATCCCTACCACAATACCTACGTGCCCCTACTCCCATCCTAGCAGAGCACTCTAATAGATAAAACTCACCATACTTCATGGACACTTAAGTGCCTCACCTAAGAAATCACCCAAACTCAGGTGCCATGACACCCTCTGTCCACTCCAACAGATACCCAATTGATTCCAAATCTAAGTTACTAGATGAAATTTACCGATGAATTTTTCACTAATCCATATTTGACACCAAACAAAGCCATTATGAAACCGCTCGTAAACATAATCCACATTCTTACCCAAAGAGGAAAAGGTAAAGAATACAAAAATTGAAAAAATCCCAATATCCACCCATTATAGTGATATCCCTTCCACTGTCGGCGGGCCACTCACCAGCAACATGGCTGGAGTTGGCGCTACAGGGCCAAGGAATAGCTTACAATTTCACCCTAGGGAACTAACCGGTCACCCTAATCATCCAAAACCATACGCGCCCAGCGAGGGTAATAGTGGATGCCTTAAATAGGTCCTTGACGGCCTTTGTCCCAAGCCTCTAGCAAGCAATGACTCTCAACAGCAACATGCAACTCAATCTAGACCCTCGCCGATCAACAACTTCATTTCCCAAGCTTTCCAATCAATCCCCTTCTTCCCAAACCCAGTAGCAGAGGACCCAGCAACGTCTCCAATATTTGTGACTATTGATCCACAATCCCAACAAACTCTATTGTCTTTTGCTACGATCAAGAAGATCCAGTCGCCGCTTTTATGGAACATTACAATGGAGACCAACGGAGCCTTGGAGCTCCTGAAAAGGAAAAATCCTTTGGAAATGTAAGGAGTGAGTTATGGATCTCTACGCACAGACTCCCTCCAACTGGACTCAATCAAAACGATATAGCTCAGTATGGAGAACAATGAGATTCTTGTGCTCATGTGTCCTAGGGACTTAACCAAATGTGGACTGAGTCTGGTCTCCCATCACATTCAAGGTCTGGCCAAACCACTTCTGAACATAACCCCGGTACTGAGCATGAGAAGCAGGAACAAAAAGAACCTAATGACGCCTCACCAGGGGATGAGAAGGCCCACAGAAACTAGTCCCCACCTATCAACCACCCTTAATACATTATATCATATGGAATTTTAGGACTGAAAATAATGCAGAGCTCAAGAAACACTACCTTGACATGGTCCAACCTAAACCAGCATTGCTGGTGCTGTTAGAAACAAAGATGGTTGACCATAAAAAGCTGACTGAGGTTTGCATTTTGACATGCTCATTTAGTATCCGGAAGTAGGGTTGTCGGGTGGGATCATTATGATATGGAAGGAGGATTATGTGCAAGTTAATGAGGTGTCTGCTATCCCTCAAGGCATCTATGCCATGGTGAAGGTACTTCCATTCCATAGTCCCTAGTTTTCAGTCATTTATGCTAGCAACATATTAGCTGATAGGAAATTATTGTGGAATAATTTAGTTACTATATCTAAAAGCAATATTGGGACTTGGTTTGTTGGTGGAGATTTTAATGAAGTATTAAAGGCTAGGATAAGTTTGGGGCAACCCCATTAACCCAAACCGTAGCAACATGAAGGCAAGTTAGTTGACTTAGGATACAGGGGCAGTAAATACACTTGGACCAATAAAAGATTTAAAAATAAAATCAATCTAATTTTGGAAATGATATATAGATGTTTTGTTAATGACTTGTTGGATTTCACTGTACCTGAAGACTAATATAAACCATCTCCCTAGGACCCACTCAGACCTCTATTGTGTGCAAATAATGCATACGGGGGATACTAAAAATAACACTTATAGGACTTTCATGTTTGAATCAATATGGACTAGCTACCCTTCCTTTCCTAGTATCATCCATAAGGCCTTCACCCCAAACTCCCCCTTAATCCAGCCAACCAACACCTTCAAAAACATAGTGATCCGGTGAAATAGGCATACATTTGGTAATATATTCAATTAAAAGAGAAGGATACTGCAAGGATTGCTGGAATCAAAAAATCTCCTAACTACCAGTATAGCAATTTTCTGCTGAATCTGGAAAGTAGCATGACTAGAGAACTGAACTTCATCCTCAAGAATGAGAAAGACTTCTAGAAAATCAAGTCAAGTGTGAGTTGCATAGCTGAAGGTGATGCCAAAAATATATTTTTTTCCATACCTCCACCCTTACTAGGAGAAGGATGAACAAGATCATGTCCCTCACATATGACACTGGGAACTCGCTCTATGACCAAGGAGACATTAAGATCTCCATAATGCATTTCTTTAGGAGTCTTTACACTTCCTCCCACACACAAGCCTCCATTCTCACTACCAGTCACCTGGATATGACCCACACTTTCTCAAACTACCAAATAATAGCTTGGATAGGTCCCTTGAGAATAGTGAAATCAAAGTGGCTATTTTCTCCTTTAAACCTTTTAAAGCCCATAGTCCTTATGGGCTTCACCCTTTTTTTTACCTAAGATACTAGAGCATTGTGTGAAGTCAATGATATACTTTTGAAAGTCCTATTTTAATAGACACTCTATGGAGGAAACCATGATCGGAACTCTGTTTTGCCTTATTCTCAAGTGTCCCCAAGCTATCATGCTCAAAAACTTCATACCAAGAGGGCTTTGTAATCTACAAAACCATAACAAAGATCATTGTAAATAAAATCAAGCTTCCCATCCCTACTATGGCCCTAGCCAGGCAAGTTTCTTATCCAACAGAAGGGCTTCAGACAATGACATAATTTTTCAAGAATACATCACCCACTTTGGATAAATAAAAGGAAATCAGGCTCACATGATCCTTAAAATTGACGTTAAAAAGCCTTTGACATGCTGGAGTGATCTTTAAGTAGAATAACACTACATGCCTTCAACTTCACTCAAGGGTTAACTAAGTTAATTCTATCCTATATTAGCCCATCAAACATCTTCATCATAGTTAATGGTGGAAAGGCCGATACCTTCAAGCTTTCTAAGAAAATTAGGCAAGGGGGCTCCACCCCCCCTACATGTTCATTATGTGCATGGAGAGTCTATCCAGGCTCATTGATAGGGTTGTTCATGATAATAAATAGCTTCCAATCAGTATGAGTAGATCTGATCCAAAGACATCCTACCTCTTTTGTGCTGATGGCTTTACTCTGTTTGCAAAGGCAAATGTTAGAAATCGCAACACATTCTACTTTATCCTGCAGTTTTTCAATGAATTCTATGGTAAAAAATCAATCTTACTGAGTCTAGGGTGCTCTTCTCCTCTAATATAAAGTCTGACACAATGGAAAACCTTACAAATACCCTATCCATTCAAGCTACTATACCTTTTGGTAGGCACCCTGGGTTTCCAATGTTCCATAAGGGATACTCCAATAGTGTCTTCCAGTGCATAGTAGACAATTATGCAATCCAAACTAGCTGGTTAGAAATTAAATTGTCTAAATATGACTGGAAGAATCATTTTGACCAAAGCCTCTCTCATCAACATCCCAATCAATGTAATCCAATACATTAAATTATTCACCAAGACTACAAACCAAATTGGTAGAATTTAAAGAAATTTTTCTAGGGTACTACTACAAATAAGGAGAAAATCCACCTGGTTAGCTGGACAAAATCACTAGGCAGAAATCCCATGGTAGGCTGGGATTATAGAAAGCTGAATACAAGAATAAAGCCTCCCATGTTGGGCTGACCTAGAGGATTTAACTTAACACCTCCAGTCTCTCGGCTATAGTACTTATCTCTAAATATTGTAACTGGAACCATACCCCCAAGAAGCCCAGATGACCAATCTGGCAATAAATCCTCAAAGGTTGGGATATTTGTAACAAGGCCAGTAGATGGTTGTCTACAAAAGAAACATGGTGAGCTTCTTCATTAATGATATATGATATCCAAATCACCCAGCCATTAGGGACATGATAGAGGGCCAACTCATCCCAAACGACATTGCTAGCAAATTAAGTAGATACTATTTACAGTCAGGAAACTATCATATCTCATCCATCTCCATAAACCTTCCTGATAATATTATTAATCTAATTATATCAACCTCCATCCCTACTAACTCTTCCAAAAAATATATGCATATTAGGGTGCTGACGCCAAATGGTCATTTACCACCATATCAACTTATACATTTTTTAGCAACACCAATAAGATTCTGATGAATGAGGAAGAGGGTAACTTCAATCAGAATGGAAGTTAATGGTCCCTAACAAAATAAAAAAATTCATCTGGTTGCTTGCGCAAGATAGACTCCCTACTGAAGCTTTCCTGCATATAATGGTAGTCAATTGTAACCGTGCATGTTGTTTCTACTCAATAACAACTGAAACTAGTGACCACATCTTCTTTGAATTTCCAATGCAACCCAATTCTAGCATGAACTAATATCCAAAGGAAATACTTAAAGCCAGCACTAGAATCCTATCTTTTCAGCCTAGCTTTGGCCAATCACTTGAAACAAGCTAAGGAAATTGTCCTTTCACAACATTATCCTATGAGAAGATATCCTCCCTTACTACTTCTGGCATATTTGGCTAGCTAAAAATCATAATATTTTTAGTAAAAAAAATAATATCATCTCTGCTAATAACACCATTGCCAAATGAATTGAGTACTACACACTGACCCAAAAAAGTGATTAGAAAGCCTTTTCCTATCAGAGTTAAATGGGAGCCCCCATGAGAGGCACTATAAACTCAACACTGGTAAGGCAGTTAAGGGCAACCCATGCATTGGAATAATTGGTGAGGTACTTAAGACTCATAATGGGGACTAGATTCTGAGGTATATGGAGAACATGCCACACACCACCAACACAATGGTAGAACTAAAAGCTTTGCTAACCTCCAAATTGCTCAACGAAATGGATGGTACCTCTAGAAATAGCTACAGACTCGGCAGAGATAATAAAAATGTTACTCACGGGCAATATAACTTATGATCTTATGATATATGAATGCTGGTTATTGATCCAAATGATGGACAGGGTTGTGGTGAGACACATGTACATGGAGCAGAATAGAGTGGCTGATGTACTAGCAAAGGAAGCAGCAAAATCAAAAAAAATTGGGAAGAACTACCATGCTAGCAATTTTTTCGGTATTTGCAATCTGCAAATGATGAATTTTGGGAAGACATCCTAGGACCGGAAGTAATTAGACACTTTTTGGCATGTAATATTGATACACTAGAACAAATCATACATGTTTTAAGAGGATTACAGTACCCCCACCACCACCACCACTATCTAACCAACCGTTACTCTATAATGTAGTTCTAAATGTATATAATTTCCCCTTTGACGAAAAAAAAAAAAGAAATATCAACCATACATTTTTAACAATGTTGTATAGTGAAACTATTATGATTAAATTAATTGGATTCGTTAGTATGAATAACTTAATTATAACTATATGTATTCTGCTGTGTTTCACCCAACGTATTAAATGAACCAACTTCAATTGAACGTAAGCAAATTTCATTTATATAAATTGATTGATGAATCTTATTAACACAAGAAAATCTATTACTGCAGTGCCCAAAGTTGATTAAAAAGTATTTTGGATCATATATTTAACTCCCAATTGTTTAAATTTCAGAATATAGAGTGCCATATTTTTTTTTTTTTTTTTGCCTAGAGTATTCCCTTCCCCAGACACTCACGAAGTGGGTATTGAACTGGGTCGGCCCTTTAGAGTGCCATTTTTTGAATTTCCTTGTCTCTAATCTTGCCTTCGCCTCGTGTACTGAGGTGACTAAACAAATTGAATGTTGATCTCTAGCATAGTTCCATCCATGTTTTTAGCAAGTAGTGAATGTAATAACATTTTAATCAATAATCTAGTGATACATCAAAATTTTACAAAAACATGTTAGGAAACCTCTATATACCAAATGTGTTTTATCTTGAAATCCACAACTTCTTGGAGATCATCTCTAAATTAATCCTACAGCGTTAAGAAACTCTGGTAGAATATTCATGTATCATTGTATTGCATTATCAAATACCACTAAGGAGTAAGACGAGATGTATGGTCAGAATTCTGCCACCAATAATTAGAGGTGTCAAGTTCGAATCGTGAAAATAGAAGATTCCTAATCACCTTTAGTGCACCATATGCAAAGCGTTAAATAGAGGATCTTAAATACTATTCGAAATTCAGAAGAACTGCGTGGAGGGGCTATTGAACAACTCGAAAAAGCTCGTTCTCGCTTACGGAAAGTAGAAAGCGAAGCCGAGCAGTTTCGAGTGAATGGATACTCCGAAATAGAACGAGAAAAATTGAATTTGATTAATTCAACTTATAAGACTTTGGAACAATTAGAAAATTACAAAAACGAAACGATTCAGTTTATAGTGTACGGGCCAGCTAACTTGGGCTAGTTATTCTGTGGATCCCTGCTAATCTGCTAAGTACTCTGTAATTCATTGTCTCGCAATAATTCAACATCATCTTGTAAAAATAGTACGGTATAATCAATTTTCGGACTATTAATTCAAAAATAGTCAGCGTTTACTATATCGATGAGCCACTATTTTTGCTGCAATAGACCGGTTCAGCATAATATTTTCGGAGTTCGGGGCATCTATGTATGAACTCCAGCATATTATACTGGACATGTATATATTTTGCTGGCTCCAGTATATTATGCTGAAGTTCTAGTATACTTATGCTGGAACTCCATCATATTATGCTAGAGTTCAAGCATAGTTATCCTGGAACTCCATTATAGTAGGTTAGAGTTCAAGTATACTTATGTTAGAACTCCAGCATAATATACTAGCGTATTTTTTAGATTTTAAACAGTGTTTTCACCCAGATTTATCTTAACATAAAAAATGACTAAATTTCGATTACTTTTTACTGGGCTATTTTTGAACGGCTCGGTGTAAATCTGATTATTTTTGAATTTCTCCCCATCATATCAGAATTAAGTCCAAATTCTCTAACGCCATGTTATATGATTTCACATTAATGTTGAAATGATCTTGTAGTCTTCCTTTCATTTAGGGGTACAAACTGAACTGAAAAATTGCACCAAACAGAAACATCAAACCAAATCGATTAAAAAATTAAATGAGGTTTGGTTTAATATGATTTGGTATTGAGTAAAAAAACGAACCAAACCGACATATAAATATATTAATTTTTATATATACTTTTAAGACCTTCTATAGGATTTTCTTTTAAAAAGTATCTAAAAATATTTGGAATTCTCTTATGGAATGAAATATTTAATAGAATATAAGTGCTTCATTTTTATTAACTTTAAATATTGTGTGGTATGATTAATTCTTATTAAGTGTTATTGAAAGTGCGACAATCTCTTTGTTTTTTCATATTCATATATCAAGATCTATTATATTCTTATATCTTTTTCGAATTTGAAGTGCTCTTTCGAATTTCGATAAATGAACTTTAAAGAGAACATATTATTATTTAGGAATCATATTAAATTTTATGTTTAATTATTAAATTCGATTAACTTTGAAAGGTACATCAACAAAAATTTGTTGTCAGACAACTGAAAAAAAATAACTACATATGTTACTAAGAAAATTCTCCCATAGGAATATTTTAATAGATCATATGTTTGTCAATTTTTAAAAAAATTTATCAAACATATATTTAATTATAAAATTTTAAAAAGTAATATTAAATAGTATCCATGTAACAAAAAAACCCCGAAAAATCCGAAAACCGACAAAATCGAACCAATTCAAATCAATATAAATGGTTTGATTTGGTTTTAGTAAAAACCAAACTAATCCGATCCATATATACCCCTACTTTCATTATTAGCTAATTTAATAAGACCAATTAAATTTGCGTTGGTTCACCAAATACATCGAATAATGAATTATAATTTTAATCCAGCAAGTCAGTAACTTGAAGGAGAGGTCCTTCGTACTAGGAGCAAGATAGTGAAGGTCACCTAGAGTAGATATAACTTAAGAGATTTTCCCTATAAGATCTGAATTTACATAAACCTTCCCTTTATCAAATTCCATTAAAATAAATATGTTTCTAGTAATTACAGTAAGTTTGATCATTAGTTTGAGTTATTGTTACATTTTTAGATACGAATTTTTTTAATTAACTAACTAGGTTCAGATTTTTTTTTTTTTTTTTAAAGGTGAATATTTTACTACATTGAACACGATATCTCCTTGCCCCTTTTGCTAGCCATAATTTTGACTTGAGGACTATTAACTATACGTAGAATATTCTTTGTCACATCTCTTTCTTTTATTGAAGCATTCTGCATTGGAAGTTTCATCAGTAACTTCTGACAAAAAATTATAATTATGGATATCAAATTTTATAAGAGTTATTAGAATTCCACAAGAAAAATAAGTATATAATACAACTAATTTTATTACTTTAATTTCTTGACATTCAATCCTAGTTTATGGTTCAATATTTGCGCCCTAAACGACTAGTTGGAGGAGAAAATGACTAGATTAGTTTCTTAGAAGATTGGTATTTTACTTGCCTTATACTTCAAGATCTATATATTATTTAGTATTGTCATGTCTATATACAACAGATTTATATTTTTATGTTATATGTAACAACAAACTTATCTGGATTATAAGCTGGGGCGAGCCAAGTGGGCAAAAGGGGTTCGGCCCAACCCCTTCGCCGAAAATTATACTGTATATATAAATATAATTTTTTTTTTATGTATATATGGTGTTGAATTTCCTTAGCTTCTTTGTATGTTCATATTTTTTATATCGAATATTCTTGGTGAAAATCTTAGTTTCGTCATTGATTATACGGAAAAGTGCCTAAAATGCTCCTCTATTATAGGAAATAGGACAGCCCTCCGTTAAAAATTGGCCCCTTATATGCCCTTGCCGTCTAAAAATGGGCTCAAAAAGGCCTTTATCCACTAACGAAAAATATGTAAATCCACGTGGAATTATATTAAAATATAGAAGGGCATTTTAGACCCCTTTTCGGATTACAAAGTCATATACGAGTCAGTTATAGTAGTCAATTCTCAAGCACTTCACTCCATATCAGTTTACTTACACACCTATTTTAGACCAACAAACTAATTATTAAAGCAAGTAACTCAATTATAGACACAAACTAATTATCACGTTAAGTAACTCAATCATAGACAGAAATATTCAAATGAATAGGAATGGCTTCATTGAATCCTTGCAAAAAAAAATATTATTACATAATAGAACACAATAATTAAGCCACAATAACACTAACATTACATATCATTTCCCGCTAATGCAAAGAACATAACAAAATATCTCAATATCACACAAAAGAAAATCCACATCTTGTTTCGACATTTAACATCACGCGGGGGTGAGTACTATAAATGAACTAGTTTCTTCATTAGAACATTTCTTTTCAATTCCAGGGATTCTATTCCTCCATGATCGACGAGCATCATAACATTCTCAAGATCTGCAACTTTTCTTTGGAGTACATTTCTTTCACGGATTAGAGCTTCCTTCTCCTTCTTTAAACGGCATATGAGATTTGAAATTCTAGGAGGAAGCTCCTCATCTTGTCATTCCCAATAGGAATATTTTTCATCCTAAAACCAAAAAAAAAAATTACAGTCAAACAGAAATAATTAAAAGAACACATCAACAAGTTTACATACCTCATGCTTAGGGCAATTGAAAAATCTTGTCCCAGCATTTAAAGGAGTCCACTCCATGAAATAATTAGGAGCAAGTCCACAACGACACCTCATAATCGACCCATTTAAGATACTCGAACTTTACGACATTGTCTTAGAGAAATCTTCAAAACAAGCCGATAAAGATGAAAAACAATTAAACCTAAACTAGAACTCAACTCGAAATCGACAAGGTGACCCAATTAGTAGGAAAAATCAGACATCAATGAAGGGTCTAAAATAGGTGTGTGAGTAAACGGATATGGAGTGAAGTGCTTGAGAATTGACTACTATAAGTGACTCGTATATGACCTTGTACAATCTGAAAAGGGTCTAAAATGCTCTTCTATGTTTTAATGTTATTCCACGTGGATTTACATATCTTTCGTTAGTGGATAAGGGCATTTTTAAGCCCATTTTTAGACGGCAAAGGCATATAAGGGGCCAAATTTTAACGGAGGGCTTTGATGTCCTATTTTCTATAGTAAAGGGGCATTTTCTGTTGATTATAACATAGACGCGTACACGTGTTCTACTACTATGACTTATTATTATATTGTTATGATTGAATCGTGCATTGTACCTATTCCATTTTGTTATGGTTGAAGAATTATGTCAAGTCACACAAGTAACTGCTAGCAAGTCAATTAGGGTTTCGTGCTACTCAAGAAAAGTAATGCACGTGAATTCTAATATTCAAGAAAAAAGTTAGAGATATGGGTGGGGTGCACTAGGTGTCCTCATCTTCTTGCAAATCCCCTATATTGTTATTTAACGAAGACTTTGCCCGCTCACACGCTAATCAATCATTGAGAAAGTTTATGGAAGGTAAGGCAAAAAAGGATAAGCTGATGTATAAAATATCTCGTGTTACATAGGGTCCGAGGAAAGATCGCACCCCAAAGAATAAAATATAAGCAATTTATCTTAACGCAAGTATGGTTAGTTTATTATGACTGAAACCTATAACTTATAGATTATATGAAGATGGATTTATCATTATTCCAAAGCTCCCTAACAAAAACACGAGAAAATGATACGTGATTTGTTCACATTTAACAAGACTTTGTCCACTCACACCATAAAACAACCATTGGGGAACCGGCGGGAAGGTGACGGCAAACGCGTGACTTGGCGATCAATGAAGTCGATAAAATAATAGAGATTCGAGCTCAAATTTCAATAAGAAGAGGAGCAGGCTGATCCACAAAGCATCTCGTGACATATAGAGTCCGAGAAGGACTGCACCCCAAGGGCCGTAATGTAGACAATCTACTCTAACGCAAGTATCACTAACTTATAGCTCACACGAAATAATGTTATTATTGCTCCAAGGCTCCCCAAACAAAAACACAAAAAAATTCTACATGATTTTTCGCATGTCTACCTAAGTTGTGGTCTATATCGGTACCTGACACTTGTACCGATAGAAATAGCAAGTACCCGATGAAATTACCGAAATAATGGCAATTGAATAGTAGCCTTATTAAAAAGGAAAAAAACAGAAAGTAGCTTGAAGGTCCTTGTCAAGAAGACTATCTAGAAGCACTTAGAAAAATACCATAGGGACAAAGGACAAAACTAATTCATCCTTGGCAGACTACTTGTCAAGCACTTCACCACTAGACACAACAATGTTTTCAGATAAATTTTATATAATTTAAATCCCATTATTATCACAGTGATTTTAAGAATAGAATATTGAAGTTTAATGCTGAAGAAATTATACAAACAACTGATCATTAATATATAATATATAGTGAGACTGATATTTCCATGATAAGTCTTTTGTCTCCAAAAACTGTACAAAATTTTCCTTTCTGAGTAAAAACAGGTGTCCAAAACCAATACCGAAGCCCCCCCCCCCCCTCCCCACCACCAAAAAAAAAACCCTTCTTACCTTGATAATTTAGTGTTTAATTAAGTATTCCTCTACATTGCCTTCTACTGCATATAAAAGCTAAAAATGAAAACTTTCATGAACTTATATGTTTTTTTAGCTAAATCCACACTTAGTTGAACTTCCTTTCTCAAACTTTTGCAACCATTGAAAAGGTGAAATGAAGCAAACTTGAAGAAAAGAGAACATATTTTGCTACGAGTAACGGTTTTGTGGCTCTAAACTGAACTATATCTTACAATTTTGGTAACATATTAATAAGTCGATGTTCTATACATCAACTAGTTCAAAACTGTTGGTTATACCTACTGTTTTACTCACCATATACGATATTTACAATAGTGTATACCACGAACGGAAAGCAGGTGCAACTAAGGGAAGCAAATACTACCCTTGCATAGACAGGAAAGCCGATCCCACGTTCCATTACGAGGCCTGATCAGACTTGAGAAAGTTGTGAATCTCCAACTGAGTCATCTCTTTGCCAGAGGCTGGGTCAAACTTGCATCTAATAAAGCTGCATAACAAGTTGATTACATATCAATAATTTGACCAAGCTAATCTTGCTAAGATAAGTATAATGTATGTAACCGTGTGCGAGAGATATTCCAGCCAATGAGGGGAAAAGTTGAAAAAGTCATTCATACGTCTAAAACTATACATAGTAGAATTATGTGTGTATGGATTCACAAGTGATTATATTGTGCAAGCGAGAGAAACTCCAGCAAATGAAGGGAAAAGGTCAAAAAGTCAATTACACATAAAAAATTGTACATTGGGAAAAACCACAGTAATAGGAAGAAGTAATCACTGGTGAGTAAGGAAGACAATATTACTTCTCAAATCAATCCCTTATCTTTAGCTCAGCCAGTTATATTTGCAGTCCTCCTTTTTGTTCTTATTTTTGGTATTGCAAGTCTATGTGAATAAATTGGATATACCTTTCTTTTCCCAAAAAATACGGATGAAGAACAATCATATTTGCCTTTTTATCTAACTATATACATAGCAGGCTCTGAGGAGCTCATGCTATGCCCAGACAGAGTCACTAACTGAACTACCACTTTCTACGTATCATCAGTCTAAACTGTTTTCTCACAAGCACTGCTAACAGTACACTGCATATATATGTCAATAAACAGGCAGGTTAAGTTAAACTCTGTGAGACATTGCGCAATATTTTGTCAATTTCATCTGTTAAAACGAGGAAAGCGTAATAAAGACAATGCAAGGTCTGTGCTTAACTCTCTCTATCCTCCAACATGGATGTTTTATTAGAAGTATAGGTATTTATATGTACTACAAGAAAATAAACTAACAAGTATAGCGAAATTTGGTAACAGGTATAGTGAAATTTTCTTAACACTGGGCCTACCTTCCATCCAAGCCAAGAATTATCAATGTATTCTTTTCGTGACCAAATGTGACAATATATGCGGAGTCACCAGGCAACCGGAATTGCGCCACTGACCATTCTGAGCTAAAATATTTTGGAAGCACTCCTGTCAAAAAAAACCCCAAAATCAGAGCCTGAGAGAAGTAAAACAGAAGAGCACTACAGCTACTTTCAAGTGTCACTATTTAACAGATTTTCACATAATTGGGTCAACTTGTGCCAGCTGCAGGTAAGTTAATATACATGTGAAGAGAGAAAGGTAGACTGGTGAGAAGCTCAATTAAGCAAAGAAAATAAAGAAGTTCTTGAATCAAAGCTTCATGTTAAGCATTTTCAAGCCCATTCCATCGGAAAAAAAAAAAAACAGGATACTATGAGTATGCAAATGAATCATAATGCATAGGCGATCCCAAGTCCAATAAAAGGGGACGACAGTATGTTGACCGTCCACGTAAAAATAGTTGACTTACGAAAAAAATTAGTGATTGAAGCATGTGGATCACCATAGGCAGAGAGAAAACCATTCTCCAATATGAACAACCCTATTACGTTAAGTTAATCACCACTCATGATTCTCCACCATAAGTTACAAATAATACTACTGTACAACAATTTCTGTGCGACTCAAATAAGCCAAAATATGACAGGAAAAAATTTGTGTAAATGGATCCTTCATTAATTAGTCTTCAGATGCATGAGAATTGATCTGTTTAATTATATATCTGGCTGCTTAAATAAGTTATGAGTAATACTACTTACTAGAAAATGCTACAATTTAACAAGTATTAGGTTATTAGCACCACCTTGTGGCTAGAATTATTTATCTGTGGCTGCAATAATTAGACCAAGAAAGTAAAGACATTGTGCAGGAGGGCTTCAGGGGTATGTAAGATGTCCGTCCAGGACAGGAAAGTATGGTTTTTATACTTGTGATATCTCAATTATTATAAGAAGTGTGCATGAGTGATGCAGAACTCAGAGGAATGCTTGAAAATTAGAAAATGACTTGCATGCTGTTAAGACATAGTTCTATCAGATATATTCGGCCAAACGGGAATGTTAATGTAACGAGTGAGCTAGCATTCATAATGAACAAAATACGAATCTAATCTAGAAAGGACTCCAAATTGAGAGCCTTTGAGTGAAAAGATGAGATGCAAGAGAGGAAGAAAAAGAGCAAATTTAAGTGCCATATCCTTTGTTTAGTTATATATTAAAAAAACTCTTCTATATTCGGCAGAAAGGAAGAAACAAATTTCTTCTACTTCATAATTGCACAGCAGGAAGCAAATCATGAATTTGCTTTCCCCCATTCGTTCTTTATCCTTTCTAGAACCATATCTTATATATGCCTCCCAGCTATGAAAAAGACTCTATAAACCGGTAAAGGGTCACAAAGGTTTGCTGTCTCCAGAGCTTGGGTTTCAGAGGCGATGATTTAACTTTCTATGGTTTCGACCTTTAAATTATTTAGTATTGAACCCATTGTATTCAACCTTTCAGACCTAATATTTGCTGCAATTTTAGTGAATTTTTACACATAAATTTATACTCCACGTTGAAAGTACTGAGTACACATGGACCCGGTGTCCGAGTGCCATATTCGCCGCTGCTTGGGTTGATTGCCCCATAAAGATGTTAAGAGGCCAAAAAGGGTTGATGTCATCAGATACAAGCTTAGATATTAAATGACATCACAACTATGGCTGTTTAAAAGTAAGAGGCGATTTAGATAAGTATTTAGTTAAGTATGATTGTATAGTAGAATCATTTTTAAGCGTGGGATGGCCAACTGCCTGATGTGGGATCAGATTTTAGTTTAAGCTGTATGGTTCTTAGGCCAATTCATCGAGATAAAGTGTGATAAAGGAGAGTCAAGTTGCCGTGTGTGCTAACCAGTCTGGAGCATTTGTCTGCAGAAAACAAGCCTAACACGGCTAACTATCATAGGATAATTGCATGTTATAAGTTGCCATAATCTCTTCTATAAACTCATGGTCCAGCCATCTCTGATGCTGAACAAGAGTCAGAAAGCATCCAAATAAAAGGTCAAATAACTTAGTGTTCTCGGTGGAATTCCGCTTGGATATTTTCAAACAAGGAAGAAAAAAAAAAGAGAGAGAGAGAAATCAGAAAACCACATATGCGTTCAGAAGGGAACCATACCTTTGATGAAGGAGAATGGTGAACTTGATGCCGCCGGAGTAAGACGGGAATTAGGAGGAGTATTTGTCTTATCCTGGTTCCCAAGATGCTTGATCCTAAAAAGATGAACAGTGCCTTTGTCACTGGAGACTGCTAGCCACTCAGCAGTCGGAGAGAATGAAACACTGTGAATTTCTGCTCTATCAGCACCTCTCCGCACCTGGATCATGTATCACATGTGATTTACCAAAACTAGATATCTCAAAAATGTTGTTTAAATTGGTACAAGGGAAAGTTAAAAGACTCAATCTAGCTTGTAGGTTATGTGTATGGATAAAGTAGACATATTAGCAGGCAAAGTAGAAAAAGCAAACCATCAAAATGTTACAATCTTATACAATATATATCTGAAATTCTACCACTACACCATGGATAACAATAATAAAATTGAAGCTTGTAATTATGGGAGAATATGAAGAACAGAAAGAAGATAATAGGAATTGGCATTTATCAAAATTTAACAACATTAAGTTTAATTTTTAACAACATTATGTTTTTTAACTCTAATTCCACTTCCAGTTACAAAAAAATAGAATATGTCATAAACCAAGGAAGGGACGAGCAAGGATAGCATACTGAGTACCAACTACATGCTAAGCTTTCTGAGTCATGGATCACAGGGAACACGGAGTAAAGACTCGATAGGTAAATTTGAGACAATAGAAAATGGTTTACAGGGACACTTTACTTGACAGTATCAACGAAAGCCAAGGAATTTCAACCAACAACGCCACTAATCTATCCATGTTCAGCATAAGCAAATACAATAAAAAATCAAAGCATTGTTTATTTTGATCAACGAGAGTTACAAAATGAAGATAAAAGAAACAGATATGCTGGATACATAAGTACATTACAAGGTCAGTTTTGCAGTCCAGAAATTAATCATAAATTGGTGAAAGATAAAAAGACACAAATGCTGCTATTACTTACAGGTTAGTAGAAAATGAAAATGCAATGCCTGGACTGAACTAAACAGCATTCAAAATCTTACCTCCTGCAATAACGTACCATCCTGTGTGCTAAAAATCCGGATAAGAGTACCCTTGATACTTGCTGTTGCCAGCACATGCCCCTCATGACTAAGTGCAAAAGATGCAGTCTTAGAATCATGCGCAAAAATAAACTTAGTCCTTTTTGAAGTGAAATGCTCAACACGAACTTCACCATTTCGTAATCCAGGGCACACCAGCACAGGTGATCCAGCCGCTTGTGAAATCTCACAGAGTCCCTTTGGGTTTACAATTGTCTCAATCTGGTGGACGAGCTTCATGTCAGCAAAATTATATATAAATATCTTCTGCTCAAGTATAACTACAATGCAGTCACGTCGAAGCCGGACACTACGCACAGCCGACCGGAAACAGAGTTCGCCCAAGCAGCGGCTCCGATGATCATCCCAAATTATGACCTTGTTTCGAGGATATTGTGGATTATCTCCACTTCCAACAAAGACAAGTATGTTGCTGCAGAAGAGCATCTCAATAATTTCAATACCACCTCCATTGTCAAAGTACCGCTGAAACATCTTTCTGAAAGGGTCACAGCTATAGACTGTAATGCCACGATCAGTGCCAATGGCAAAACAGCTACTGTTTTGATTGAATGAAACACGGTATAGAGTCGAGATTGACTGATTGATCAAACCATGACTAGGACATGAGCTCAGGTTTTGGATAAGGGGACTCTGCTCAGGCTCATTATCTACCTGCTCAACAGCATCTTGTTGCTGCGGCTGAAGCTGTTGTTTGTGTTGTTCTTGTAGTTGCTCTAAGTAAGGTTGAAGCATTGGTGACTTAAACTTTGAATTAGTGGTAGGGTGCTGAAATGGCTGGGGAAGAGGGGAAACACTGGCCATGGACAGGGATTAGAAAGAGGTTTTAGGAAGTTATCAAGCTTAAGTTCAAAGCTAAACGGATAAGATAGTCACCACCACATTCACGGTCATCAATCTGCATCAGAAAGAGATATAACATAAAATTAGCTGTATTGATATCAAATTGATAAGCACTGATGCTACACTTGATCTTAGCCAAAAGGCCGAGGAAGGTATAAAACTAGCAGTATAGATATATAAGCAATGTGAATAAAACGTCGAAAGGAAAAACCAAATTCTTCAAAGGAAAATGTATATATTTTAAGTTTTTTCACGTTATATATACCAGTAGAAAGAACCACTTGAGGGTGTTTAGCTTATTGTAGTGAAAAAACTTAAAATATATATATATTTAAGGCAAGTATCTATATACTATATATATATATATATATATATATATATTTTAAGTTTTTTCACTACAATAAGCTAAACACCCTCAAGTGGTTCTTTCTACTGGTCGCTACACACTGTTCTTCCTAATTACTCCCATTATACTAACAATATAGTGACTTCTATGGGAAGAAAACTAATGAAGAAAGGAATTATCCTGTTGATTATGAATTAGACACTTACCCATTGTATTGGTCAACTAGTGATTCACACATGAAAGGATTTCAGTCTAGTTCCATCAAGGGAACTACACTCAGTTATTTAAAGTTGGTGAATCAACCATCAAGTAATGGACAACAGAGGGGGATTCAGGATTTGATTTTGAACTTTATGGGTTCGAGACTAATCATTTGTACTTATATAGGGTTAAAATCAAAGCTAGAAGGTCCATTTTACATCCGCCCTAATGGACAACACTCCGTAGCTTAAATTACCTAACTGATTCACTTATAGAACTAGAATCCATGAAAGTGATATCAAGAACATTAATTACATATTAAAAAATTCCCTTGAAGATTCAAATCATTCTTTTTTCTTCTTTTTTTTTTATTTCTCACCCAATGTCTGGTACCCGCAATGGGCACTGACTAATCCAAATTCACTCCAGGATTTTTTCATTCTCAGGCTCAAACCTGATTAAGGGCGGAGGGATCCTATCCATCTCACCACAACTCTTAGTAGTTTTTTGATTTCCTACCCAGTGTCCGGTAAATCATTATGTTCTAATTCTACCAAATAATACTTAAAATATTGGTTAGAAAAGACAATAAATCCAGTAGCACAAGTGAATATTGCAGGACCTTTTTCCTTCTTTATTCTTTTCTCAACCTCTATAATTTGCACTCCCTGAACCGTACAACACTACAATCCCAGCCTCAAAAACAGAACTAAAAAAAAAGTGCAATACATTAATACAATTAAAAAAACAGTTGATCATCGATGATTTTATGATAATAAACTCATTAAGCTTCAAAAATCACTTCTTCTTTTTTTATCATTATACAAGAATAAAACTGAACTAAGTAGTTAAATAATGAAATTTTAAAAAAGAAATCATGAATTCCCAGTATTCGCAGAAATCCTACTGGTTATTAATGAACATAATCAAGGAAAAAGGGAAGAAAATTAGCTAGGATTAATTAGTGATAGCTAATTTTAACAAGACATTGATCTGAACAAAAATAATAAGCAGGAATATTAATGCAACAGTTAATATTTATAAAACTTACATTAATTAAAGGAGAATTGCAACGTAGAAGGAGGATGGAAAAAGATTATTAAATAGGGCTGGGACCTGTGGGGTTTTGTAGGAAAGAGAGAAATATCAGTTTGCATTTGGAGTAGGAAACTGTTTACTTTCTTTAGAAGAATATTTGGATTAGGAGTCTTCCGACTCATATTAAATGAAAAAAAGGTCAAATTTGTCTTTTTATTATTTGAAATTAAGCAACTTTATCCTCAATTACAAAATAGTCTTATACAACAGAAAAATGATGCTGACTTGGCACCTCTCTTTGCCCAAGATATCTATGTATCTTTTTTCTCAATTTTTTGGATTTTCCTTCCTTTTTCTTCCATTTGCGTGCTAGATTAAAAAGAGAAAAGACAATCTTAAATGCTCTTAAATCTTAATCTTATTTATCATATTGATTGAATCACTAATTAATGAGATTATTATAATTTTAGATGAGTTATAAACTTTTCATCTCCCCATTCACCGTAACTTCTCCCTTTTCAATAAATTCATTCATATAGATTTCATATACATATTGCCAATCCCCATTTTTTAGGCCGGTTATACAGTTCAATTGGTTTCATATTTCTGGTGCTAACGGGGGCTTCGAAGAGTATGTTAATAGATTTGTTTTAGTCCTGTTATTTAGGTTTATCAAGTGTGGTTTGAAGTACATTTTGTGTTAAAGTAAAGATTTTTGTTCTTAATGTGCTTTCCTTTGTCCATGGTATTTCTCTATCACAGGTAATGTAATTCAATATTTGTTTTGCTCTTTAGTTGTTGCTTTGCTCTTTGTACAATGTATATGACGGAGGAATTAAATTGGCTTTTGCTTCATGCTTTCACGGCATGTATTTTTTCTTTTTACTTATTTTTTTTAATTTCTCATAGTCATAGTTCAGAAAAAATATGTTAATCTTATGCCTCTTCTGTTTTCTTTAAATCAATCCTCTAAACGTTGAAATTAGCATTCAATGGGTAACAATGAAATATAGAGATAGAGAGAAACAAATGCTGAAAATTAAGAAGAATATTTTACTTATTTAAGATGAATAAAAAATGCGAGGATGTGTCATTCCTTTTCATGGTTCTTTGAAAAGGTGCGGTTAAGAATCGACATTGCCCCAAAAGCTAGCTTGTGAGGTAAGGATTGCCCAAGCCATATAAGGAGATCAAGGATCTCAAATCCCTCCGATGTGATACAACTCAACAATATGTCACTCCGTGTAAATACTACTATTCCGTATAATTTCAACACTAAAAATTTATTCTTGCACTAGAAAAGTTTAGTTCTGGATAATTTTCTCAACTTGAAATTTTCGTCGATCTTTTTGGCTAGAAAAATTCACTCTTTCACTCACTCTAACTTCTAATTTGGCTACTGTTCTTCACTTTAACCTTTAAAAAGCAATTGAGAAATTTAACAGTTTCTCAAAACTTTTATTTAAGTGTATATTAGAGTGAATATCTACTTTTAAATTGTTCAGTAATTTTTATTGCAGTAATCATCACCAGTGACCTTGAGTGTGTATAGGCTTGATTCTTTTTTAAGAATTTGCTTTTGGGATTTATATGGAAGAGAAATGTAACTTGTGAGATTAAATGGTAGAAAGGATTCTATAAAAATTAATTATTTTTTAGGTTCATAATTGGAGAAATATGGCTCTGGTTGAATTGTTTTTCCAAAGAAAGTAGCATGACGAAACAAAGAGAATATTTTATGTTTTCTCTTCATAGTCTTTAGCCGGAAATTAGTCTTATATGAATTTTTATTTATTTATTTGTATTATACAGATAACTCCTTTTTTTCAGTTTGACTTAATATAGCTTTCATTTTAAGCCACTCTAATTACATTTAAATAATAGTTTATGATAATGACATATTCAACCCCTAAAAAAGTAACTTAAATGGATTCAAAATCAAGGCTAAATTACAAAAATTCTTTTTTATAGTCTTGAAACTTTTCTGTTTATTTTTTATATTTATTATAATATCATATGCACTCTAATTTGATCGAGAGAAAGACACAAGTTATTTCTGTTGTGTGGTTAAAGCATTGATTATATGCTTTTTAATTTATGATTAGGAGTCCATAAGTTCCTTTTCTACTTAAATTTAGACCAAAGGAGGAATTTGTTCTTTCCTTTTTTTTAATTGTAGGTATTTTTGGTTATTTTAGAGTTTTTTTTTATGAATGGGGATTGATTGAAAAAATGTTTACTTGGTTGTAATTTTTTTATAATTTTAGAAGATTTTTCCATCAAGTGTTATTTTTTAATACTTTCAATTTTACTTAAAATTATACATTTGATTAGTTTTGAGTTTAGATGTGATTTTTATAAGTGAAAATTAGTTTACTATTATGTTTCTTCTTTTTCTATATGCCCTAATTTATAAAATGATAACTAATAAACTCATGCTTATTTATTTATATATATAATCGCGCAAAGCTCCTCAATTACAAAATAGTCTTATACAACAACAATAAACTAAGTGTAATTGTACAAACTGAAGTGTAGGCAGAGTCGCAAATACCTCTACCTTGTATGTATAGAGATTTATTTTTGTATGCTTGTGACTCAAGGTAAACATAAAAAAGAAAAAGACACAACAAATAGTAACAATTGCAAAATAAGATGATTAAATTCGAATATTTTTTCTAGAATAATTTGGACCCATAGAATTCACTCATTTTAAGATGGAGCTCAATTAATGATAAAGACTTCGTTAACATCAAGTGTATGACCAGAAGTGAACCATGGCAAGTTTGAGTAAGTTTGAGTGTTACGGAGGTAAATTCTGTTAAATCGTGACTATATCTGCTATTCTATTTGTTTTCAATAGAAATTAAATTTGAGTATGAGCAGTTGAGGTTTTTAAATTGTATTTTAAACTGTTTCCCAATTTATAAAAGTTTTTGCATATAAAATGTTATTATTAATTTTAGCAAATTGTTAGTATGTTTATATCTTTAATTTTGAATTTATATTTATTTTGAGGTAAAAAGTAGGTGTAGATAAATAACTTTTTCGTTGAAAAAATGCTGATATTTTGGAGATGTTCTTAGAGGTTGTAAGGCCTCATTTGTTTGCACTTAATAGAGGTCTGAAGCTTAATCATTCATGTTTGACCCAAAATCTATCGATTGCTTTATGAGTTAAGGATAATTAAAGATTATAAAAAGGTAAATCGGAATCAACGGTAATAAACTCAAGGATAGATCTATAATTCGTATGTTATTTGCTCTGGTGAGATTATAATGAGACTTAGTGGATTACCAAAACCGATCATTAAGAGAGAATGATAGTCAGAAATTGTATTAATAATGCTATTATTAATGAAAATAACACATGCCTTACAAATGAGGGAGGCATTTCCTTATATAGAAGGAAGGCTCCCTCGCCAGAATATCACTTTATTCTAGGACTATTGTCGTTATAGAAATATAAACGGGCGGAGGGGACGGAATGCTCGTACGGGCGAGCTTGTCAGTACGCCTTTATTGTTAGAGGCATACTCCTTTCCGTCACATGGGTGTGAAGGGAGGTATATTTGACTTTTATCAACCGCGTCCGATTCAACCACATATAGTTAGTCCCTCCTATTGGATATGTATTCGACATATATCTACAATGGGCGGAAAAGATCGACTCGTCTCGGACCTATCCGTATATGCATACGTGGCATGTTCTTTGAGCCGTCGTTTGCTGACGGCATACGTCATGATTGTGAGCACGTGATTTTTGCCCCAAGCAATTAAATTCCAAAATAAAAATACAAAAGTGATTTTTGATTGCAATTGTTTTGATTAGTGTAGAAAATGCATGTGTTTGTTTTTAATTGATAAAAAATAAAATTTAAAATGAAATACAAAAAGGAAATTAATTAAAAAAATATAGAAAATACAGAAAATTAGAAAATCAAAGAGAAAATACAAAAATTTGAAAATCAAAGAAAATACATTAGTATATAATAAATACAAGGGAAAATAAGTATGAAATACAAAGGAAAAAACAAGAAATTAAATAAAATATAATAACAAAATAACAAAAATACAATGTGAAATACCAAATTGGGCCAAATACACATAATATACTCAGCCCAAATGCACACACAGACCAGGCCCAAATAATTTCAGCCGGTCTGCCCAGTTACAAGGCCAAACGACGCCGTCTAACATCAAATAATGTGGGCCGTTGATACAATTGATCAACAGACCAAATAAGGCGGTGACTTTATAAATAAAACGACGTCGCCTAAGACAATTAATCACAACCGTCCATCTCCTTAATCAAACAGATGAGACTAGTGTATCATTTAACCAAACGACATAGCTAAGGAATTAAATCATGACCGTTCAATCATCTAATCTAACGGACCAAATAAAAGACCTCACTAAACCGAACGACAATGTTTTGAGGGCCAAATGATCTTGGCCGTTCATCTAATTAAATCCAACGGTTGAGAAGCAATAATACCATTTCAGTATATATCCCCCAAACCCCGTTCATTCTTCATTATACACACACACCTCTTCACAACCAAACCTTAGCCGCCCTTAGATTCCTCTTCTCCCCCCTTCTCTTACAAAGACCACCGGAACCCTACCGGTGGTTAGTCTCCTGTCACTATCACCGGCTCAGGCCAAGCTTCCAAACACTCCTCTCTTCTTCTTCTAACACTTCTAACACCATTAAACCAGTCCAAAAACCTACCAGTCTCCATTTCTTGAAAGTTCGGTCGCCGAAACCCTAGCCGGCGACCACCAAGGTATGAACCAGACCTCCACCTTAACACCATATAACCGTCTTGAGACGATCTATCACCCTACCATAGTCCCATATCTCGAATATTTCCCTAACCCTTTGAATATTAGAAAATATCTCGTTGGAACCCTACTCTGGCGAGTACCCAAAAATAAAAACCCTTCAAAACCTTACCCTGAGTCTCTGACTACCCTTTTACACACTCAAATCAACTTCCAAAAGCCTTCCTGGAAAGATTCATCATTTAAGAGACCCAAGTCTCTGAAACGCTGAAAAATCGAGAAATAAGAAAGAAAATGAAAGAAAGAAGAAAGAAAGAAAAAAGAAAGAAAGAAAAAGAAAAAGAAAGGAAAAAGACGACACCCTAAAGCTAAGTACCTTAAAACCTACTTTTGTTCAGTCTCTTTTATGTGCTTATTTGTTTAGAACTTGGATATGTTTAGAAAATCCATATGCATGTTAAAGTAATTAAAAACCATGAATCCATCTCTCTGCTATACTTTGCTCTTCTGTGTTCTTACTTGTTAAACCCGAGCTTATTACATGTGTGCCTGAAATTGACCAAGTGTTCTTAAGTTCTGATATAGCTACCTGTAAATCATGTGCTATTAGTTATTTTTATGTAATTGTTCAATAGATCCTGTCTCAACTAGGGTTTTGATTAGTTGGAATTCAACCATTATCAATCTCTCTCTCTGAGTTCTGATTAATTTGAAAGTTAATCGTAATTAGGGCTATTTGTGCAAAACAACATAAATATGACTACATTTGCAATATGATTAGTATGTTGGTTTCTTATGAACTTCTGAGTGCTTATGTATATTTAAGTTATATGCGTAAATGTCTTTTATGGTTATGTTTGCAAACACAGTATGGGTCTTAGAGTGGCTATCTTTGTAAAAGTGGTTAACATTGAAAAGGTTATATAGTCTGAAACTGGCTAATTTTTAAAACAAGTCTTAGGGGGTTATATTTTAAATACATTCAATTACCCAAGTCTTGACAGACCTAATGTAGGTCGGGTAAATATGATTAAATGTAAAGGGTAAAAGGGGAAATGCAAATGGTATTTCTGTAGATTACATAAAGCTAATGGGGGTATAAATGACTTTAATGCTTGATTTTACTGAAAATACTTGAACAATAAAGGGTAGATTAGGCATAGTTAAAAGGTAAATGTGTAATAAACCTTAGCAAGTAAGGGCAACTAGGTAAAATCCGCCCAGTAGAACAATAAGGAATAGCCTAGAACCTTCTAGTAGGGGTTCAAGTGTATTTCCGTTAGAATTCTTATACTTAATTGATTTAATTGAAAACGAAGTTGGGGAGGGAAATAGAAATAACTAATTCAAAACTCCCCCCAAATTTACTCTTAAGTAGGCTGTTTCAAGCCTGAAAAAGGGGTTCAAAAATTTTCACATTGGGTTTGATTTTTGGGATTCAACTCTTGGGTTTCCAGTTTTAGCAATTCGAAATTAAGTCTGATTTTTGGTTCTAAGTTCTGAATTTCAGAATTTGAGTGTTCCATCTAAGAGTTCTAATCTTCAGAACTCTATTGGTCTTCTACTTAGTATTCAATTCAAGTATTATTCTTCGAGTTATTTGCTGGTTGTCTACTGAGTTTGGAAGCTTGCCGTGTTAATATCTGCTCTTGTTTGCTGTTGATATCTGGCTGCTGCTATTGTTGATTTCTCTTCTCCTTCATCCCTTAGAACTCATCAATTTCATTTCATTTGATCAGGTACACTACTATCTCCTGAAGGTGTAATTGAAAACATGATGAAGGAATAAAATTATAGATTGATTTTTGCTGAAGTTATATTTTTGTTTTCCTTATATTTATAGTTATAATTTGTAGATCCTTTGTAATTCATTTAGCAATGGGTTGTAATAAGTAATAGACTATGTGAATTCGATTTAGATTAAAGTAGAAGTAGATGGCGTTGTAGTTAAACTTATCTAGTAGGTTAGATATAATTATCACCTAATTCTAAAACTAAAACTGGCTAAGACACAGCTAATACACTTAGATATATAAATATGTTCTGAAATTAGACATATAAAATCGGTACTTAGCTATTTTGTTAGTTGAATTCTGAATCAGAACCATTTAATTCAAAAAGTATAAGTAGTTTTGAAGTTCAAATTGTATTACTGTTTATCTCTACTAAATATGATTTATCTACAAATTTGTTTTCAGACTTTGTGATTTGATAACAGTAGTTAAAGCATGCTTAGTTAAATAAGAATACTGCTTTTCTTCAGTTAAAAATAAAGTGACAAAAAATAATCCTGCCAACTAGTATCATGATAACGACTTGAATATCAAGTTCTGACGTATAGAATAATAACATTGATACAAACTACTGTGCTAAAATTCTTAATTAGTTGTTAAATATTGAAATCAGTACTGGTAAAAAAATGTAACTTGGCATTGTTTGATACGATTAATTAGCTGTGCTGAATAATACTTGTTCAAATGATGTTATTGAAATGTTTACCTGCTTTAATTTCATATTAAATAATTTGGGCCTAGTCATGAAACCAAGCCTGGGTCGAATTAATATGGCATTCATGCCGTCGAATAGGAACAAAGATATACGCTGGGCTCCAGAGGCCCAGTTGTATTTGATTATGGACTTTTAGGTAGTCTGAAGTCCAGACCAAAAAATGAATAATGGCTTGGACTCCAATATTAATAAGTCTGAAATTAATACAACAAACAGTAATATATTAGGAAGAAAAAACAAAAATAGAAAATATAGTGCATGAATAGGATTGGACTTAAAAAAAATAAGGGATGAGCCTCGTACAAAAATAAAACGACACGGGGCCCCCAAATAAGTTTCAACACAAAAATTCTAGACTCGGAAGGACCGTTTAGCGAATTTCACGGTCTTTCCCAAAGTTAATAAAGACGTAGATACTTTAGGCGTGATTAATAATATTACATTCCTAATACGGGTGCACATTTATGTGACCCAAATCTCAAATCCCGGCGAAGCTGAAATGCACTAAAGTCACAGGCGTACTGGTATGGTGTGGCTCGAAATGCGTTTTCGCGACGTCGCAATTCTTAAAAATGACAAAGCGGGACATTAATAATGCATAAAAATTGAAGCATATAAATAAATCAGATAAAAATCAAATACGGCAGTTGAGCGACCATGCTAGAACCACAGAATTCGGGAGTACCTAACACCTTCTCCGGGTTAACAGAATTCCTTATTCGGATTTCTGGTTCGCGGACTGTAACAGAGTCATAATTTCCTCGGTTTGGGATTAAACCCGTGACTTGGGACACCATTATTTTCCCAAGTGGCGATTCTAAAATTTAATAAATAAATCCAGTTCCGACTGTCTTCATAGTGAAATTCAGCTTAGAGGAAAGCATGGTGAAAGTACTACACCTAGGCCCATGGTTTGTAAAAAAGGAGGTGTGACAGCTCTGGCGACTCGGTTGGGGACAAGAAACCCAGAACTTCGGTTCAGGGTTTAAGAAATCGAGCTCAGTTAAATTGTTGTTTTGTTTATATATGATTTTCTTATATGCTTTGATCAATGTGCTATATGTTTGTTGCTTTGATATTACGTGAACAGCATATATAAAATTGTTTCGAAAACCCTTCTCTTCTTACCTCCGGGGATGTGCTTACTGGTTGAGACTCCCCTTTCTGTTAAGTCATACCCAATAAGAAACAGAGGCCGAAAAAGTTACAAAGCCGGACGATCCCGCGGGTCCGCTTACTGGTTGACTCAACTCGAGTTGTTCACTCGGGTACACAGTCTAGAACCAATGAAAAATCAGGATATTGAGCCTAGAATTAGGACGATTATTTGCATCATATCTGATTTAGGGGACTCAACACAGGGGTTGGGTCCGTCTAGGACAGGTAACCCGGATATGAAAAACCGAGCATGATTATATGTTGCATTTATTTGTCCTGGACAATTATGCTGACCGGCCAAATACCTAAAAACAAAAAGAGAGAAAAATAGCAATTTCTAGAATAGCAATACTTAAATACTGACGAAACGCTGTCGAAATTTTGAGAAAAGAAAATATGAAAAGAGTCGGGTTAATTTTGTCTAAATAGTTGGTCTTAAAACAATTTCACCGAACTATGCTGGTTTGATTCTCACCACTAGGCGAGATACATAGGCAACCCGTGACTGGTCCAACCACCCCTTTTCAAAAATAACCAAAAAATGTCAAGTATTTAATTTTTAATAAATCCAAGTGACACTATTTTTGAAAATAGCCGAATGTTTCGAAAGGACGCCGGAAGGCTGTTTGCGCAAAAATGGCCACTTTTGAAGTCATTTCCCTTAAATAATAATAGCCTTGAAATATTCGAACGAAGTATTGAAAGGCTAAGTTCACAAATAAGGATTCTTTTTGAAAAAAATGATGAAAAATTTTCTTTGAAAAATATTTTGTTTTTGAGTCAAATAATATGAGTTTAAATCACCTTTAATAAATGTGCAGGATGAGCACAATGCAAAACGAACCCTTTTCACTAATGAATAAGATCCCTTTGGATTTACCATTATGGTGGAATGATTTGGGCCAAGATGGACAAGATTGGGTCAAGAAATATTTGAAAGATATTACTGGGCTGCTTGACATCGTACCTCGAGGTGACATTATTCGAGGTTTAGTTGACTGCTGGTATCCCGTACATAATGTGCTCCACTTCTAGGACTTTTAGCTCACTCCGACATTGGAGGAAATTGCTAACTACATCGCAAAGGGTGAGGTTCCCTTAAAAGATAAGTATTCGGTTGCTCCAAGAGCCATCATTGTGCATAGATTCCTCAACTTTTTGAAAATAGCCAGAAATGTTCACAATGAAGATTTGGTCCACGGGTTTTGCACCATGAACTTTATATACCGCAGATATGGCCACGTTGGAGGATTCAATATTCCAACGAACAAACTCTGCAGCAAAGCAAACCGGGCTAAATGGGAGGAACATAGGCATTTTGCTTTCATGGTAGCCTTTTTGGGTTTGATAATATTTCCAAGGAAAGACGGGAACATCGACATCGGAGTTGCCGCGATTGTCAGTACTCTCCTTACATAGGACAACAGTACTTTGGCACCGATGATAGTGGCTGATATCTTTCGTGCTCTCACAGCTGCAAAGCGGGAGAATATTTCTTCGAGGGGTGTAATCTACTACTTCAGATGTGGATGATAGAGCATTTATGCCACCACCCTCAGTTTTTGAGTTATGGATCGTCTAAAAAGACTTGCATCGAAGAACTCTACATGAGGACAAAAGAGGCCAAGTTGCCAAAAGGATCGAAAGGATGGATCACATATTTCCGATCACTTACTGCTAGCCAGATAGAATGGGCATATGGATGGTTGCCCCTCAATGAAGTCATATATATGCCAGTAGAAGGGTTGTATTTCCTGTTAAAGGGTCTCAAGAGTATCCAACCTAATGCGCCATACCGAGTACTACGGCAACTCGGAAGATATCAGATTGTGCCAAAATATGAGGATCTCAGCCTTCAAACAATAGAATTCAGGCCTCGATGGGCAATTTCCAGAAGCAAAAGTCCTGCAAATATGGAATGAGTGACAATGTGTTAGAGTGGACACTTGTGTAAGTGATCGGGCTAAAGGTGAAGTATTACTTGGGTATTCCGCATAGTACCGAAGAGATTGTGAGCATGAAGGACCGACGAAGAGACCTCACATTCAAGAATTTGCCGAGCTATCAAAGGAGCAATGGGATTGGCTGGCAGAGGAGAATGAATACCGAGCCAAAATCATTATGTTGGAAAAACAAGTTCAAGACCTCAAATTCAAAAGCAGCTTATAAGTAGCAGCCTCTGAGGGCGAAAAGAAACTGCTAATAAAAGATAATTAAACATTGAAGGCTTAGATTGTGAAGATGAGAGCAGCAACCGAAACCCCAGTTTGACTTGCCCGAGATGAAAAGCTAATTGATAATTTGCGGCGCAAGGTGAACGATTATAGCTTTGATCTAGATAAAATGGAGAATGAATTAATTGGGGTTCGGAAACAATTGGCCAGGAATGCTGAAGAAAGGGCTCAGATGATCCAACCGTGAGTTGTGAGACTTGTGCAACCTAGTGCTCTGATACCAACTTGTCACGACCCGGATACCAACTTGTCACGACCCGGATTTCCCACCATCGGGGTCATGATGGCGCCTACTAAATAGAAGCTAGGCAAGCCAAATATTAATTACATCTCCATTAATAACCAATTTCTTATTAACAACATAAAAATTACAGCGGAATAATCAAAATTAGCGGAAGACTTAGTCGGATATGATAAAGAAAAATCCAAATCTGATACACTACCCAAGACCGGTGTCACAATACTCACGAACTTCTAAGAATAATACACATAATTGTTTGAAAGAAAATACAAGCTGTTTATCTCGATTACATGAGATAACAGAATGAAAAGCATAGATAGGAGAGACAACGGGTCCTGCGGACGCCTGCAAGGCTACCTCGGTCTCAAATATGATCAACTCCCACGCAATCGATTTGCTGCTACTGCTGCTCCTGATCGTAACCTGGACCTGTGCAAAAACGCACAGAAGTGTAGTATCAGCACAACCGACCCCATGTGTCGGTAAGTGCCTGGCCTATCCCGGCGAAGTAGTGACAAGACTAGGACCAGACACTCACCTAAACCTGTACAGTTGCAATATAGGCATATATATACAATATATTATAAGAAAATACTCTGCTCTGAAATAACAGTCAATAACTCACGATATCCAGAATAATCTAATCAACATAATAAATCTTACTTTCATGTCTCAATTCCTCTCTCATTTCATATCTCGTGGTAGGCGTACCACCCGCTGCCAACTATCACAGTAATTATATCTTGTGGTAGGCGTACCACCCGCTCCCAATATATCGGTAATTATATCTTGTGGTAGGCGTACCACCCGCTCCCAAATATATCAATAATTATATCTTGTGGTAGGCGTACCACCCGCTCCCAAATATATCAATAATTATATCTTGTGGTAGGCGTACCACCCGCTCCCAAATATATCAATAATTATATTTTGTGGTAGGCGTACCACCCGCTCCCAAATATATCAATAATTATATCTTGTGGTAGGCGTACCACCCGCTCCCAAATATATCAATAATTATATCTCGTGGTAGGCGTACCACCCGCTCCCAAATATATCAATAATTATATCTTGTGGTAGGCGTACCACCCGCTCCCAAATATATCAATCGGCTACCGGCAACTATGGCCAATGCCAAGATTTTAAGTCACTTTGTGGTCGGCGTACCACACGATCCCAAATATAAAATATATATGTTACCGGCATTTAGCCAATAATCTCTATATCAACAATATTTATAATTACCGGTTTTAAACCAATAATTTATAATAATTTCAACAAATTACCTTCATTACCGGTATAACACCAATAACTCTTATTCAGCAATTTATTCATAACTAAATTCATATTCCTACAAACTAGGATAGAACAAACACTTACCTCGAATGTTTAAGGCCAACTCAATGCTTACGCACCGCTTTTCCTTTTAAAATTATCTCCAAATGCTTCAAATCTATTCACAAACAATTTGAAATACTCAACACGAATCGTAGGAATGAATTGGATAATAAATTTAATAATTTTCCGGATAAAATCCGAAATATATTTTAAAATTCAATAGTGGGACCCACATTTCGAATCCCGAAAAAACTTACGAAATCCAAACACCCATTCCGATATGAGTTCAACCATACCAAAATTACTAAATTTCGATAACATTTCGACCCTCAAATCCTCAAATCTATTCGAGAGGGTTTCTAAGCTTTTCCCGCAAAATTCATGGATTTAATGACAAAACTTGCAATAGAATCGAGTAATATAACCACAATTAAGTTAAGAACACTTACCCCGTTGTTTTCTCCGAAAATTTCTCGACCATCGCATCTTCCCGAGCTCCAATTTGACAAAAAAATGGAAAATGGGACAAATCCCATTTTCCAGAAATAAGTACTGTACATGGGGTACTGTTCATGTGCACTGTTCATGTGCACTGTTCACAGCAGATTTTTCTGCAATTTCTGCCCATTTTCTAAGTCCGGATTTATTCCGAGACACCTCCGAAACACTCCCGAGTCCTCGGGGATCCAAACCAAATATGCACATTGACTCTAACACATCATACGAACTCGCTCGAGTGATCAAATCGCCGAAATAACATCAAAATCATCAATTTTCATCAAATCAAGGCCTAAGTTTCCAAAAACTTCCGAAAATACACTTTCGATCAAAAACCGGACCAAACGATGTCCGAATAACCTGAAAATTTGCGTACATATCCAAAATCACCTAACGAAGCTACTGCAACTGTCGGAATTCCATTCCGACTCCCGGATCAAAATATCACCTATCGATCGGATTCCGCCAAAATTCCAACTTCGCCAAAATAGGCTAACTTCTTCACCGGACCTCCAAAATTACTTCCGATTGCGCTCCTAAGTCTTAAATCATCCCCCGAAACTAACCGAATCATCGGAATTCAGTTCCGAGCCCTCTAACTCATAAGTCAGCGTTGGGTTGACTTTTCCAACTTAAGCTTTCCTTAAAGAGATTAATTGTCCCTTTTCCTACCAAAATCAATCCGAATTGACTCAAAGTTTGCACACAAGTCACATTCGACATTACGGACTTGTACCAACTTTCGGAATCGAATTCTGACCCCGATATCAAAATTTTCACTTCCGGTAGAATTTTCTCATAAACCTTCAAATTCCTATATTTAACCAAATGACTTCAAAATGACCTCCGGACATCCAAATTCACTTCCGATCGCTTTCCCAACTCCAAAATCACCATACGGATCTATTCCCAGACTCGGAATCCCAAATGGACATCTATAACTCTAAAATGCCTTCCAACCCAAATTTATGAAATTTTTCTAAAATACTAACTTCCACCATATATGCCGAAATGCTCACGGGTTATCAAAAACCAAATCCGGACATACGCCCAAGTTCAAAATCATCATACGAGCATGCTAGAACATTTAGATCCCAATTCCGAGGTCATTTACTCAAAATTCCAATCCTAGTTCATTTCTTCAACTTTAAGCTTTCAAAATGAGAATTTCCATTTAGATTTGACTCCAAACTTCGTGAATTTTAATTCTGACCATACACACAAGTCAATATACCTGAGATGAAGCTGTTCATGGCCTCAATCTGCTGTATGACGCGTCGGGGCTCAAAACGACTGGTCAGGTCGTTACAATCTCCCCACTTAAACATACGTTCGTCCTCGAACGTGCTGAGAACTACAATGATGTAGTCTCAAATAACTTGTTTAACACATCGCGCACCTTCCCGTGCTACCACTACTTAGTTGAGCACATTAGCTATATAATTCTGTAGATATAATTCTTTATTCAAGCGAATAAGCCATTAGGCCAAATTCCAACACCCTGAATTTCCTACCAAGTCTGTTTCCATCATTCGACCACCATATCAATCTCCACACGTTGTACTCAAACATTAATGCATAACTTTGTTGAATTTACACTTCGCATCACTTTACTCATATGACCATAATAACATTCTTTATTTACTGTAGTTGCCTACAATACCCAAATACCGATAGAAACCTCTTATTAGGTTAAGTCTTATTCCAACACTTTCATATACTGCCAACGATAAATAAAACACGGGCTAAATCGTAAAAATTCCTCAGATCAGCCATTTATGAAGCCATTTCTCTTTTGACTAATATTACAACGGATTTTGGAGCCAAACCTCGATATTACCTTTCTAACCAACTGAAATCACATATGCTCGCTCTCAATAATGACTCCAACGATCATTTCGATCATAACACACTGCATTGGTGACATGACACCTCAAACACCGGCCTAAGCCGCGACGAGCAAAACACACGCTCCAATAGAAACGTCCGAACATACTCAAATCATGACAACTGTCTCCAACAAAAGAGCTGTAATTCAATTCCTTTGCACCATCATAACATAGAACTGATATCCCGTCTCACATCATAGAGTACCTGAATCCTCCTCGAGAGGTCATAACATCACCTGGCCTTGCCACGATTCGTGATTCTATCCAAACACTATTACTCATGAAGCACCTCAAGTTACCAAGCACAAACGGTCAGCCACACACAGATCTAGGTCTGAACCCAAGCAATCAACCTCACCCACGGTGAAACAATTAATGTATGTTATCAAATCCTGAAAGGACACAACCGATGTGCCATTCGCCGAATGATACCCAATACGGACTTTGCTTCAGAAGCCAGGAAGTATTGTACACAAGGTAACATATAATTAAGTCTATTTTCACATTACACCGTTGCGACGTGCAACCCGCTCCAATGACATACCCGTGGCGGTATGACGCCCGATCCAGATACCATACCTGTGATTGCGTGCCAACTGATCCTGATACCATACATGTGGCAGCGTGCCAAAGCTCGTCTCACATTCATCTAACCATTCAAATTGAACACCTTTCTGTGTCAATCTGGTTAGTGGGGTTGCAATAGATGAAAACCCCTCCATGAATCGCCGATAATAACCCGCTAATCCCAAGAAACTCCAAATCTCTGTGGCTGATGTCGGTCTAGGCCAGTTCTTGACTGCCTCAATCTTCTTCGGATCAACCTGAATACCTGTTGCTGTCACAATATGACCCAGGAATGCAACTAAACTTAGCCAAAATTCACACTTCAAAAATTTTGCATATAGTTGGCTATCTTTCAGAGTATGCAAAGTCACTCTGAGATGTTGCGCATGCTCCTCCTAACTGCAGGAGTAAGTCAATATGGAACAATGAAGACTACAACAAACAAATCTAAATAAGGCACGAACACCTCATACGTATGCACATATCCATGACTCTGAAGTGTGGCCATAAGAGTTGTTCTTAGATTATAACATTGTCAATTAACCCTCTTATCAAATATCTTATTCCAAAACTCCCACTTTACTCACAATGAGGTATGGAAACCTCATGATTACTTTCCCGAATTAATGCGTCATATTAATCCTTACCTGGTGCTCGTCTCAAAGTCTAGAACTCAACGGTCACAAAATAAAAATGGCTAAATATGAATAGAAACTATGCAAGGATTGTCAAATAATCCTAACAGGCATGGCTCAAATTTAGGATATTATGCTAGATTTTTATTTCCAAAAAGGGAAAATTTTAAACACAAACTTTTCACCACCAGGACCTTGTCCTCATATAATATTCACCGCAGCTTGCAACTCGGTTTTTAAAACAAATATTTTCACGCTATACAAAAATTTTGAGGATCTCATCCTCCACTCTAAATCACAAGTATTTGCACATTGTGCCACCGATGTTTTTCATTTCCTTTCTTTCTTCTTTTCAATTATTGTCCGTCAAAGAGTATCACAGCATAAAAGAACCCTCATACCGACAGGGTATACAATTTAACCATTGAAAATAATTATTTCAGGAATTACATCAATTCCCATTGTAATAATTAATATAAGGTCACTTTTGACCTCATCAATATTCCTAGTGACCAATACATAATAATAGAGATAATTATCTCCATTTAATAGCATAGTGTGAGTATTCACATAAGTAGATTTGATGATTACGAAGATCACTCATGAGCAGAGCATATTAAGAGGACTTGCCTCAATTATTCAAAGATCAAATCAAATTGAGGAAAAATATTCCTTTTATAACAATCAGAATTGTACATGTGATAACATCATCTCGTGTAGTGACCTCAGTCACACCATAGAAATTATGTCAACAACTAGATCTCCGCCTCTAGGAGTCTCACCTTCGCCTCAAACATCCTGACCTCTAACTCTGGCTGGTCATGTGAGCTAAGTATTGACTACAATGGGCACGTAGCTTGAGTGCCTTCGTTAATTATATTTCTCCAACCTGCCACATTCGTAACAACTCCTTTGAGGATCAACTAACTTATTGGACATGACGACATAATCGGACACTATCATAATAACCTGGCATGATCGTTCAGACCATACATGCCATACCTTTCAAAGAGTCAGGGAGGTAAACTCTTCCAAAACATTTATACAAATAGGGTTGAGTAGGTAATGTCGCATTGGCCGGTCTGCCATATTCATAGACTTGTCACAAACATTGACGACCAATTACCTCTCTTGCTATGCTAGCTTGACACTGTGGAACTACCATATTTGCTCATATACTCTTTATTATTCTTTGGGCTGATTCTTACCCCATGCAGAGTACTAAGCCTCAAATATGCATAATTTATTTGGGGGACCTTTCCATACCATATATATACATTCCAAGCCAAAACTGACATAATATATGGCCATCCGATCCATTCACTAATAGTGGATTTCCCCCTTTTGGCTATAAGTCAAAGTCACAACATCTGATAGTCCACAATAATTATCCTTCACAACTTCAAATAAATCAACCAGACGTCAAGGTCCATTAAAACCACAACCGGTTAGTAAATACATTATGTTTCCACTACTTCACTCGCTACCTGAAACACAGTAGAATCAACCCTCTCACCTTCAACTATTCCCGCATTCTGCAATATCTCATAGCAACAATCAATAAATTACCTTAGGTTCTCAAATGATGCACCACTGAAAGAGATAGCGAAGAGTTTGGTGAAACTTATCCGAAACTCCATAAAACTTCTGAAGGCATCGTTGATCTATCACTAGCCTGTGCCATTGTCGGCTGAAGAAGCATACATGCCTTCGCCATTCGTGGGAAGACAAGAGTAGAAATTCAACTTAACATTTGAAGAACAAACTCGCACGATAGGATAGAATGAAGGGAATATTTTCCTAACTCTGTAGCCTCTGGGGGATAAATACAGACGTCTCTGTACCGATCCCTCAGACTCTACTAAGGTTGTTCGTGAGTTGTGAGACCTGTGCAACCTAGTGCTCTGATACCAACTTGTCACGACCCGGATTTCCCACCATCGGGGTCATGATGGCGCCTACTAAATAGAAGCTAGGCAAGCCAAATATTAATTACATCTCCATTAATAACCAATTTCTTATTAACAACATAAAAATTACAGCGGAATAATCAAAATTAGCGGAAGACTTAGTCGGATATGATAAAGAAAAATCCAAATCTGATACACTACCCAAGACCGGTGTCACAATACTCACGAACTTCTAAGAATAATACACATAATTGTTTGAAAGAAAATACAAGCTGTTTATCTCGATTACATGAGATAACGGAATGAAAAGCATAGATAGGAGAGACAACGGGTCCTGCGGACGCCTGCAAGGCTACCTCGTAGTCTCAGTAGTCGAAAAATCCACAAGTCGCTACTGCCGCTGCTGCTGTCCGTAACCTGTATCTGCGCAAAAAGAGCGCAGAGTGTAGTATCGGCACAACCGACCCCATGTGCTGGTAAGTGCCTGGCCTATCCCAGCGAACTAGTGACAAGGCTAAGGCCAGTCACCCACCTAAACCTGTACAGTTGCAATATAGGCATATATATATATAATACATTATAAGAAAATACTCTGCTCTGAAATAACAGTTAATAACTCACGATATCCAGAATAATCTAATCAACATAATGAATCTTACTTTCATGTCTCAATTCCTTTCTCATTTCATATCTCGTGGTAGGCGTACCACCCGCTCCCAACTATCACAGTAATTATATCTTGTGGTAGGCGTACCACCCGCTCCCAATTATATCAATAATTATATCTTGTGGTAGGCGTACCACCCGCTCCCAAATATATCAATAATTATATCTTGTGGTAGGCGTACCACCCGCTCCCAAATATATCAATAATTATATCTTGTGGTAGGCGTACCACCCGCTCCCAAATATATCAATAATTATATTTTGTGGTAGGCGTACCACCCGCTCCCAAATATATCAATAATTATATCTTGTGGTAGGCGTACCACCCGCTCCCAAATATATCAATAATTATATCTTGTGGTAGGCGTACCACCCGCTCCCAAATATATCAATAATTATATCTTGTGGTAGGCGTACCACCCGCTCCCAAATATATCAATCGGCTACCGGCAACTATGGCCAATGCCCAGATTTTAAGTCACTTTGTGGTCGGCGTACCACACGATCCCAAATATAAAATATATATGTTACCGGCATTTAGCCAATAATCTCTATATCAACAATATTTATAATTACCGGTTTTAAACCAATAATTTATAATAATTTCAACAAATTACCTTCATTACCGGTATAACACCAATAACTCTTATTCAGCAATTTATTCATAACTAAATTCATATTCCTACAAACTAGGATAGAACAAACACTTACCTCGAATGTTTAAGGCCAACTCAATGCTTACGCACCGCTTTTCCTTTTAAAATTATCTCCAAATGCTTCAAATCTATTCACAAACAATTTGAAATACTCAACACGAATCGTAGGAATGAATTGGATAATAAATTTAATAATTTTCCGGATAAAATCCGAAATATATTTTAAAATTCAATAGTGGGACCCACATTTCGAATCCCGAAAAAAACTTACGAAATCCAAACACCCATTCCGATATGAGTTCAACCATACCAAAATTACTAAATTTCGATAACATTTCGACCCTCAAATCCTCAAATCTATTCGAGAGGGTTTCTAAGCTTTTCCCGCAAAATTCATGGATTTAATGACAAAACTTGCAATAGAATCGAGTAATATAACCACAATTAAGTTAAGAACACTTACCCCGTTGTTTTCTCCGAAAATTTCTCGAAAATCGCCTCTTCCCGAGCTCCAATTTGACAAAAAAAATGGAAAATGGGACAAATCCCATTTTCCAGTTCATAGGTACTGTACACGGACTGTACATGGGGTACTGTTCATGTGCACTGTTCATGTGCACTGTTCACAGCAGATTTTTCTGCAATTTCTGCCCATTTTCTAAGTCCGGATTTATTCCGAGACACCTCCGAAACACTCCCGAGTCCTCGGGGATCCAAACCAAATATGCACATTGACTCTAACACATCATACGAACTCGCTCGAGTGATCAAATCGCCGAAATAACATCAAAATCATCAATTTTCATCAAATCAAGGCCTAAGTTTCCAAAAACTTCCGAAAATACACTTTCGATCAAAAACCGGACCAAACGATGTCCGAATAACCTGAAAATTTGCGTACATATCCAAAATCACCTAATGAAGCTACTGCAACTGTCCGAATTCCATTCCGACTCCCGGATCAAAATATCACCTATCGATCGGATTCCGCCAAAATTCCAACTTCGCCAAAATAGGCTAACTTCTTCACCGGACCTCCAAAATTACTTCCGATTGCGCTCCTAAGTCTTAAATCATCCCCCGAAACTAACCGAATCATCGGAATTCAGTTCCGAGCCCTCTAACTCATAAGTCAGCGTTGGGTTGACTTTTCCAACTTAAGCTTTCCTTAAAGAGATTAATTGTCCCTTTTCCTACCAAAATCAATCCGAATTGACTCAAAGTTTGCACACAAGTCACATTCGACATTACGGACTTGTACCAACTTTCGGAATCGAATTCTGACCCCGATATCAAAATTTTCACTTCCGGTAGAATTTTCTCATAAACCTTCAAATTCCTATATTTAACCAAATGACTTCAAAATGACCTCCGGACATCCAAATTCACTTCCGATCGCTTTCCCAACTCCAAAATCACCATACGGATCTATTCCCAGACTCGGAATCCCAAATGGACATCTATAACTCTGAAATGCCTTCCAACCCAAATTTATGAAATTTTTCTAAAATACTAACTTCCACCATATATGCCGAAATGCTCACGGGTTATCAAAAACCAAATCCGGACATACGCCCAAGTTCAAAATCATCATACGAGCATGCTAGAACATTTAGATCCCAATTTTGAGGTCATTTACTCAAAATTCCAATCCTAGTTCATTTCTTCAACTTTAAGCTTTCAAAATGAGAATTTCCATTTAGATTTGACTCCAAACTTCGTGAATTTTAATTCTGACCATACACACAAGTCAATATACCTGAGATGAAGCTGTTCATGGCCTCAATCTGCTGTATGACGCGTCGGGGCTCAAAACGACTGGTCGGGTCGTTACACAATCATAAAAACATATCATTAAACACAAAAATCATTAAATTATAGTGAATTCAAGCCTAAGTTTCAACAAAAACTTCCAAAACCTAGGATGCTCGTGCCAAACATATTGGGAGGTTGCTTTAAGAGAAAGGGATTATCAGGGAAAGAATTGTCAACATTGCTCACTATATTAGGCGGAAATGCCAACTCTGCGAGGATATGACCTAATCTATATTTACCGCAGCAGCAATGATCTTTGTGAAACAAGTGATGACCGACCTAGACAAACTCCAAAAGGGATTAGCATATAGGCCCGCGGTAAGACCGAACGATGTCTCGCGGGCACTAGGAGCTTTAATGTATTCATAGGACATGAATTTTATTTTCTGCATCTAGAAGGTTGTAGTACAACATTATCTTTTGTATTCAATGTTTGAATATCAATGAAATTGAAAATCCAAAAAGTTGTCATTATTTTGCCTTACATGCAATTGCTTGCGTGATAGGTAAACATATAGGATCGAAAAACAAAAAGAAAAGAAAAAAGAGAGAAAAGAAAGAGAAACAATGAAAGCAATGAAAAAGATGAAAATATGGGTGGAAACAAAAGAAAAGAAAAAGAAAAACCAAAAAAAAGAAAGACAATAATGCCGGAATGAAGCATTATTGCAAGGCAAACGTTGTGTTTTTAAAACTTGTGATGTTCATCTATTATGATCTAACTATTAACAAGTTTTTGTCGTTGATGAGTATCAGATAAAATAGTTAGCAACTGGCATTCTGGCACATCACAACTACAACACTCGTTCTAAAAGCATGACAAAAGCAGTGACACAAGAAATTGAGCTGACAATCATGGATCCCGTGCAAGATGAGGAAGTAGTAGATGTGAATAGCATGAAGGAAGAAATGTATAAGCTTAAACAACATATGTCGGAAATGTATCAGGCTTGGTCGAGGGGAAAACCCTTACCTACTTACCCAGCCAACCCCACATATATTCCTCCATCAATCCCGAACCAAGATCCACCCACCATGAACTCATCCTCTACATACCCTATATACCCACACTATTACGCCACTACATCACAAGTACCACCCGCACTTCCTAAACAAGCTCCACCACCACCACCCCAGGCCGCTCCCTTGTATGTGGCACTACCACCAGCCGCTTTACACAAATCCTCTAGTGAGTATGTATTTCATATCCAGGATAATCATTACTACCCTCCAGAACCCACCTTTAGACAACATGATTCTTACACCCCGCTTATCGATATGACGGAGGAGGAGAAACCTATTAGAAACCCTGAAAAAGAAGAGATGGCCAGGAAAATGAAGAGCCTTGAGCAGTCGTTTCGCAATATGTAGGGTTTGGGAGGCCAAGTTAGTGTGGCATACAAAGACTTGTGCTTGTTCCCCGAGGTACAACTACCCGATGGGTTTAAATTGTCGAAATTTGACATGTATGATGGCCATAGTGATCCAGTGGCCCATCTGAGAGGTTATTGCAGCAAAATGTGTGGAGCTGGGGGAAAAGATGAACTACTTATGGCTTATTTCAGTCAAAGCCTCAGCAGCTCGGCATTGGAATGGTACACCCGTTAAGATCATACCCGATGGTTCATTTGGGATGATTTGGCTCAATCATTTGCAAACCATTTTCAATATAATCTGGAAATCATCCCGGATAGATTGTCATTGACCAAAATGGAAAAGAAGCCCGGAGAGAGTTTTTGGGAGTATGGTGTTAGGTAGAGGGAGAACAGGCGGCCCGTGTGGATCCACCAATGAAAGAAGGAGAAATGGTAGATTGTTTCTTACAAGCTTTGGAGCCGACATATTACGGGCATCCGGTGCTTGCGATCGGAAAGACCTTTAATGAGGTAGTGAAGATGGGGAGTTTTGTGGAAGAAGGTTTGAAAACGAACAAGATTATAAGCTACTCAACCATCAAGGCTACAAATCAAGCAATTCAGATGGGGACGGGAGCAGCGATTGGGAAGAAAAAGAAAGAAGAAGTGGCAGTTATAGAGGGAAGGTTTTGGTCCCGGGGTCCCAAACCATATCATCATCAACCTCGCCCATATCAACCATACCCACCAACACCGTATAACCCACCTCAACATTATTATCCTCCGACTGGTCTTCAGTTTTCTGTCCAACATGCCCAATCTTACCCACCGCCTCCTCCTTCATTGCGAGCCCCAGCCCCTCAGAATGTCTACCATGCCCAAAATACCTACCCACCACCAAAAACCTATAGAAATCCTAACCGAACCAGTTTCCGTCCCGACCCTGAAGTTAAAAGTGACAGGGCTCAGAGAAAGAAAACAATCACTCCTCTGGGAGAATCATATACCAGCCTCTTTCACCGATTAAGACAATTGGGGATGATAAGTCCTATTGAGCCTAAAATTCACAACCCTTCACCGAGAAACTTAGATCAATCCATTCATTTTGAATATTGTTCTAGGGCACCGGGACATGACACAGAGAAATGTTGGCACCTAAAATCTGCTATACAAGAACTCATTGACTCCAGAAGAATTGAGGTGCAATCACCCGAGACTCCCAACATAACGCAAAATCCACTGCCTGTGCAACCATGAAACACATATGATAAGATAGTACAGGGAGAAAGCTGCAAAAAACCCTCTCAGACTGTGATGACAATCAAAGCAAACATCAAGATAGAGGAGAAAGTCGGGAGTGAGAAAGTGTCAGTTGAGTCACCTGTAAGTCAGCCAGCAATGGTAATTGAACCTGAACCTGTAAAAGTGATAGTACCTAGGGTGAAGCCCATATTGACTGTGAAATGGGCACATATAGAACCAGTTGTTATCAAGCCGGTCGTTCAGATGCCGATTGTGAACATCAAAGTTGTACCTTGGAATTATGACAAGGTAATTGTCATGTACAAAGGGAAAGAAGTCAAGGGGGAGATCTGCGAAACCCATGATTTGACCTGGTCTGGGCGATGTTTTGCTCCTAACGATTTAAGAAAGGCGAAAGTTGTGAAATAAAATTCGGCCTATGTGAAGAAAGAGGTCATCGAGTAAGAAGCGGAGGAGTTCCTAAACAAAATGAAAGCTCAAGAGTACTCCATAGATGAGCAATTGAGGAAGACACCAACCCAGATATCTTTGCTATCTTCGCTAATTCATTCCGATGAACACCGGAGGGCGTTAATGAAGATCCTAAATGAAGCTCATGTACCAGAAAAAATCACAGTGTGTCATTTGGAGAAGATTACAAACAAAATTTTTGAGGCAAATAGGATAACATTCTCAGACGATGAACTACCACTAGAAGGGACAAAGCACAATAAGGCATTATACCTTACAGTGAAGTGTGAGGAATCAGTGGTTACTCGTGTCTTGGTTCGATAATGGGTTGAGTGATAATGTTTGTCCTTTGTCTACTCTGGGAAAACTGAAGATTGATCATGAAAGGATCCACAAAAACAACATATGTGTGAGGGGATTCGACGGAGGTGGAAAGAACACTGTTGGAGATATCATACTAGAACTCACCATCAGACCGGTGGAATTCACCATGGAGTTTCAAGTGTTGGACGTTGCTGTGTCCTATAATCTCATGTTAAGACGTCCATGGATCCATGCTGCAAAAGCGGTGCCTTCTTCACTACATCAAATGGTGAAGTTTGAATGGGATCAGCAAGAGATAGTAGTGCATGGTGAGGATAATGTTTGTAATGCCATCACACCATTCGAAGAAGTCGAGGGTGACAAAGGTCCTTGGGTGTACCAAGTGATTGACACTGTGATTGTGAACAAGATATCTGAAGGAGAAAACACACCAGTACCCAAAGTAACCCTTGCAGCAGTCATGGTTGCCAAGGAAATGATAAAGAACGGGTTCTCTCCGGGAAGAGGTCTAGGAGTTGCTTTGCAGGGTATAACACAACCAGTTCATCTTCAGGGTAGCACTAATACTTTCGGCCATGGTTTCAAGCCAACCATTTCCGATATACAGAGAGCCAAAAGATTGAAAAAGAAAGGGTGGATCCTCCCCAAACCTATCCCAAAACTGTCCTACTCCTTCGTCAAGCCCGGTACACAAAGACGTCCGGCGACTGTCATGTCGGGCCATGCAGAGATAAGGCTAGATAAAGAGCTATTAGCAAGGTTTGAGAGGTTGTTTGAAGGCGTGAATATGATAGAGGCAGCCGAGGGAACAAGCAAGATGGATGTTCAGTTTGTTGGACCCCAGATCAGGCTAAATAACTGGGAAGCTACTCATCTTCCAATTAGAAAAGAGTTGTGGTAGTTAGCTCTAATGTTCCATTCCAAAATTTGTCTTGTTTCAAAAATTGTAATCCTATGTTCCTTCTAGTCAAATGTATCCAAACCTTGTTACCTTTCAAAGTTTAATGAAATGCAATTTCTTTCTTCCTCTATTTTTGTAGCCTTATTTTATTTTCTTTTCTTTTCTTGTACAGTCCAGTTTTTGCTGATTTCAATGATGTGTCATGCATGAAGGATTCTCGATCCAGTCTTGATAATCAGATAGTTATACAAGAAATTGAAAATGACAATGAAGTGGAATATGAGGATGAGGAAGTTTTGGAGGAAATTAGTAAGGATTTGAGCCACTATGAAGAGAAACCCAAACCAAACTTAAATGAGACTGAGTCTATTAATTTGGGAAATGAGGAGAATATTCGGGAAACAAAGATTAGTGTGCACTTAGAGGCTTCACTCAGAGAGGACTTGATCAGGTTATTACATGAGTACAAAGATATATTTGCTTGGTCTTATGATGACATGCCAGGGCTCAGTACTGACTTGGTGGTACATAAGTTGCCCACTTATCCAGAATGCCGGCCGGTTAAGCAAAAGTTAAGAAAGTTCAAAATGGATATTAGTGTGAAAATAAAAGAAGAGGTCAACAAGCAGTTTGAGGCGAAGGTCATACGAGTCACCATGTATCGCACCTGGTAAGCCAATGTTGTGCTTGTTCCAAAGAAAGACGGAAAAACCAGAGTGTGTTGATTACCGAGACCTCAATAAAGCCGATCCGAAGGAAGATTTTCCATTTCCAAACATCCACATATTGATTGACAATTGTGCCAAACATGAGATTAGTTCATTTATGGATTGTTATGCGGGTTATCATCAGATCTTGATGGATGACGAAGATGCAGAAAAGACGGCCTTTATCACACCGTGGGGAACATATTGCTACAATGTAATGCCGTTTGGGTTGAAGAATGATCGAGATACATATATGAGAGCAATGACCACTATGTTTCATGACATGATACATCGAGAGATTGAGGTGTATGTGGATGATGTTATTATCAAATCCAAAAATCAATCTGATCATGTCAAAGACTTGAGGAAATTTTTCCAGAGGCTTCGAAGATACAATCTCAAGCTCAATCCAACAAAATGTGATTTTGAAGCACCATCAAGAAAGTTATTAGAGTTCGTGGTAAGCCGGCGTGGTATCAAACTAGACCCGTCAAAGATAAAAGCAATTCAGAACTTGTCGCCGCCAAAGAGCAAGAAAGAGGTGATGAGTTTGTTAGGCAGGTTGAATTATATTAGCAAATTTATTGCTCAACTGGCGTCGACCTGTGAGCCCATTTTCAAATTATTGAAGAAAGATGTTGTGGTGAATTGGACTGAGGAATGTCAAAATGCATTTGACAAAATTAAGGAATATCTGGCCAATCCTCAAGTTGGTTCCTCCAGAACCCGAAAGGCCCTTGATCCTTTATTTGACCGTATTGGATAATTCTTTTGGTTGTGTACTAGGGCAGCATGATGAGACAGGGAAGAAAGAGCAAGCAATATACTATCTCAGTAAGAAATTTACATCTTACGAGGTAAAACACACTCAGCTGGAAAGGCCATGTTGTGCTTTAACATGGGTAGCACAAAAGTTGAAATATTACTTGTCGGCTTATACGACTTATCTTATATCTCGCTTGGATCCACTGAAGCACATCTTCCAGAAGCCTATGTCCATAGGAAGGCTCGCTAAATGGAAAATTCTACTTATGGAGTTTGATATTGTTTACGTAACCCGCACTGCAATGAAGGCACAAGCAGCCGCTGATCATTTGGCAGAAAATCCAGTTGATGATGAATATGAACTGTTGAAGACATATTTTCCTGATGAGGAGACAATGAATATTGAAGAATTGGAGCAAGACGACAAGCCAGGCTGGAGACTATACTTTGATGGGGCCATCAATAGTAAAGGGGTCGGAATTGGAGCAGTGCTCATTCAGAAATGGGTCAGCATTATCCTGTTACCACTGAGCTCTGATTTTTCTATACTAATAATGTGGTCGAGTATGAAGCATGCATATTGGGATTGAGAATGGAAATAGACATGGGTGTTCAGCAGATTTTGGTCATGGGTAACTCGGATCTCTTGATACATCAGATTCAAGGAGAATGGGAGACAAGGGATTTGAAACTTATACTCTATCGACAGTGTCTGCATGAACTATCTCAGAGGTTTCAATCCATAGAGTTCAAGCATATCCCAAGAATGCACAATGAAGTTGCAGATGCTCTAGCCACATTATCGTCTATGTTGCACCATCCGGACAAAGCTTATGTAGATCCATTGCAAATACAAGTTCGTGATCAAAATGCTTGTTGTTTCATGGTAGAATAGGAACTTGATGGTGAACCATGGTTCCATGATATTCAAGAATATTTGTGGATGGGGGTGTACCCAGCGCAAGCTGCGAGAGATCAGAAAAGGGCTATAAGGCGACTAGCAAGTGGATTTTTCTTCAACGGAGGGATTGTATACAAGACAACCCCGAATTTGGGTTTACTGAGATGCATAGATGCATAACAGGCTGCAACAATCATGACTGAAATGCATGTAGGAACTTGTGGACCTCATATGAGTGGATATGTTTTGACCAAGAAAATACTAAGGGCTGGATATTATTGGCTCACTATGGAGTGAGATTGCATTAGATATGTACGGAAATGCCATCAATGCATGTCAGCCCCATGGCCTTTTGTCGCTTGGGGCATGGATGTTGGATACAATGTCAGCACCGTGGCCGTTCGTCGCCTGGGGCATGGATGTCATCAGTCCAATAGAGTTCGCAACATCTAACGGGCACAGGTTTATCTTGGTAGCAATTGATTATTTCACTAAATGGGTGGAGGCGAAGACATTTAAAGCAGTAACAAAGAAGGGGGTAGTGGATTTCGTGCATACAAATATCATTTGTCGCTTCGAAATTCCTAAAGTGATTATCACGAACAATGGAGCAAATCTTAACAGTCACCTCATGACATAAGCATGTCAAAAGTTCAAAATCTTGCACAGCAATTCTACACCTTATCGGCGTAAAGAAAATGGAGCAGTTGAAGCTGCAAATAAGAATATTAAGAAGATTCTTCTAAAAATGGTAGAGGAGTCGAGGTAGTGGCATGAAAAATTACCATTTGCTCCAATGGGTTATCGTACTACTGTACATACTTCAATTGGTGCAACCCCTTACTCATTGGTGTAAGGAACGGAGGCAGTAATACCTGCAGAAATTGAATTACCTTCCCTCCGGATTATAGCTGAGGCTAAAATTGATGATGCTGAATGGGTAAAAGCCCGGTTAGAACAATTGAGCTTGATCGATGAAAAACGTTTAGCAGCAGTATACCACGGACAGCTGTACCAACGAAGGATGGCCGGAGCATATAACAAGAAAGTACGTCCACGGAAATTAGAAGTTGGATAGTTGGTGCTAAGACGTATTTTACCATACTGGGCCGAAGCAAAAGGAAAGTTTGCACCTAATTGGCAAGGGCCATTCATGGTGCCTCGGGTATTGTCCAACGGAGCTTTATATCTAATAGATGTGGAAGGGAAATGTGTAGAGACTGCTATCAACTCCGATGCAGTCAAGAGATACTATGTATGATTCCTTTTTAATGTATACAATCGTATTTGTCATAATTTTGAAACTGAAATAACGAAGGCATTTTATTTCTCTATCCAAACACTTTACCCATTGCTACCCCCTTTCGAGCCTTATTATATTATTCTTTCATACCCCTCTCTCGGAATCAATAATGAAGTCAAAATGAATGATGAAATGAAATGAAAAGAAAAAGAGAAGATTGAAATGAAAAGAAAAGAAAAAAAAAAGAGAAAAGGAATTTTTTTATAAAAAAAAGAAAAAGAAAAATATATACAAAAGAAGAAAATCGGGAAAAAGTCAAATGACGAAGAAACCTTAGGGTATGAACTACGTCTGACTTGATCCCGAAAGGGTACGTAGGCAGCCTCAATGAGGTTCAGTCACGACAGAAATAAAATCCAAGTTTCCCCAAAATTGAAACTGGGGCAGAAGTTATGTTTTTATGATTCCGAGAGTTGTAATTGTTTCGAACCCATGTTATAAATTTGAGCCTTTATACCCTTCTTTCTAAACCCATCCAAAAGCCACATTACGGTCCAAAAAAAGACATTCTGATTAATTTCAAGGGAATGACAATGAAATAAGAATAAGGAAAACATATCATGGACAATACCCAAGAGTTTGAAGATGGAAAACATATAAAAAAAATAAAAAATGAGAGAGTCTTATCGGTGAAAACCCTCACGGGCACCATAAGGCGAATGTGAGATGAGAGATAAAATAAAAATGAGAGAGTCTTATTGGTGAAAATAAAAATGACCATAAGGCAAATGCGAGTTGAGGGAAAATAAAAATGAGAGAGTCTTATTGGTGAAAACCCTAACGGGCACCATAAGGCGAAAGTGAGGAATGACCTGATGAAAAGAAAGTGGCAAGACAAGAAGGGTTTGGGTTATTAAAGGGAGAAGTGAAAGTCAGCAAAGATTTGGTTGGACGGACTGGGTCGGATATCCAAATGCATGGCATGGTCAAAGGAATCAGCCTACCTACCCAGATAAGTTCTGTCTTTTTCTTCAAAATATCCCTATCCTAAATTCAGGTCATTGCATTTCATTTTTATTTGTTCAAAACCAGTTGCTAGTTGAAAGCTAATTACCAGCTTCTCAGGTTAGATGTCACATTGATATTGGGTCTTTCAAAGGACAAGAGAAAATAAAATAACACATGGCGATCACATAGTCAAAAGGAATAAAAGAGAAAAAGAAACAAAAAAGAAAATAAACGGGGATTATAATGAAAGAATTGGGAGGATAATCGAGAACGGACATGAAAGCAGTACAAAGCAAGATGAGGCAGATGGTGGAAGCAAGGCCAACAAGAATGCCAGTTGCTAACCATCATTTTATAACTAATAAATTATTCACTGATTAAGACAGGGACAAAAGATTCAAATTCTTACTAATCACTTTAAAGTGAATGTGACCAATGTGGGAGAAACAATCAAGAGGAAGCAGCAATAAAGGAAAGAATCCACGATGGAAGACTCAATAATCAGGAACCTACTCGAACAACGAGGGAGTTTGTTTTTTCATGCATCAGGCGCCCACCTGGATAACAAGGGAATATTTTCTGCATTTTCATTTTTATGCATCGGACGCCCACCTGGATAACAAGGGAATATTTTCTGCATTTTTCATTTTTATGCATCAGGCGCCCACCTGGATAACAAGGGAATATTTTTCAGCATTTTTAAATTTCTGCATCGGGCGCCCACCTGGATAACAAGAGAATATTTTCTGCATTTTAATTTCTGCATCATGCGCCCACCTGGATAACAAGGGAATATTTTTCTGCATTTTTAAATTTCAGCATCAGGCGCCCACCTGGATAACAAGGGAATATTTTTCTGCATTTTTAATTTCTGCATCATGCGCCCACCTGGAAAACTAAAAACTGTTCGCTGATTAAGACAGGGACAAAAGATTCAAATTCTTACTAATCACTTTAAAGTGAATGTGACCAATGTGGGAGAAACAATCAAAAAAGTAGTAACAATGAGGGAAGGAATCCACGATGGAGGAATTAGTAATCGGGAACCTACCCGAACAATGAGGCAGGTATTATCTTTTATTTTTAAAAAGCTACACCAGTTATCAAACCGAGGGAATACTTTTCGGCATTTTTAATTTTCTGCATCAGGCGCTCAACTGGATAACAAGGGAATATTTTTCTGCATTTTTAATTTCTGAATCTGGCGCCCACCTGGATAACAAGGGAATATTTTTTGCATTTTTAATTTTCTGCATCAGGCGCCCACCTGGATAACAAGGGAATATTTTTCTGCATTTTTAATTTATGCATCAGGCACCCACCTGGATAACAAGGGAATATTTTGTGCATTTTAGTTTCTGCATCAGGCGCCCACCTGGATAGCAAGGGAATATTTTTTTGCATTTTTAATTTATGCATCAGGCGCCCACCTGGATAACAAGGGAATATTTTTCTGCATTTTAATTTCTGCATCGGGCGCCCACCTGGATAACAAGGGAATATTTTTCTATATTTTTAATTTCTGCATCAGGCGCCCACCTGGATAACAAGGGAATATTTTTCTGCATTTTTAATTTCTGCATCAGGCGCCTACCTAGATAACAAGGGAATACTTTCTGCATCTTAAATTTTTGCTCGGCGCCCACCTGTATAACAAGGGAATACTTTCTGCAAAATAAAACTTTTCTTTTCTAACAAGTAACATCATAATAGATTGAAAGCCCCATACTGGGGCAGGAAAAAGTTTTCTTTATTTTTGTAATAAGCAGGTACCAACCCGGAGAACGAAGAAACACATTTTTGAAGTCATACAAGCAGAATGAAGCAATATGTTTGAAGCAAGTTACAAGCAAAAGATTCATCGAAGAATGGAAGATACAAATAAAGAACAAGATGCAAGATGAACGATAAAGGCAATACAATACGCAAGACATAGATATGATTTTTTGTAATTCATAGACCATAGCTTAGGCTAGCTTCTTTATTTTTCTTACCACGGTGTAATAAGGAGTCAGTCAGCAGTAACAGCAATAACAATAGCAACAATAGTGAAATCACAGCTTTCCTAGTAGTTTCAAACTACCACACATTCCCGAACTACACTAACCTAATTCCTATATAGCCCAGGATATGTAGGCAACCTCTGAAGCAAGGTGCGGTCAAAACTTTTCAAAAATGCTTCATACGGAATATGCGGGTGGGAAAAAATCTCTCATTACTGCTCACTTGTCTTTGCACTGAAACTCTTCGTGCTGACGGCATACGTCATGATTGTGAGCACGTGATTTTTGCCCCAAGCAATTAAATTCCAAAATAAAAATACAAAAGTGATTTTTGATTGCAATTGTTTTGATTAGTGTAGAAAATGCATGTGTTTGTTTTTAATTGATAAAAAATAAAATTTAAAATGAAATACAAAAAGGAAATTAATTAAAAAAATATAGAAAATACAGAAAATTAGAAAATCAAAGAGAAAATACAAAAATTGGAAAATAAAAGAAAATATTTAAGTGTAAAATGTATACAAAGAAAATTAGTATAAAATACAAAGGAAAATACAAGAAATTAAAATAAATACAATTCAAAAATAACAAAAAATACAAAAATACAATGTGAAATACCAAATTGGGCCAAATACATATAATGTACTCAGCCCAAATACATTACACAGACCAGGCCCAAATAATTTCAGTCGGTCTGCCCAGTTACAAAGACCAAACGACGCCGTCTGAACATCAAATAATCTGGGCCGTTGATACAATTGATCAACGGACCAAGTAAGGCGGTGACTTTATGAATAAAACGACGTCGCCTAAGATAATTAATCAAGCCGTCCATCACATTTAATCGGATGGACGAGGCTAGTGTCTCACTTAACCAAACGATGTCGCTTAGGTAGTTAAATCATGGTCGTTCAATCATCTAATCTAACAGACCAAATAAAAGACCTCACTAAACCAAACAGCAACGTTTTGAGGACAAAAGATCTCGACCATTCATCTAAATACACACACTCTTTGCAACACAAACTCTAGCCGCCCTTAGATTCCTTCTCCCCCTCCCCTTCTCTCACAAAGACCACCGGAACCCTATCGGTAGTCACTATTCTGCCATTTTCTCCGGCTCAAGCCAAGCTCCCAAGCACCCCTCTCCACCTTCTAACACTTCTAACACCATTAACCCCCGTCCAAAAACCTACCAGTTCCCCAGTCTTGAAATTCTGATCGCTGGAACCCTAGCCGCCGACCACCAATGTATGAACCAAACCTCCTCCATTTTAACACCATAAAACCATCTTAGGATGATCTATCACCCCACCATAGTCCCATATCTCGAATATTTCCCTAACCCTTTGAATATTAGAAAAAGTCTCAACGGAACCCTACTCTGGCGAGTACCCAAAAACAAAAGCCCCTTAGAACCTTACCCCAAGTCCCCAAACACCCCTCTCACACTCAAATCATACTTCCAAGAAGCCTGTTTGGGAGATTTGTCACTTAATATACCTTAAGTCTCTGAAACGCTGGAAAACGAGAAAGAAGAAAGAAAATGAAAGAAAGAAGAAAGAAAGAAGAAAAGAAAGAAAGAAAGGAAAAAAAAAGGACAAAGCCCTAAAGCTAAGTACCCTAAACCTATTTCTGTTTGGTATCCTTTTGTGTTCTTATCTGTATAGAACTTGAATCTGTTTAAAAATCCCTATGCATGTTAAAGTAATTAAAAACCATGAATCCATCGTTGTGCTATACTTTGTTCTTTTGTGTTCATATTAGACCTGAGTTGTTACATGTATGCCTGAAATTGACTTAGTATTTTTAAGTTTTGATATTAGCTACCTGTAAATGATGTGCTATTAGTTATTTTTATGTTATTGTTCAATAGATCCTGTCTCGACTAGGGTTTTGATTAGTTGGAATTCAACCATTATCAATCTGTCTTTCTGAGTTCTGATTAATTTGAAAGTTAGTCGTAATTAGGGCTATTTGTGCAAAACAACATAAATATGGCTACATTTGCAATATGATTTGTTTGTTGGTTTCTTCGGAACTTCTGAGTGCTTATGTATATTTAAGTTATATGCGTAAATGTCTTTTATGGTTATGTTTGCAAACACAGTATGGGTCTTAGAGTGGCTATCTTTGTAAAAGTGGTTAACATTGAAAAGGTTATATAGTCTGAAACTGGCTAATTTCTAAATCAAGTCTTAGGAGGCTAATTTCTTTTCTTTCAAATTACCCAGGTCTTGACAGACCTAATGTAGGTCGGGTAAATAGGATTAAATGTAAAGGGTAAAAGGGGAAAGGCAAGTGGTATTTTTGTAGATTACATAAAGCCTGTGGGGATATAAATGACTTTAGTGATTGGTTTTTCTGAAAATACTTGAATAATAAAGGGTAGATTAGGCATAGTTAAAAGGTAAATGTGTAATAAACCTTAGCAAGTGAGGGAAACTAGGTAAAATCGGCCTAATAGAACAATAAGGAACATCCTAGAACTTTCTAGCAGGGGTTCAAGTGTATTTCCGTTAGAATTCTACTATACTTAATTGATTAAACTGAAAAAGAGCTGGGGTGGGAAATATGAATAACTAATTCAAAATTCCCTCTCAAATTCATTCTATAAATAGGCTGTTTCAAGCCTGAAAAAGGGGTTCCCAATTGGACTGTTCTAAAGTTTAGAGTTTGGGATTCAACTCTTGGGTTTCCAGTTTTAGCAATTCGAAATTAAGTCTGATTTTTGGTTCTAAGTTCTGAATTTCAGAATTTGAGTGTTCCATCTAAGAGTTCTAATCTTCAGAACTCTATTGGTCTTCTACTTAGTATTCAATTCAAGTATTATTCTTCGAGTTATTTGCTGGTTGTCTACTGAGTTTGGAAGCTTGCCGTGTTAATATCTGCTCTTGTTTGCTGTTGATATCTGGCTGCTGCTATTGTTGATTTCTCTTCTCCTTCATCCCTTAGAACTCATCAATTTCATTTCATTTGATCAGGTATACTACTATCTCCTGAGGGTGTAATTGAAAACATGATGAAGGAATGAAATTATAGATTGATTTTTGCTGAAGTTGTATTTCTGTTTTTCTTATATTTGTAGTTATAATTTGTAGATCCTTTGTAATTCATTTAGGAATGGATTGTAATAAGTGATAGACTATACGAATTCGATTTAGATTAAATTAGAAGTATATGGCGTTGTAGTTAAACTTATCCAGTAGGTTAGATATAATTATCACCTAATTCTAAAACTAAAACTGGCTAAGACACAGCTAATACACTTAGATATATAAGTATGTTCCGAAATTAGACATATAAAATTGATACTTAGCTATTTTGTTAATCGAATTTTGAATAAGAACCATTTAATTCAAAGAGTATAAGTAGTTTTGAAGTTCAAATTATATTACTGTTTATCTCTACTAAATATGATTTATCTAAAAATTTGTTTTCAGACTTTGTGATTTGATAACAGTAGTTCAAGCATGCTTAGTTAAATCAGAATACTATTTTTCTTTAGTTAAAATAAAGTGACAAAAATAATCCTGCAAACTAGTATCTTGATAACGACTTGAATATCAGGTTCTGCCGTATAGAATAATAACGCCGATACAAACTACTGTGCTAGAATTCTTAATTAGTTGTTAAATATTGAAATCAGTAATGGTAAAAAATGTAACTTGGCATTGTTTGAAACGATTAACTAGTAGTGCTGAATAATACTTGTTCAAATACTGTTATTGAAAGGTTAGCCTGCTTTAAATGTGAATGATTTGGGCCTTAATAGGAACTAGGCTTGAATCGAATTAATGTGGCATTCATGCCTTATATTAGTATCAGAGGTGCACACTAAGCTTAGAGGCTCAGTTATATTCTGATTATGGACTGCTAGGCAGTCTGAAATCCAGGCCCAAAATAAATAATGGCATGGACTCCCATATCAATAAGTCTGAAATTAATACAAAAACAGTCAAATATTAGGAAGATAAAACAAAAAATAGAAAATATAGTGCATGAATAGGATTGGACATTAAAAAATAAGGGATGAGCCTCGTTACAAAGAATGAAAATACACGGGGCCCCCAAATAAATTTCAACATAAGATTCTAGACTCGCAATGACCGTTTAGCGAATTTCACGGTCTTTCCCAAAGTTAATAAAGACGTAGATACTTTAGGCGTGATTAATAATATTACATTCCTAATACGGGTGCACATTTATGTGACCTAAATCTCAAATCCCGGCGAAGCTGAAATGCACTAAAGTCACAGGCGTACTGGTACGGTGTGACTCGAAATGCCTTTTCGCGATGTCTCAATTCTTAAAAATGACAAAGCGGGACATTAGTAATGCATAAAAATGAAGTATATAAATAAAATCATATAAGAACAAATATGGCAGTTGAGCGATCGTGCTAGAACGGAAGGAATCCGAGAGTGCCTAACACCTTCTCCCGGGTTAACAGAATTCCTTATCCGGATTTCTGATTCGCGGACTGTTAACAGAGTCATAATTTCCCCGGTTCGAGATTAAACCGGTGACTTGGGACACCATTATTTTCTCAAGTGGTGACTTTGAAATTTAATAAATAAATCCCGTTCCGACTGTCCTTTAAGTGAAAAAGATTGACTCACCTCGGACCTATCCGTATATGCATACGTGGCATGTTCTTTGAACCGTCGTTTGCCGACGGCATGCATCATGATTACAACTGCTCCCAAGGCAGGCCAGGAGATGATTTGACGTTTTGGTTTCCCGCCTCCTTTTCTGACTCCAACCTCTTCGAATCCCGTGTACTGGCCCGCTATAAATAGGGAGGGATTTCAAGTCTTTCCATTCCTCGGATTCCTACAAAAAGTTCTTTGCACTTTTGTCATTTTTCATATCGATATTTAGCAACTTTTCATTTTGACTTTCGGAGCTTGTTGGCATACTTTGAATTTGGTAAAAAGGTTGACAATGGCTAAAGGTAGTCGTCGTCGTGGGACAAATGAGGATGAAGCCACTTCCAGGGTTCCTCCGTCTTCGGAAGGCGGGAAGAAAGTCCGAAAGACTCTTGTCCCTCTTTCCATAGACAATGTGCTTCCTCGTGAACTATACGTTCGAAGGGATTTTCCTTCGAAGGGTACCGGTCCTGCATGGGAGAGGTCTAAATTCACTATATCACATTTGGATGACCTCCGTGCTTCTTGTCAGATTTCGGAGATGGTCGTCATGCAAATGGCCGAGGGGGATTTTGCTAATGTACATAGAATGGGGTTCTGTGCTTTCTATGAGTACCCCTTCATAATAGGATGTGGCCTTCCTATATACCCGTTGGCAGAGGAGTTATGCAGATTTTACAATATGTGTCCGGCCCAACTTACTCCTTACACGTGGAAAATATGTCGTATCCTAATGACTTACGCCGAGAGGGCTGGACTGGACGTCACAGTATATCACCTGCTGCAAGTAATCACGAATTACTCCCAAAATATAAAAAAAAAAATAATAATAAAAGAGTTTTTGTTTGTTTCCAATGTTTGGGGATCACATGTTCTTTTTCTTATCGTTTGCATTTGTGGGTCCGTGTCTGTTTGCTTAAGTTAACAATCAAAATACATATACCAAATATGTCGCATTTATATTTGCAGGGTTAGTTCCGTACTTAGAAATAGTTAAGTTTTATTTTGCGAAAATGAAAAGTCATAAAAAAGGGGGTATTTCTTTTGTAGTTCTTGTCATTTAATGTACAATTTGGTAGTTAATTGTGTTAATTGTTACTAAAAATTAATTATAGGTGCTACAAGTCGATTTGTTTATATATATATATATATATATGTATATATAGATATATGTATATATAATGCAACATGGAGTGTAGTTTTAGGAAATAAGGAGATCAGATTTGGGCCAAAACTTAGTCCAAAACCAGGCCCAATCGAATCACCTCTGGTCCAGTCCAACTCGTCCTCGATCGTGGCCGTTCATTTCGAATTGATCCTAGGGCCACGATCTCCCCTGTCTACCCGTTCAAGAAGCACCGATCTGGGCCGTTCGATTCAGTGGATCCAACGGCCAATGCTTCATCCCCCAACCCGTTATGCAACCCGACCCAATCAACCCACAGACAACCCGGCTCCAATAAACGACCAAACGGCGTCGTTTCTGTTTTAAGTAAAGAGATCCAAGCCATCGATCTGCGTTGATCGGATGGATCACATTAATTCCCCCATTTTTTGATCCTGGCCGTTGGATTCTCATCATCCAACGGCCAAGATTAAAACGTTAATTTTAAGCATACCAATACCCCCCATCCCCGTTTTCATTCCCTCCCCAACCCTTTCTCGTCTCTCTCAGTAACGATACAACGCCGCCGTCACCCACCGTGTCCCGCCCCACCTGAAATCGCCTCATGGCGGTTCCGGTGGTCCAAACCGTCCCAAATTAACACCCCAAAACCCTTTAACCTTCCTCTTTCCAAATCCATTAACAGTTTGGTTCAAATCTTTCTCCTTCGTCTCGAATCTTCGTTTGAAGATTCGAGCAAAACTTGAACTCACTCCGATCAAGCCCAAAATCTTACCCTAGCACTTCCAGACCACCCTCACACCCAAACCACCTTTGGTTTCGTTCGAATCCGACCGGAAACCCAAAAATCCCAAATCTCGGTCACGAACCCTAGGATTTCAAAATAAGAAAATGGTGGTTGATTATAGACGGCTTAGGTCCATTTGGACTTTATTCTTGTGTTTTTATAAAGCAAAACACACGAATAATGTTCGAATGGACCCAAATCGGAGAGGCATGAAATTCAAGTTTGTCTTTGGTTTGAATTGATTCAGGTACTTCCATCCTCATTTTTCTTTTCTTATTTTTTTTTTCTTCTTTTGATTTTGTCTTGTTCTTCTGCTACTTCCTTTCTCTCTTTTGGTCGATTCGCAGTTCGTCGTTTTTAGCCTAAATAGAGTTTGTTCGTATACGGTTATTAACTGTGAAATCAATTGTACGTTTGTTAATCCGTTACGAAATAGACATATAATACTAACTGGCAGTCAATTTTGAAAGGCATGCCTGTGGGATCCTAAAACCAGTAAGTTCTTCTTAGTTTTGTTGATCATCTTTGTTAAACTATAATTAGTTTTTTTTTTAGGTTTTAGTTTAAGTTAATTATAGGTTCTTAATTCAGTAAATAACCCGCCTCTTTTTCTGATTCTTGTTAGTTTAAATACTCCAATGTTCATTTGAGTAGTTCAATCGATTAATTCTTAGCTTAAATTAGGTTCAATTATGATATAGTTGCCTATAAAACTCTCATTTGGATGTGCATTTAGATAGGATTTAAATCAGCTTTCTAGTGCTTCTAAGAAGTTCCATGGAATTTAGTTTAGCTCTTTACAGCTTAATGTAATGCAATATGCGTTTTCATCTTCGTAATCAATTGAAGGGGTTTATGATTATTGTTATTGAGTTTGTAAGAAATCAAGATGGGTCATGATTAAATAAGGTTTGTTTGTTTAAAAGAATTAGAATTGAATGACATGACATCATGGGCTGTCAGGGCAGGCCAAGATTAAACAATGACTGCCCATACCTGCTTGATTTTTAAAGGAAAATAGTGGTTAGTGGAGGACAAAACATATTGGGGTGGGGTTTTACAAAATGTCATGGCAGAAATGATTTGTTAATGGATATGACTGCTACTAATAGCTGTAAAAGGGTCTGTTTTAGGGGATATAAAAGGGAAGCATTTCGGACAGAGGAGGGGGGACTTGGAAAAACATTAAAAGATACACACACAGACCTTAGAGACAGGACACTGGGTATACACATTCACAGCATAGATATTCACATACACTCATACAAATACATTAGTATTCACTGCCTACTGGTTTCTCCTGCTGTGGTCGTGGTTGTTGCTGTTGTTCTGTTGTTGCTATTGTTCTGCTGCTGTTTCTTCTGTTGTGCTGTTTGTTGTCGAGACTGCTGTGGTTATGTTTCGCTACTGCTGTTGTTTGTGCTTGGCTACTGCTGTTAGTTGTGTTTTGTTGTTGTTTGTCGTTGGGTTTTGTTGCTGCTGGCTGCTGGTCCACTGCTACTGTTGCTATTACTGCATAACTGATCCCCTAGTCCTTCATTTTTGTCAATTTCCAGGTACACACTCTGAAACCATGTCCTAATGTAAACCTGAAGTTGGAGATGAAATGAAATGCTGTCAAGTTTCCTTTTGAGTTCTCTCGCATCTTTAACTGGATGTCAAGTAGAAATTTTTCACTTGTAACAGACTAATAAGTATATAAATTGAACTGTCGAATCTGTCTCTACAAACATGTGAATATTCATTGTAAATAATCTTAGTTGGTGATTACTGGTTATGAAATATAGCGTAGTTAATGCATTTCCAGTTAGTCGTAAGAATAGTTTCAAATAGTTTACGGGTTCAAATAGTTCAAATGGAAATCAAAATGTTAGTTCAATGTATATAGTTCTGAATTTACGAGGTCGCTTGAATAAATAACATCATCTTAAATAGCAACTCGAATAATATTAGTAACTAATGTTAGTGATGAACGTTAGCATGAAGTTCAAAAATGACTTTTGTATTACACATAGTTGACTTCAACGGTTCAATTTATCTAATACTGGTGGTTTAAATTAATTAGAGAATGGTTAGTTTGTTCTAATATTTTTGTCAAACTCGCATGCTATTTATAATTTTAGTTTTAGTATTATTCGCTCGTAGAATAAGGCATAAAACAATCTCCCTTATGCAAGCTCGAGTGCAATTTCCGTTCGCATTGATCTAATAGCTAATAAGAGGCCCGAGCTCATGAACATGTAATAAATTAGGATCTTTTCTCGTTTACTTTAGAGACGAACTTAATAGAAAAATGTAGTCACTTTAGGATTGTCCTTTAAAAAATAAACGAGACGAGCCTCACCAAAAAAATATACACAATTGTGGGGCCCTCAAATAATTGTCATGAGAACTTAGACTTGGAAGGACTTTTTAGTGAATTTCACGGTCTTTTCCCAAAGTTAAACAGACGATAGACTCTTTAGGCACGATTTGAAATAAAATTACTTTCCTAAATACGGGTGTGCATTTATGTGACCCAAATCTTATTCTCGGTGAAACTGAAATACATTAAAGTCGCAGGCGTACGGGTTACGGTGCGGCTCAAAAATGTGTTTTCGTGACGTCGCAATTCTTCTAAGAATTAAAGCGGAATATAAGAGCACACAAATAAAATATATAAAGAAATCAGATAGAAACAAAAATTGCAGTTGAGCGACCGTGCTAAAACCACGGAATCCGGGAATGCCTAACACCTTCTCCCGGGTTAACAGAATTCCTTATCCAGGTTTCCAGTTTCGCAGACTGTAATACAGAGTCATAAATTTCCTCGGTTCGGGATTAAACCGGTGACTTGGGACACCATTATTTTCCCAAGTGGCGACTCTGAATTAAATAAATTGATCCCGTTTCGATTGTCCTTTAATTGGAAAAACTCTCTCGCGCTCCCGCGGGTGCGGTAAAAAGGAGGTGTGACAATGAGAATTTTAAAAAATATTCCTTAACCGTGAAAAATAAGAATTCGAGCTCAGTTAAACTGTTGTTTTTTGCCTATATCTGATTTTATTATATGTTTAATTAATGTGCTACATGTCTACCGCTTTGATATTAGTTGCACTGTATATACAAACTGCTATATGTTTACCGCTTTGATATTGCGTGAACTGTATATAAAACTGTGCCGAAAACCCTTCTCTTCTTACCCCGGGGATGTGCTTACTGGTTGAGACTCCCCTTTCTGTTAGTGTCAATACCAAAATAAGAAAAGAGGCAGGATAAGTTACAAAGCCGGACGATCCCGCGGGTCCCCGGTACGTAGCTCCCTCCTCAAATCCGAGTTGTCCGCTCGGGTACACGGTCTAGTACCATTGAAAAGCATCAGGATATCGAGCCTAGATTTTGGACGTTTATTTGCATCATATCTGACTTAGGGGACTCAACACAGGGGTTGGGTCCGTCTAGGACAGGCAACCCAAAATGAAAGACCATCTTGCCATATCATATTTGTTGTGAGCATTTATTTAGACTGGCATGCTGACCGGGCTTTTAAGTACTGAAGAAAAAACGAAAAAAAAGGGAAATAGTACGGGGAAATAAATATTTTTCAGAAAATACAAAAATATGTCTTACCAACAAGTCAATAAATTTAGTTTGCCGATAAAAAAGGGCAGAAGAGTGACTTTGCCAACAAAATGGTTTTCTTGACAAAATGTGTTTTCTTTAAAATAGTTGTTTCGACGGACCGAACTACGCGGGTTTGATTCTCACCAGGTGTGAGATACGTAGGCAGCCTTTAACGGGTCCAACTTCCCTTTATCTCAAAATAAGTTTTCGACGACCACCTTTTCATCAGTCTTAATATTTTGACCAGTCAATTCCTGTGGCCCGTTTCGTTTTTTTTAAAGAAAAAGATAGTTTTGTTTGGGTCAAATAAAGATTTCTCTTTCATCTAAAAATTACCTTAATAAATGTGCAGAATGAGCACGAGCCAGAATACAACCGAAGCTATCATAAACAAGGTCCCCTTAAGTTTGCATAGGTGGTGGAGCGACTTGGGCGAGCAAGGACAAGACACAGTTAAGCTGTACCTGGGAGATCTAGTGGGGCTACTAAATATTCCCCCGAGAGGAGACATCATACGAGCCTTGATCTCGTTCTGGGATCCAGCACACAATGTGTTCCACTTTTCAGACTTTGAACTCACACCAACATTAGAAGAATTGGCCGGGTATATCGGAAGACCAAAAGTCCCTATGAGGGAACAATATCTCATTGCGCCAAGGGTAGTGACAGTACATAGGTTTTTGGATACCGTGAAAATCCGCAGAACTGTACACAACCCAGACTTATCAGAAGGGTTCTGCACTTTAGCATTCCTCTATGATAAATATGGTCATTACGGGGGTTTCAGCGAACACAAAAGCAAAATCTGCAGTGGACAAAACCAGTTAAAATGGGAAGAGCATAGACGCATCGCCTTCATGATAGCTTTCCTGGGTTCATTAATATTTCCCAGAAAAGACGGGAATATCAACATACAAGTGGCAGGGGTCGTCAGCACTTTGATGAAACAGAACAACAGTACTTTGGCTCCCATGATAATATCGGATATCTCTCGTGCACTCACTATCTGCAAAGCTGGAGGGACCTTCTTTGAAGCTTGCAATGTATTGCTCCAAATGTGGATGATCGATCACTTATGTCGTCATCCGCAGTTTTATGAGGTATAGTTCATCGAAGAAAACCTGTATAGAAGAATTTCCTACGAGGGTCGAGGGACATGATTTGCCGGAAGGGATTAGTGGATGGATACGACTCTTGCGTTTGATTCCAGCCAGCAAGATAGAATGGACGTTTGGCTGGCTACCCGTGGAAGAAGTCATATATGCATCGGCCACGGAATCATATTTGTTGCTAATGGGCCTCAACAGCATCCAGCCCTACGCACCGGGTCGAGTATTGAGACAGTTGGGACGATGCCAAATAATCCCAAAAGAAGAAGACCTCAGCCCACATGTAGTTGAAATTGGACCAGGAGGACAGTTCCCCGAAGCGTTGGTCCGAAAGATTTGGAGTGAATGCCAAACATTGAAGATAGACACTCGGGTGCGAGATCGAGCCCGGGGTGAAGTATCGTCGGAATACCCTGCATGGTATAGCAAAGATCTGGAGCATCAAAGGCCCACAAAAAGGCCCCACCTCGGGGAGTTTGCTGGAGCGTCACAAGAACAATGGGACTGGTTGGCCAGAGAAGAAGCTTATAGAACAAAGATTAGCAAGATAGAGCAACGGGTCCAAGATCTCCAATTTGAAAAGGATATGCAAGCTGCCGCCGACGAAGGAGATAAAAAGAAGTTGGCACAAGAAAATGACTTTTTGAGAGCTCAAATCCAGCAAATGAAAAGGGATGCTGACAGACAGTTGAGGAGTCGAGCAGACGAAAAATTGATAAAGGGTCTGAGAAGCCAAGTTGCCGATGTCCAAAGGGAATTGGAAGAGTCGAAAGCCCAAACAATGAGGATCCGTGCTAGCTGGAGAAAGGAGGCACATCAACATGCACTTCACCTACAACGGGTGGAGGAAGATTACACTGAGACCATCACTAGTCTAAGGGAGGCAAATGTTATCCTCAGGGAGCGGGTTTTCAAGCAAGCCCGAGATGCTAGAACAAACCTCGACCGTTGCCACAATTTGATGGCCCGACTGCAAGAACAAATAGACAGGCTCCTAGACCAAGTCACCAACAACGCTCAAAGATTGGGGGCGAAAAACCAACAGATAGAACGGCTACTCAGAGAAAGGGACATGATCAAAGACAGAATTGGGGAAATCGGGCATTATGTCACCATGAAGTGCTTAGCTTGTGAACAAATGCCTCGCACCGACCTTTTTGCTTCAGTTATGGGTTATGTTCATCAGATCATGAGAGAGTTAAGGGGACTGCACAAGGACCTCACACCAAGGCCCGCGGCAAGGCCGAATGATGCCTCGCGGGCCCCCAGGAATTTTAGAGCATTAGATTTTTGATTAAAAATGTATTTTTGAAATATTGGGTCAAGCTAGTTGGCATTTTTATCTTTACTTTCCCGAGTCAAGCATTTCTTTTATTTTGCTGATTGTTGTAAGACGTGTTTTGTAACTTTAAGGTTTTATTTGATATAAAAGTTACTGAATTTTGCCACAATCTTGTTACCAGAACTACGCTCGGTCTGATTCACGCGGGGACGTGATACGTAGGCAATCCACATAAGATTCGACCACCACTAAAAAAGAAAGGAAAAGGATACGAAGGTTAATAACAATAAGGCTTTCAAGGATAGTTGAAAAAGAGAAAAGAAAAAGAAGAAAAAGAAAAAGAGAAAAAGAGAAAAGCTGGAATGACGCATGTTACGAGTACATGTAAAAAGGGTTATTTGGTTAGGTGCATTACATCCAACGTGCTATAACATATCTGTTAAACTCGGTAAACTAACAAGTTTGTTGCATTTCCAGAAAAGTTTAGCAGTTGGTTTGACAGAATATACTGGCCAGCCACCATTACCGTACTAGATCTAAAGGGCCAATTACAGCAAGCATGTCTAGTTCCGGTAAAAGTCTCGAGGAAGAGAAATCGGAGATGCAAATCATGAAAGAGGAGGTAGAACGGTTGAGACATCAGATAACAGAGATGCACCTAGCCTGGGCTAGGGGACAATCCTCGCCAAAGTTCAGAACATGAGGAAGTTATCAGAAAAGTTAAAAGCTCCTTCGACAAGCGCCCCGATCTATCCATACTTTCAGGGGGGAAAACCCATATGCCACCCACACTCCACCAGCCAAACCAAATCCTCCTCCGGTCACCCCTGTTTTTGTGGCACCTCCACCTGCTACTCTACAAAGGCCGTCCTGTGAGCCGCATGTTTAGATCCATGACAATTCTTACTATCCTCCCGAGCCTACCTTTAGGGCTCCTGAACCGCATCCACACACCCCTCACTGGGATAACCCGGCGGAACCGGAAAAGCACTTCCAAAGTTCGGAACATGAGGAAGTTATTAGAAAAGTTAAAAGCCTGGAGCAGTCCTTCAGGAACATGCACGGTTTGGGTAACCAGGTCAGTGTCGCTTACAAGGATCTGTGTCCGTTCCCCGACGTCCAATTGTCGGCCGGGTTCAAAATGCCCAAGTTTGACCTATACGAGGGGCACGGTGATCCTGTAGCCCACCTCCGAGGGTTTTGTAGTAAAATGCCAGGAACCGGAGGACGGGACGAGATTCTAATAGCTTACTTCGGTCAGAGTCTGGGAGGATCTGCGCCGGAGTGGTACACTAGACAGGACCCCAGCAGATGGTTTACGTGGGATGACTTGGCTCAAGCTTTTATCGGTCAGTTCCAGTACAATCTTGAAATAATCCCCGACCGCTTATCATTGCTAAAATTAGAGAAGAAACCCGCTGAAAGTTTCAGAGAATTCGGTTTCCGCTGGAGGGAACAAGCAGCAAGGGTAGATCCGCCTATGAGAGAGAGCGAGATGGTGGATTACTTCTTGCAGACACTAGAGCCAACCTATTTCGGACATCTGGTGACGTCCGTGGGCAAATCATTCACCGAGGTGATAAAAATGGGGGCTATGATCGAGGAAGGTTTGAAAGCCAACAAGATCATGAGCTACTCAGCATTGAAAGCCACCACGCAGGCTATCCAAAGTGGTACTGGAGGAGTACTCGGGAAAAAGAGGAAAGAGGAAGTCGCGGCGGTCGAGTCCGGGACATGGTTCAGAAACAGAGGCCCCGCACCCCAATATAGCCCGCCCCAGCCTCACCACCAAAATTACTTCCACAATCCATATAACCACCCGCAACATTACTATCCGGCACCTGATCCCCATTTTACTGTCCATCACGCACAGTCCTATTCTGCACCTCCCGTCCATGCACCGTGGCGTGCACCAAGCCCGCAGAGCAATTATCCACCCCCAAGAGCTTATAGAAACCCCTCGGGCGCGAGTTTTCGTCCGAACCAGGCATTCAGGGGCGACAGGGCGCCGAGGCCAAAGACTTTCACTCCCTTGGGAGAGTCTTACACCAGTCTGTTCCACCGGTTGAAGCAAGTAGGGTTGTTAAATCCGGTTGAAGCTAAGCTACCAAACCCTCTTCCGAAGAACCTGGACCATTCAGTAAATTGTGCCTACTGCTCAGGATGTCCGGGGCACGACACAGAAAAGTGTTGGCGATTGAAAAAAGCCATCCAGGAGCTCATCGACACTCGCCGAATTGAGGTCCAGACTCCAGCGGAGCCCAACATCAACCAAAATCCACTTCCGACTCATCATGAGACCAACATGATTGAGTTGGTACGGGTAGAAGAAGGAAAGGAGAAAGCCTCCCAGACTGTAATGATGATCAAGTCTAGCGGGGTAGGAATGAGAAAGGGGTCGAGCCTTGATGAGTCATCTATTTGCAAGAAGGACATACCAGGAGGGTCGGAAGCAGGAAAGGGAAGTGTGAACGGAGTACCGGTGAGGCCGGGGGAAGCAAAAATAGTTGTACCAGGGGAAGCAACCAAGCCCGCCTTGACGGTAGCAGGCGTTCGAATGGATCCTTTCATCATCAAGCCAGCAATACAGTTGCCAATAACTGATAGCCGAGCTATTCCATGGAATTATGCTCGGATTACGACAACCTACAAAGGAAAGGAAGTGAAGGAGGAAGTTTGCAAAGCGCAAGGTTTGACCCGCTCGGGGAGATGTTTTGCCCCTGCGGAATTGAGGAAGATCACTCCGGCAACACTGAAAAAGCCGGTAACTGACGAAGAGGCAGAAGAATTCCTGAAAAAGATGAAGCTGCATGATTGTTCTGTCTTAGAACAGATGAAGAAAACCGCTGCGCAAATATCATTGCTATCCTTGCTGATACATTCTGAAGAACATCGGCAAGCTTTGATGAAAGTTCTGAATGAGGCACACGTACCTGATAAAATCTCAGTGAGTCATTTGGAGAAGATCACCAATAGGATCTTCGAAGCGAATCGGATCACCTTCACCGATGATGAATTGCCCGAGGAAGGCACCGAGCACAACAAGGCTTTATATCTTACGGTAAAATGTGAGGAGTCGGTGGTTACCAAAGTCCTTGTCGATAATGGGTCCAGTGCTAACATTTGTCCTCTCTCTACACTGGACAAGTTGAAAGTGGACATCGGCAGGATACGCAAGAACAACATATGTGTTCGAGGGTTTGATGGAGGAGGCAAGGCATCGGTCGGGGACATAGTGTTAATCTTGACAATCGGACCAGTGGAGTTCACCATGGAATTCCAAGTGCTGGACATGGTAGTGTCATATAACCTTCTGATAGGGCGACCGTGGATCCATGCCGCAAGAGCAGTTCCATCCAGCCTACACCAACTCGTCAAGTTTGAGTGGGACCAACAGGAGATCGTCGTCCATGGAGAGAACGATCTACAACCGGGCACCATCGTCCCCTTCGTTGAGACGGAAGAAGATGTTGGGCCATGGGTATACCAGATCTGCGATGCGGTATCCGCCAACCGAGTTCCAGAAGGGGAATGCATTCCCAATGACAGAATAATTATTGCGGACGTCATGGTGGCTCATGAAATGTTGAGAGACGGTTTCATACCCGGCAAAGGTCTAGGTGCATCTCTGCAAGGAATCATACAACCGGTATCCGTGGTCGAAAACATGGGAACCTTCGGTTTGGGATTCAAGCCAACATCAGAGGACATCCAGCGAGCCAAGAGGAATAAGCAGAAGACATGGGTGCTCCCGAAGCCTCTTCCACGCCTTTCCCGATCTTTTGTCAGGTCTGGAGTAAGAGGACATCCGACGACAAAGATTCCCGGTCCTATGGTTAGGCCAGACGAAGAGTTCTTAAGAAAGTTCGAGGACCTATTCGCGGATGTATGTATGCTCGAGGATGGTGAAGGATCCAGCCATGCCGAGATACAGTTTGTGGGACCAAAAGCAAAACTGAATAATTGGAAGGCTACTCCTCTCCCTGTCCGGAAGGAGTCTTGGTAGTTTGTTTTGGATTGTTTTCTTTCGAAATTTTGTGTTGGGGGTTGTCCCCGAAGTAAAATCCGTTTGTTTTAGTTCATTTTGATTTGAGTTTGCAAGTTTGTTTTTCCTTGTATTGTTCCCATTAATGAAATTTTGTTCCCTTCGCGTCTAATTTTGTTTATTTTCCTTCTTTTTACTTTTCTGAACAGCCTTCTTTCAACTGATCTTAATGATATGGCGTGCTTAAAGATTAATCAACCCAAGTCTAGAAAGTCAATCGGGTTTGGAAATAATAACGCATGAAATAAGAAGTGACGAGAGTGAATCGGAATACGGCGATGATGAAGCCGTAGAAGAAATCGGCGAAGAATTAAGTCACTTCGAGGAAAAACCCAAACCAAATTTAAATGATACTCAGGCTGTTAATCTGGGGGACACAGATGACGTCAAAGAAACCAGAATAAGTGTCCATATTGAACCCAACCTGAGAGAAGAGTTGATCAAAACACTCATGGAGTTTAAAGACATTTTCGCATGGTCGTACGATGACATGCCAGGACTCAGCACTGATCTAGTGGTTCATAAATTACCCACTGATCCGGCATATCCTCCCGTCAAGCAAAAACTGCGGAAATTCAAGACGGAGATGAGTGTAAAGATCAAAGAGGAAGTAACCAAGCAGTTGCAGGCGAAAGTCATTCGTGTCACTCGATACCCTGAATGGTTGGCTAATGTAGTACCGGTGCCAAAGAAGGACGGAAAGATCAGAGTATGTGTGGACTATCGCAACCTCAACAAGGCGAGTCCTAAGGATAATTTCCCACTTCCCAATATCCATATCTTGATTGATAATTGCGCCGGACGCGAAATCGGATCCTTTGTGGACTGTTATGCGGGATATCATCAGATTTTGATGGATGAAGAGGACGCAGAAAAGACGGCTTTTATCACACCGTGGGGAACTTATTGCTACCGAGTGATGCCGTTCGGTTTGAAGAACGCAGGGGCAACATACATGAGGGCGATGACTACGGTATTCCATGACATGATACACAAGGAAATTGAAGTGTACGTGGATGATGTGATCATAAAATCTAGACGTCAAGAAGACCACGTTGCCGACCTCGGGAAGTTCTTTCAAAGACTTCGAAGATATGATATCAAGCTCAATCCGGCCAAATGCGCATTCGGAGTTCCATCGGGAAAGTTGCTAGGATTCATCGTCAGCCGACGGGGCATTGAGTTGGACCCATCCAAAATCAAGTCCATTCAAGAGCTACCCCCGCCAAAGAATAAAACAGAGGTAATGAGTCTGTTGGGAAGGTTAAATTACATCAGTAGGTTTATTGCTCAGCTTACAACAATCTGTGAACCCATATTCCATCTGTTGAAGAAAGACGCGGTGATAGAATGGACGACAGAATGTCAGGAAGTGTTCGACCAAATCAAAGGGTATCTGTCAAACCCACCCGTACTAGTTCCGCCTGAACCGGGTAGACCCCTGATTCTTTATCTGACGGTTTTGGAGAATTCGTTCGGCTGCGTACTGGGGCAGCATGATCTTACCGGCAGGAAGGAACGGGCCATTTACTACCTCAGCAAGAAATTCACGGTCCACGAGGTCAAGTACACTCATCTAGAAAAGACATGTTGTGCTTTGACTTGGGTAGCCCAAAAGTTGAAACATTATTTGTCTTCTTACACCACTTACCTCATTTCGCGTTTGGATCCGTTGAAGTATATTTTCCAGAAACCTATGCCTACAGGGAGGTTGGCAAAATGGCAAATATTACTTACAGAGTTCGACATCATATATGTGACAAGGACGGCTATGAAAGCTCAAGCCCTAGCCGATCACTTAGCTGAGAATCCTGTCGATGACGGATACGAACCTTTGAGGACGTATTTTCCGGACGAAGAAGTATTGCAAATTGATGGGTTGGAATTAACCGAGGATCCAGGGTGGAAGCTTTTCTTCGACGGAGCGGCGAACGCAAAAGGAGTCGGAGTAGGGGCTGTGCTCATCTCGGAAACGGGACATCATTATCCTGTTACTGCTCAATTGCGTTTTCATTGTACCAATAATATGGCTGAGTACGAGGCATGTATCTTGGGGTTGCGATTAGCGGTGGACATGGATGTACGGGACGTCTTGGTCTTGGGAGACTCGGACCTTCTGGTACATCAGATTCAGGGAGAATGGGAAACCAGAGATTTAAAGCTTATCCCGTATCGTCAGTGTTTGCACGATCTGACCAAGCGCTTTCGATCAGTAGAATTCAGGCACATCCCAAGGATGCATAATGAGGTTGCCGACGCTCCAGCTACTTTAGCGTCAATGCTACATCACCCGGACAAGGTTCGTGTCGATCCGTTACATATCCAGGTCCGGAATCAACATGCTTATTGTAATGTGATAGAGGAAGAGGTGGATGGTGAGCCATGGTTTCATGATGTCAAGGAATACCTCGGGTTAGGAGTATACCCAGAGCAAGCAACTGGAGATCAAAAGCGAGCTATTCGGCGGTTGGCGAACGGATTTTTCCTTAGTGGAGGGGTGCTGTACAAAAGGACCCCAGACTTGGGATTGTTAAGATGCATAGATGCAAGTCAAGCCACAACAGTGATGACAGATATACACTCGGGAGTTTGTGGACCACACATGAGCGGGTATGTATTGGCAAAGAAGATTCTTCGAGCGGGATATTACTGGCTCACTATGGAGCGTGATTGTATAAGTTTCGTGCGAAGATGCCATCGGTGTCAGATACACGGAGATTTGATTCATTCTCCACCGACCGAATTGCATACAATGTCGGCACCATGGCCGTTTGTTGCGTGGGGTATGGATGTTATCGGACCTATAGAACCTGCAGCTTCCAATGGTCATAGGTTCATTCTGGTAACGATCGACTATTTTACCAAGTGGGTGGAGGCCAAAACCTTCAAATCGGTAACCAAGAAGGCGGTGGTAGACTTCGTACATTCCCACATCATCTGTAGGTTTGGAATTCCAAAGATAATCATCACAGATAACGGTGCCAATCTTAACAGCGGATTGATGAAGGAGGTCTGCCAACGGTTCAAGATCACACACCGAAATTCCACACCGTATCGTCCCAAAGCAAATGGTGCGGTTGAGGCAGCAAACAAGAATATAAAGAAGATATTGAGGAAGATGGTAGAAGGGTCTAGGCGGTGGCATGAAAAGTTACCATTTGCGCTGTTGGGTTATCGCACTACCGTCCGGACTTCGGTAGGTGCAACTCCTTATTTGTTGGTGTACGGGACTGAAGCAGTAATACCCGCAGAAGTTGAAATTCCATCCCTCCGAATTGTCGCTGAAGCTGAGATCGACGATGATGAATGGGTCAAAACCCGATTAGAGCAATTGAGCTTGATCGACGAAAAGAGATTGACAGCGGTATGTCATGGCCAATTGTATCAAAAGAGAATGGCAAGAGCATATAACAAGAAGGTACGTCCCGGGAAATTTGAAGTGGGACAACATGTGTTGAAGAGAGATCTACCACATCAGGCCGAAGCGAAAGGCAAGTTCGCTCCAAATTGGCAGGGACCGTTTGTTGTGACTAGGGTATTATCCAACGGCGCGCTATGTCTAACTGATATTGAAGGGAAGGTGCACTGATATGGCTATCAATTCCGATGCAGTCAAGAGATATTATGTGTAATTCTTTAATGTATTCGTCAACGATTGGTTTCGTTTGTGTGTATTTTGGCATTTTTCGGAGAATGAAATGACAGAGGCAATTTTTCTGCTACCCAAACACTTTAACCTTTGCTTTCCCCTTTGAGCCTTAATAATTCTTTCATATACCCTCTTTCGGAATCACCAAGGAAGATGTGTAACAAAATAGAAAAAGAAACAAAGAAAAGACACAAGAAAAAGTGAACTACGTTCGACCTGATTCCTCAAGAAGGATACGTAGGCGCCACACGGCTCGGTCATAATAAAAATAAAAATCAAAGATTCCCCAAGCAACAAAACTGGGGCAGAAGTCATTGTTTCGTTTGAAAGATAGTGTGGATTCCGAAAGTTGTAATGAGCTAACCGTTGAGGTTGAACCCCTTTTCTTTAGCCTCACGCGCAGAAACCACATTAAGAACCAAAAAGACCTCTCGATCAGTATTCGAGGAATGCCAAGTCATGCGAATGAAAGCCAAAAGTGACATCCCGACCCTCGATTGAATCCGGGATGCACAAGCCGAAAAGGGATAATGCTCTAGAGGGAATCTCATGGGTGATACCCACCGCAGGGAAAGAAAGCGTAAATGAGAGAGTCTTAACGGTGAAAACCCTCGCGGGCACCTTAAGGCAAAGAAAGTTGAGAGAAATAAAATGAGAGAGTCTTACGGTGAAAACCTTTACGGGCACCCTAAGGCGACGGGAGATAGAGAAATGAGAGAATCTCATTAGTGAAAACCCTTCAAAGGGCACTATGAGGTGACGAGGCAAGATGGTTACAAGATGTCTGCATGAGACAAGGTTTGGACATTCGTTTATTCCTAGCAAAATGCGGCCATCAGAAAGTGATTGACATGAATAGACTGGGTAGATTAATCTCAAAGGCGCGGCATAACCATTGAATCAGTCACACATTCAGATAAGTTTTCCTATTTTTTGAGTTCAGAAAAGTTTTCCTTTTCTTTTGTCATTTGCGGTCAGCATTCTTTTTCTTTTCTTTCGTTTTCGAAAATTTGATTTTTCAAAGCTTACTACCAAGTCTCCCAAAGCAGTATAATGAAAATGAATAGGCGTGGAACGAGGCAATAAGGCGGAAGTCGTTACGATAGTAAGATTGGGACGACAGGCTGATTGGAAGGCTCGCAGGAATTATGGAGTATGATGGACACATGTGGCACGTCCGAAAGATGATTTCACGCAACAGATCACCGGCTAAAAAGAGTCGGATCAAACCAAAGATTGGAATAAAAGGGAGAGATGAGAAACCGTCCGTGGAAAGAGCATCGTCCCCAGCAAGCGCCAACGTCGTCCTCAAAGTTCGAGGGAGGCCAAGCAGCTGAAAGAGAAAAGAAAATGGCCCCAACAAGAGTGGCACGACCACTCACTGCGTTTTGAAACTAACAATTTTTCTTTGATTTAAAGCAGGAAAGGAGGGTTCGTCGGCGGAAAAGCATACCACCTAGAAGTTTATCAAACCGGGGCAGAAAATTTTCTCCTGGTGCGAAAATTTTCTTGAAGAGCAAATACCCAGTAGATAAGGATAGAAAGCAACACAAGATTTTGGGAAATACCCGTTCCGAACAGAGTAGTTTTGACAGAGGCCCGACAATGCCAGGAAGTGATCTTTGAGCCGGTATCATCCCCGGCAATTGTTGGAGAGAATGAAGCACTAACTTCGAGATTCCCGTAGCAGCGTTATATCCCATAAGTTTTCAAGGAAGCAGAGGTGGGAGTCCCAGAGGAAGAATGGGAAGAAGGAAGAGGAAAAGGGGTCCCCCGCCAGGATAATCCCCAGTCCATAACATTTCAACCCCCGGCGAGTCCGAGAGAGAATGAGGGGTGAAGGAAACAAAGAATACTTCCTCAGCAGCATCATCCCCAGCAGGTGAGTAAACAGTTCCAAAGATATCCCCAGCAGCCAAAAGAAAAGTAATACGACCCAGGGGGAAAGCAATTCCAAGACAAGATAATTCGGAAGAAAAGGTGGCCCAAGAGGCGATGCAGGAAGAAGAAAATGGTACGGAAAACAAAGGAGTGGCGATTTATTTTGAAGTTATAGTTGAAGTCAGGGAGCCCGCCTGGAGAATGGAGTGGCGATTTTATTTTTGAAGCAGTAGTTGAAGTCGGGGAGCCCGCCCGAAGAATGGAGTGGCGATTTTATTTTGAAGTTATAGTTGAAGTCAGGGAGCCCGCCTGAAGAATGGAGTGGCGATTCATTTTGAAGTTGTAGTTGAAGCCAGGGAGCCCGCCTGAAGAATGGAGTGGCGATTTAGTCTTGAAGTTGTAGTTGAAGTCAGGGAACCCGCCTGAAGAATGGAGTGGCGATTTTATTTTGAAGTAGTAGTTGAAGTCAGGGAGCCCGCCTGGAGAATGGAGTGGCGATTTATTGTGAAGTTGCAGTTGAAGTCAGGGAGCCCGCCTGAAGAATGGAGTGGCGATTTTATTGTGAAGTTGTAGTAGAAGTCAGGGAGCCCGCCTGGAGAATAGAGTGGCGATTTAGTTTTGAAGTTGTAGTTGAAGTCAGGGAGCCCGCCTGGAGAATGGAGTGGCGATTTAATTTTGAAGTTGTAGTTGAAGTCAGGGAGCCCGCCTGAAGAATGGAGTGGTGATCTAGTTTTGAAACTGTAGTTGAAGTCAGGGAGCCCGCCTGAAGAATGGAGTGGCGATTTATTGTGAAGTTGTAGTTGAAGTCGGGGAGCCCGCCTGAAGAATGGAGTGGCGATTTATTTTGAAGTTGTAGCCGAAGTCAGGGAGCCCGCCTGAAGAATGGAGTGGCGATTTTATTTTGAAGTTGTAGTTGAAGTCGGGGAGCCCGCCTGAAGAATGGAGTGACGATTTAGTTTTGAAGTTGTAGTTGAAGTCAGGGAGCCCGCCTGAAAAATGGAGTGACGATTTATTTTGAATTTGTTTGAAGTCAGGGAACCCGCCTGAAGAATGGAGTGGCGATGTTATTTTGAAGTTGTAGTTGAAGTCGGGGAGCCCGCCTGAAGAATGGAGTGGCGATTTTATTTTGAAGTTGTAGTTGAAGTCAGGAGGCCCGCCTGAAGAAGGGAGTGGCGATTTATTTTGAAGTTATAGTTGAAGTCAGGGAGCCCGCCTGAAGAATGGAGTGACGATTTTATTTTGAAGTTGCAGTTGAAGTCAGGGAGCCCGCCCGAAGAATGGAGTGGCGATTTATTTTTAATTTGGTTGAGGAAAGCGGTTGAATGTAACAGAAATCCCCGGCATGAATCCAAGTTCGTAAGCAGAAGGAAGGCAACAAGGATCAGAAAAGATAGATTCAGATTTCGAAGGAGAATAGTTCGAAGACCACAAAGAAGGAACCAATGGTCGGAGGTCGGCAATCAAGATAGGTCGAGACAACAATTGTCAGAGGAGAAGAAGCATGTGAGGAAACATCAGAGCTAGCAGGATGGCAAGAAGCATGACAAGATCAAGTTAAAAAGGATAGATAAGAATTTGTAGTACTGTAACTCAGTCTAGCTTCTTATTTTTGTTTAGCACGGTGTAATAAGGGGATCATGTTAAGCAGTGGCAACAGCAGTAATAGCAGGATCGCAACAGTCATGGTAGTCCCAGCTACCAAAACTTCCCGAACTACATTGACCTGATTCCTGTTTAGCCCAGGATATGTAGGAGGCCTCCTGAAGTAAAGGCTCGGTCAAGATCATTTTAGAAACGCTTCATACGGAGTGCACGAACGGGCAAAAATCGCTCGTATTCGCTCACTATCTTTGCACGAAAACTCTTCATGTTTCCGTGCATATGACAAGACATAACTGTGAGCACGTGATTTTTGCCTCACACGAATTACTCCCAAAATATAAAAAAAAAAATAATAATAAAAGAGTTTTTGTTTGTTTCCAATGTTTGGGGATCACATGTTCTTTTTCTTATCGTTTGCATTTGTGGGTCCGTGTCTGTTTGCTTAAGTTAACAATCAAAATACATATACCAAATATGTCGCATTTATATTTGCAGGGTTAGTTCCGTACTTAGAAATAGTTAAGTTTTATTTTGCGAAAATGAAAAGTCATAAAAAAGGGGTATTTCTTTTGTAGTTCTTGTCATTTAATGTACAATTTGGTAGTTAATTGTGTTAATTGTTACTAAAAATTAATTATAGGTGCTACAAGTCGATTTGTTTATATATATATATATATATATATATTTATTTAAAAAATGAAAAGTCATAAAAAAGGGGTATTTCTTTTGTAGTTCTTGTCATTTAATGTACAATTTGGTAGTTAATTGTGTTAATTGTTACTAAAAATTAATTATAGGTGCTACAAGTCGATTTGTTTATATATATATATATATATATATATATATATATATAAACATGGAGTATAGTAAGGAGATCATATTTGGGCCACAACTTAGTCCAAAAACCAGGCCCAAGCGAATCACCTCTGGTCCAGTCCAACCCGTCCTCGATCGTGGCCGTTCATTTCGAATTGATCCTAGGGCCACGATCTCCCCTGTCTACCCGTTCAAGAAGCACTGATCTGGGCCGTTCGATTTAGTGGATCCAACGGCCAATGCTTCATCCCCCAACCCGTTATGCAAGCGAATCACCTCTGGTCCAGTCCAACCCGTCTCTAGATAAGACCAAACGACGTCGTTTCTGTTTTAAGTAAAGAGATCCAAGCCGTCGATCAGCGTTGATCGGATGGATCACATTAATTGCCCCATTTTTGATCCTGGCCGTTGGATTCTCATCATCCAACGGCCAAGATTAAAACGTTAATTTTAAGCATACCAATACCCCCCATCCCCGTTTTCATTCCCTCCCCAACCCTTTCTCATCTCTCTCAGTAACGATACAACGCCGCTGTCACCCACCGTGTCCCGCCCCACCGGAAATCGCCTCACGGCGGTTCCGGTGGTCCAAACCGTCCCAAATTAACACCCCAAAACCCTTTAACCTTCCTCTTTCCAAATCCATTAACAGTTTGGTTCAAATCTTTCTCCTTCGTCTCGAATCTTCGTTTGAAGATTCGAGCAAAACTTGAACTCACTCCGATCAAGCCCAAAATCTTACCCTAGCACCTCCAGACCACCCTCACACCCAAACCACCTTTGGTTTCGTTCGAATCCGACCGGAAACCCAAAAATCCCAAATCTCGGCCACGAACCCTAGGATTTCAAAATAAGAAATGGTGGTTGATTATAGACGGCTTAGGTCCATTTGGACTTTATTCTTGTGTTTTTATAAAGCAAAACACACAAATAATGTTCGAATGGACCCAAATCGGAGAGGCATGAAATTCAAGTTTGTCTTTGGTTTGAATTGATTCAGGTACTTCCATCCTCATTTTTCTTTTCTTATTTTTTTTTCTTTTGATTTTGTCTTGTTCTTCTACTACTTCCTTTCTCTCTTTTGGTCGATTCGCAGTTCGTCGTTTTTAGCCTAAATAGAGTTTGTTCGTATACGGTTATTAACTGTGAAATCAATTGTACGTTTGTTAATCCATTACGAAATAGACATATAATACTAACTGGCAGTCAATTTTGAAAGGCATGCCTGTGGGATCCTAAAACCAGTAAGTTCTTCTTAGTTTTGTTGATCATCTTTGTTAAACTATAATTAGTTTTTTTTTTAGGTTTTAGTTTAAGTTAATTATAGGTTCTTAATTCAGTAAATAACCCGCCTCTTTTTCTGATTCTTGTTAGTTTAAATACTCCAATGTTCATTTGAGTAGTTCAATCGATTAATTCTTAGCTTAAATTAGGTTCAATTATGATATAGTTGCCTATAAAACTCTCATTTGGATGTGCATTTAGATAGGATTTAAATCAGCTTTCTAGTGCTTCTAAGAAGTTCCATGGAATTTAGTTTAGCTCTTTACAGCTTAATGTAATGCAATATGCGTTTTCATCTTCGTAATCAATTGAAGGGGTTTATGATTATTGTTATTGAGTTTGTAAGAAATCAAGATGGGTCATGATTAAATAAGGTTTGTTTGTTTAAAAGAATTAGAATTGAATGACATGACATCATGGGCTGTCAGGGCAGGCCAAGATTAAACAATGACTGCCCATACCCGCTTGATTTTTAAAGGAAAATAGTGGTTAGTGGAGGACAAAACATATTGGGGTGGGGTTTTACAAAATGTCATGGCAGAAATGATTTGTTAATGGATATGACTGCTACTAATAGCTGTAAAAGGGTCTGTTTTAGGGGATATAAAAGGGAAGCATTTCGGACAGAGGAGGGGGGACTTGGAAAAACATTAAAAGATACACACACAGACCTTAGAGACAGGACACTAGGTATACACATTCACAGCATAGATATTCACATACACTCATACAAATACATTAGTATTCACTGCCTACTGGTTTCTCCTGTTGTGGTCGTGGTTGTTGCTGTTGTTCTGTTGTTGCTATTGTTCTGCTGCTGTTTCTTCTGTTGTGCTGTTTGTTGTCGAGACTGCTGTGGTTATGTTTCGCTACTGCTGTTGTTTGTGCTTGGCTACTGCTGTTAGTTGTGTTTTGTTGTTGTTTGTCGTTGGGTTTTGTTGCTGCTGGCTGCTGGTCCACTGCTACTGTTGCTATTACTGCATAACTGATCCCCTAGTCCTTCATTTTTGTCAATTTCCAGGTACACACTCTGAAACCATGTCCTAATGTAAACCTGAAGTTGGAGATGAAATGAAATGCTGTCAAGTTTCCTTTTGAGTTCTCTCGCATCTTTAACTGGATGTCAAGTAGAAATTTTTCACTTGTAACAGACTAATAAGTATATAAATTGAACTGTCGAATCTGTCTCTACAAACATGTGAATATTCATTGTAAATAATCTTAGTTGGTGATTACTGGTTATGAAATATAGCGTAGTTAATGCATTTCCAGTTAGTCGTAAGAATAGTTTCAAATAGTTTACAGGTTCAAATAGTTCAAATGGAAATCAAAATGTTAGTTCAATGTATCTAGTTCTGAATTTACGAGGTCGCTTGAATAAATAACATCATCTTAAATAGCAACTCGAATAATATTAGTAACTAATGTTAGTGATGAACGTTAGCATGAAGTTCAAAAATGACTTTTGTATTACACATAGTTGACTTCAACGGTTCAATTTATCTAATACTGGTGGTTTAAATTAATTAGAGAATGGTTAGTTTGTTCTAATATTTTTGTCAAACTCGCATGCTATTTATAATTTTAGTTTTAGTATTATTCGCTCGTAGAATAAGGCATAAAACAATCTCCCTTATGCAAGCTCGAGTGCAATTTCCGTTCGCATTGATCTAATAGCTAATAAGAGGCCCGAGCTCATGAACATGTAATAAATTAGGATCTTTTCTCGTTTACTTTAGAGACGAACTTAATAGAAAAATGTAGTCACTTTAGGATTGTCCTTTTAAAAAATAAACGAGACGAGCCTCGCCAAAAAAAATATACACAATTGTGGGGCCCTCAAATAATTGTCATGAGAACTTAGACTTGGAAGGACTTTTTAGTGAATTTCACGGTTTTTTCCCAAAGTTAAACAGACGATAGACTCTTTAGGCACGATTTGGAAATAAAATTACTTTCCTAAATACGGGTGTGCATTTATGTGACCCGAATCTTATTCTCGGCGAAACCGAAATACATTAAAGTCGCAGGCGTACTGGTTACGGTGCGGCTCAAAAATGTGTTTTCGTGACGTCGCAATTCTTCTAAGAATTAAAGCGGAATATAAGAGCACACAAATAAAATATATAAAGAAATCAGATAGAAACAAAAATTGCAGTTGAGCGACCGTGCTAAAACCACGGAATCCGGGAGTGCCTAACACCTTCTCCCGGGTTAACAGAATTCCTTATCCAGGTTTCTAGTTTCGCAGACTATATTACAGAGTCATAAATTTCCTCGGTTCGGGATCAAACCGGTGACTTGGGACACCATTATTTTCCCAAGTGGCGACTCTGAATTAAATAAATTGATCCCGTTTCGATTGTCCTTTAATTGGAAAAACTCCCTCGCGCTCCCGCGGGTGCGGTAAAAAGGAGGTGTGACAATACTTTGATCTGGGAGTCGGAATGAAATTTCGACTATTGCAGTAGCTTCGTTAGGTGATTTTGGGCTTGGTTGTCGAGACAGACGACAAGCCTAATCACCAAATTTGGCTGAAATTTTTCTTCATCCGAACCTCGGATTTGGTGTCGGACCCTACTGGATTCCCTGAGGCATGGAATACCGAGCATAAGTGTCGTCCCTCGCGCTTAGTTGTTTTACGCTTGGTCGACTCTTCGTCACCTTTTTTATATTTTTGTATCTCCAGCAATGGTGTGCACGCCCCAATCTGTGCCGCATATTAGAGCATGGGTGTGGCGGTTGATCCTGTTTGCAGAGGAATGTAGAACGTGGGTGGCATTCACCATGAGATATGTCCTTCCAGGTATTGTACTGGTTTTAGGTTTGGCGACCATATATTTTTTTTGACACCGTGTTTTCTGACGCATCTTTCCTTATATAACTGTCTTGGCAGCCCGGAGTGCATCGTGGAGGAAGAGACGTCGAGCTGTCGCTTCCTCGTCGGCGGATTCCAACTTTGAACATGTAGTTCATGTGGGTGGGATTGCTCCTGAGGCCACTCGACCTGAGGGCGATCAAGCGAATATGGAAGAATCTAGTGTGGATGTTTCCGACGCCATTCATTCTGAAGGCGAGGCCGTGATTCGGGAGCCTGCTTCTGAGGACGACCCTGGGACTTCTCGTCCCATAGTCGAGTCGGATAATGAACCTACGTTTAGAGAGGGCCCCTCGCCTCCATCTCCTCTTGTTAAAGAGGGTTCTTCTGAGGACGATGAGCCGCTAAAGCGAAAGAGGTGCCGACTACTCTTTGGTAAAGACGTAGTCGTGGAACAGAGGAAGGCGATCACTCGCCGCCCTAAGTCTAGGCCTGTCTTTATGGGCGACTCCATTCGACCAGAGAGGGTGGCCCTCTTGAGGGAAGTTGCGGGTGATTCCGCTTCTCCTCATGTTGAGGATGATAGCACGCCGGCTGTCATCGGGCTGGCTGCTGATGAGGAAGGGGCTGCTCCCGAGCAGGCACATGCTTCCGCGGATGTGCCGCGGGAAGACTATGCTCGGGTGGATATGGAGACGATTGGATCTACCTGTCGGCTTGTGATTCCCACGGGATACAACTTGTTGCTGGACAGCAAGCAGGCTGCAGCGGATATGTCTTTATTATGCGGGGCTGCCGAAACCGAGTCTTTGAAGGTCGTAAGTGATAGGGATTTATCTCGTCGAGTTGCTGGCGCTGCCTTGCAGGTAAGATTTTGTCATTGCTTTTCGTTGTTCAATCACGAGCCCTGAGGCGTGTGCCATTTTGAATTATGTTTCTTCTTTGTCTTTCTCAGCAGACCCTCATCTTAGAAGTGGAGCGAGGCCGGCGAGAGCGGAAGAAGAGCGCTTCCCTTAAAAAGGAGACAAAGAAATATAGGGAGGTCTGGGGTAAGGACAAGACGTTGGCGGACCTTTATACCCAGGACCCTCAGTTTCAAGTTTTCCATGAGGGGTTAGAGTAGGCGGATGATCAACTGCGGAAGCGCACGACCTAGCTGGAAAAGGTGGATGTAGACCTAGTGGCCACTGTGGCTCGAAACACTGAGCTAGAGAGTCTCCTCCAACAAAAGGAGGGGGACTGGAGTTGGGCCGAGGTGGTCGCTCTAGGCAGGCGGAGGCAGTTGATCCTGTTGGCAATGTATCCTACAAAGATCACGACATGTGGGTGTATGCCGAGGCGAGGCCGACTGTATTCGAGGAACCGCGGGCCGTTGGTAGAGCCACCGAGGTAGAGGTTGAAAATCAGCGTTGCCTTGTTAGGGTTGCACGCGAAGCTTGTGGGTACAACCCTGACTCTCCGGACCCAGCGGGCTATACTTTTGCGGATGTGAACCAGTTGGGCACAGGGTCCTGGATTTCTTTGGTGTTTCGGACCGAGGGCAGTGGTGACCATGTTGACGACACGACCAGTGCGGTGGAGGATGGCGGGGGCCAGGGTAGTTAGATTAAACTTCTTTTTTTTGTAATCGAAGAGACGTTGTAATCTGTGAATGATTTATAATGATACATGGGAATTGTTGTGTTTTTATGTCTTCTTTTGCAATTTCCGTTTTCCATTTTGCGTATGGCATCGCCTTTTATTGAGTTAATTTGTCGTAGTTAGGTTGGATTGACTCTGGTCACGGCTGCTTGTGTGTTTTTATGCGGCTATTATTTTTCTTTCGGCTATGTACGCACTTAGGAGTGGCCGTGGCCTTCCGTGTTTGTGGATGATCATAGCCTTTTGGTTATCGGAGATGACCGTAGTCTTCTCATATGCTATTAGGGCCTTAGCCTTTTGCGTTCATGGGCGGCCGTGGCCTTTTGGTTATCGGAGATGACCGTAGTCTTCTCATACGCTATTAGGGCCTTAGCCTTATGTGTTTATGGGTGGCCTTGGCCTTTTGTTTATCGGAGACGATCGTAGTCTTCTCATACGTTGTTAGGGCCTTAGCCTTTTGCGTTTATGGGTGGCCGTGGCCTTTTGTTTATCGGAGACAACCGTAGTCTTCTCATATGCTGTTAGGGCCTTAGACTTTTGCATTTATGGGTGGCCGTGGCCTTTTATTTATCGGAGACGGCCGCAGTCTTCTCATACGCTGTTTGGGCCTTAGCCTTTTACACATTGGAGATGGCAGTAACCTTTCATACATTGGAGATGGCCATAGCCTTTCATACATTGGAGATGGCCGTAGCCTTTCATATATTGGAGATGGTCGTAGCCTTTCATACATTGGAGATGGCCGTAGCCTTTCATATGGATGGCCGTAGCCTTTCATGCATTGGAGATGGCCGTAGCCTTTCATACATTGGAGATGGCCGTAGCCTTTCCTCATTAAAAACCTCTCCAAGAAAACCCAATTGGGACAAAACTTGGATGAGGGAAAAAGAGTACGACTTGGGGGATACTCTTTCTAGAAATGGAAATGCTTGAGATGCGAGATGTTCCAGTTGTTTTGGAGTGTCTTCCCGTTTATGGTCTCTAGTCGGAAGGAACCCTTGTCTGCTGCTGCGGTGATTTTGTAGGGTCCGTCCCAATTGGTGACCAACTTTCCTTCGTTAGGGTCTTTGGATGCCGGTGTCTTGGCTTTTAGCACGTAGTCGCCTACTTTGAGTGGTCGGATTTTTGCTCTCTTATTGTAGTATCTTTCGATCTGCTATTTTTGGGCCACCAGCCTAATGTGGGCCATTTCCCTTCTTTCTTCAGCTTCATGGTCTTGGAGTTGATTTGTGTCATTCTCCTCTCCGCTCGTATGTGAGTACCTCAGACATGGCTCACCGACTTCGACTGGTATGACGGCATCAGTTCCATAGACTAGTGAGTAAGGAGTTTCTCTTGTGGAGGATTTGGGGGTAGTCCTGTGTGCCCATAATACTTCAGGCAATAACTCGGGCCATAGTCCTTTAGCGTCTTCGAGCTTCTTTTTCAATATATTCAGTATGGTTTTGTTGGATGGCTCTGCCTGACCATTGGCGGTAGGATGATATGGCATTGAGAGTATTCTTTTGATACGCCATTTGTCGAAGAAGTTAGTTGTTTTCAGCCCTATGAACTGTCGTCCGTTGTCGCAAGTGATTTCTTTGGGGATGCCAAAGCGACATATGATATTTTTCCATATGAAGGCGATGACTTCTTGCTAGCGAATCTGGGCGTAGGCACCTACTTCCACCCACTTGGAGAAATAGTCTGTCAAAACTAGTAAAAAGTGTACCTTTCCTCACCCAACGGGTAGTGGTCCGATTATGTCCATTCCCCATTTGATGAAGGGCCATGGTGAAGTGACTGAATGGAGGGGTTCCCCTGGTTGATGTATCAAATGGGCAAACTTTTGGTATTTCTCGCACTGGCGAACGTATTCTGCCGCATCTTTTTTCATGGTGGGCCAGTAGTACCCAGCCCGTACTAGACATCGCACGAGTGCTCGGTTGCCTGTATGAGCTATTATAGGCGTACCCCTTTCCGTCGTATGGGCGTAAAGGGAGGTATATTTGACTTTGGTGGCAGCGGAGGGAGGTCGTTGTTTATCATGCAGTACCTTGCTGCCTGCATGCGAAGCTTTTTTGCTTCCTTTTTGTCGGGTGGTAGATTTCCGTCCAGAAAATATGATACAAATAAAGTCCCAAGTTAGGTATAGGGAGAGTACCTTGGTATGGTCGATTGCCAGTCCGTCTGCTTCGGTGTTGTACACTCTAGGAACCTGTTTGAAGCGGCATTCGTCGAGCTGTGCCATTAGCTTGTGGATTTCTGAAGCCTTTGTTCCTTGACATGGTAAGTCTTGGTGACTTGATTCACCACGAGTTGTGAATCGCAGTGCAGGACAAGTCGGCGAGCTCCGTACCTGATGGCTAGTTTTATACCTGCAATGACGGCTTCATATTCTGCCTCGTTGTTAGTCATCAGGGGGCATCGTATGGATTGGCAAATGATTTTTCCCGTAGGGACTTCGAGGACGAGTCCCAATCCTGATCCCGAGGCATTGGCGGCCCCATCTGTGTAGAGGGTCCAGAGGTCGGTATTTGGGGTGTAGTGCAAGGCTTCCTTTTCCGCCTCCGGCAATATTTTTGCACTGAAGTCAACCACGAAGTCCGCGAGGACTTGTGATTTGATGGCGGTTCTAGGGATATATGTGATATCATGCTCGTTGAACTCTATATCCCATCTGGCAAGTCGACCCGATAATTCGGGCTTATGTAGGATGTTTCTCAAGGGGAACGTGGTCACTACTTTAATGGGGTGGCATTGGAAATAGGGTCTCAGCTTTCTAGAAGCCGTGACCAGTGCCGAAGCCAATTTATCGAGGTGTAGGTATAGAGTTTTGGCATCCACTAGGGTTTTGCTAATGTAATAGATAGGTGATTGCGTACCATTTTCTTCACGAACCAGTACTGCACTGACCGCGACTTCCGATACGGCTAGGTACGTCAGTAGAGGCTCACCTGGTTTTGCTTTTGACAGCAGCGGTGGCGATGATAGATACACTTTTAGCCTTTGCATGGCTTTGGTGCATTCGTTATTCCAATGGAATCCGTTGTCTTTTGTCAGTACGCTGAAGAATTTGTGGCATCTGTCCGAGGATCGGGAGATGAAATGGGAGAGGGCGGCTATCCGACCTCTCAATTTCTGGACATGTTTCTTGCTGTTGAGCGTTTCGGGTGTTGAAGCGATCGCCTTGATTTGGTCGGGATTGACTTCAATCCCTCTTTGGGATAAGAGAAATCCTAAAAACTTTCCTAATGCCACGCCAAAGGCACATTTCTAGGGATTCGGCTTCATCCCGTACTTTTTAGTATTTCGAAGGTCTCCCGTAAGTGGTCGATGTGGTCTTCTTTTCTGGCGGTCTTCACTAGCATGTCATCAATGTAAACCTCCATGGTTTTCCCGAGTTGTTCCTTGAACATCTTAGTGACCAGTCTTTGATATGTGGCCCATGCGTTCTTGAGCCCAAAGGGCATCACCCTGTAACAGTAGGTACCCTGGTGTGTGATGAACATGGTCTTTTCTTGATCTTCCTCGGCCATTAAGATTTTTTTATAACCGGAGTATGCATCCAAGAAGCTTAGTAGTTCATACCCGGCGGTGACATCGGTCAGTTGGTCGATGTGATGGAGGGGGAAGGAATCCTTGGGGCAGGCCTTGTTCAGGTCGGTGAAGTCTACACACATTCTCCATTTTCCGTTCTTATTTTTTACCATTACTACGTTGGCGACCCATTGTGGATATTTTGACTCCTTGATAGAGCCGTTGGCGAGTAGTTTATCAACTTCCTCGTGTACTGCCTCATTGAACTTTCTCCTGATCTGCCTTACCGGCGGATGTAGCGAATCAACTTTGAGCTTGTGGGTGGCGATGTCTGGCGAGATTCCTAGCATGTTTGCGTGGGAAAAAGCAAATATGTCCGCATGGTTAGTCAAAACTTCATGGTACTTACCCGGGATGGTGAGCCCGTGACCGATATATGCTTTCCTTTTGGGGTTGTGACGATCTAGCTGAACTAGATCAAGGTCTTCAATTGTGGCCTTACAGGCTTTCACAATGTCTTGGTCTCTGATGGCATCTGTCGTCGGGTCCACGTTGGTCCCTGACACAGCTGATTGCTATGCCTCCGCAGTTGCCCCACACAGTTCTCGGGTGTGGGTGTAGTCTTGTGTTATCTTATAATATTCTTGCATTGTGCGCGGTTCTCCTTTGATGCTGAATATCCCCCATGGGTTAGGGAACTTAACCACTTGGTATAAGTTTGAGGGGACCGTTTGCATGGCGTGTATCCATGGACGTCCGATGATGACATTGTATGTCGTCTCTTGGTTCATTACGTGGAAGGTGGTCTCCAATGTGACTCCCCCACGAGGACGAGTAAAGTCACTTCTCATGATGTACGTTCCACTACATTGTTAAAACCGATTAGTGTTATGCAATAAGGTATTATCTTGTCCTCAAATCCCATCTGTAAAAGGACTATTAGATGGATGATGCAGGCGCCACTTCCGTCATCGATCATGACTCTCCCGACGTCCGTATCAATAATACATAAAGTAATAACTAAAGAATTGTAATGTGGAAACACAAACTGTTGGCATCAGACTTATCGAAGGTGATACTTCCTTCGAAGTCATTATACCATTCGTGGGAGATAGTTCATTTCAGCCTGTGCGTGTTGGCGAAAATTTGACATGGTTGATAGCGATGTCAGTACCTTCTCTGACGATCATGTTTACCATATGCGTCGGGGAGGGTGGCTTTAGTGGTCCACGGGACTGCTCTCGCCCGTGTGCAAAATTGGCCTTCCCCTTGTCGCTGAGCAGCTCCTTTAGGTATACTTGGTTTTGCATTCTGACGACTTCATGTCGTATACCTATGCAATCCTCGGTCCTGTGCCCTCGTTCTTGGTAGAATTCACATAGGACGTTTGATTTTCTCGTGGCAGGATCCGATTTCATTTTCTGAGGCCACTGCACCTTGGTGCCGAGCCTTTCCAGTGCGTACACAATCTCTGAAGGAGAGACACAAAAGTTATGTGATGAAAGTAAAGGGGGCGTACCTCTTTCATTTCTGAGCGGGGCGAGATGACGTTGTAGTGCATCTGCATGACGAGGGGGCGGAAGAGGAGACATCATATAGGGCTGATGTCGTTCTTTATTAGGGCGAGGGGGGAGTTCTCGACGTCTCTCGTGACATCTATCTCTCCTTGTATCTGGGTGTATGGTTGTTAGTCGTCGGGTTGGTCCATTGAGGTCCTCTTTGTCTGCTCGTACCTCGGCGCAATAGGCGTTATGGATCTCATCCCAAGTTGTGGGGGGATATTTCATGAGCCGGCTTAGTAGTTTCTTGGTTGCTCTGGAACCGTCCTTGCTGAGTCCGTTCTGAAAAGCGGCTACCACTATGCCCTCCGATACGTTTGGTAGGCTTATCCTTACCCTGTTGAATCTAGCGAGGAAGTCCCCGAGGCCCCCCGCCTGTGATTTGTCTGACGGCGAAGATGTTGTTTAAACGTGCTTCTGCCTTCTTTGCGCCGGTGTGTGCAGTGACGAACTTGTCTCCATTTCTTCGAAGGTTGAGATTGCTTTGGCGGGCAGTTGAGAATACCATGTTCTGGGCTCCTCCGTTCAGCATCTCGTCGAACTTCTTCAGCAGCACAGACGGTACCTGTTCCTTAGACAGGTCGTTACCTTTCACGGCGGTGACATAATGGATGAGATGATCTTCAGGGTAGGTGGTCCCATCGTATACTCTCAGATAAGGAGGCATCTTGAAAGTTTTCGGGATGGTGTAAGGGGCGGCCTCCTCGGAGTAAGGTTGTTCTACGAATCTCCCTATGTCATGTTTGGACAGTAGTTTGGGCGCTCCGGGGATCTTGTCGACCCTATCCTGATGCTCATTCATTTGGTCGCGGAGGGCTTGGTTTTCGCTCTCCATTTTTTCCATTTTTCTCAAAATGGACGTTAATGTGTCGTCATGCATTTGCGTTTCGACGGGTTGGTTGTTGGTCCGCGTTTCCTCTTGCTCGTCTGTTGTGGCGGTGATACTTGTTGTTGGTGCTGCTTTTTCATGACTCCGTGGTGGTTTTTCCACTAGGCCGCTCAGGGCTCTTGTCAGCCATTCTTCCAGTAACTTACTGACCGCCGGGGGTGCTTCTTTTGCAGCGGATGTTGAGGTATCTTTTTCCTGCAAGGTTGCAAGATTCCCGGAGGGGGAAGGTGAGGCTTCTACCTCAGGTGTGATATCAGAGGTGTTGGCGGTGACTTCCGTTATAGCTTTGGACCGGGTGTTGTTTTCGGCCATTTTTAGGTTTTATCTGGTGATCTGATCCTTCGGATGTATACTACAGGTTTGATTCTCGAAATCCCCACAGACGGCGCCAAATTGTTTGACCCAAAAGCTTTCAGTTACTTTATGAGTTAGGGATAATCGAAGATTATAAAAGGGTAAATCAGAATCAACGGTAATAAACCCAAGGATAGATCTATAATTCATATGTTATTTTCTCTGTGAGATTATAATAAGTCTTGGTGGATTATCAAAACCGATCACCGAGAGAGAGATAATATAGAGAGAGAATGATAGTCAGAAGTTGTATTATTAATGAAAATAACACTTGCCTTACAAATGAGGGAGGCCTTTCCTTATATAGATGGAAGGCTCCCTCGTCAGAATATCACTTTATTCTAGGATTATTATCCCTGGACGGAGGGGACGGAATGCTCGTACGGGCGAGTTTGTCAGTGCGCCTTTATTGTTAGAGGCGTACTCCCCTCCGTCGTATGGGCGCGAAGGGAGGTATATTTGACTTTAGTGACCGTGGAGGGAGGTGTGCTCGACTTTCATCAATCGCGCCCGATTCAACCCCATACAAATACAATAGGTAATAATTATCCAAACAAACTATTAAAGTCAAGTGGAATTACATTTAATTTTTTTAAATATTTTGTTATATATTTGGAGACCGTGGAAATTTCATTAAGATGTTATCACATATTCTGTCGCCACCGCCTACCATTATCAACTACCACCATGTCACCACCACCACCACCACCATACTCAACCATCAGCACCACCACCACAACCACCTCTACCACCACCAAGCCGCCATCATCTTCAATCATAGCCGCCACCACTATCGACCATCACCACCCACTATCCCCACCATTTCGAGCCTACCATCATTTTCACCCACAATCAACACTCATCCAACTCAACTACCACAACTGAGCACACCATCCCCATCAACAACCACGAACGACATTGGCCATCATTATAACCTACCACCGCCCACCCACTACCTTTCTCAGTCACAACTACTACCACCACCCGCCATTATTAACTATCACCACTCACCACCACTACCACCATCACCATCCTCAATCATAATCTCCACCACTACCAATCACTACTAGCTACTATCATGAACCACCATCATCAACCAACATACCACAGATCATCGCCTCTAGTCGGTATTTACCCATTAACCACCACCAACAACTATCATATTTTAAAAAACCATATATTTTATTGATAATTTCATTTGAATTTTATGTTTATTAATTTTCAATAAAGATAGTTTTTACATTCGGATGTTAAAAATCAAATAGTCTTAATTATTTCTATTCTAATCTTAATACACACCTTAATATTCGTATATGTATCCAAATTCAAATAGGCTGTTTCCAATCGACCCTCGGCGCAGGGAAAAGAAAGGCAAACAAAAAACAAAAACAAATGAGCCCAATTAGATTAGCATTGTTTTAGATTGTAAAGGTTTGCCCCTTTTTAATACATCTAATGCCTTGCCTCATATTCTGTGTTGGTTCATTTGATTCTTTATTATCTTTTTCGTACTCGTGTTGTATCAATCCCTAGTTTGAATTACCTTCCAAATTCTATTTCTTTTGTTGATAAAGTGTGCATTTTATTGATTTAATTGGGGATAACCCCATATAAAATGATACTTATGTAATAGAATATGATCTAGATAAAAATGTGATCCTATACAAAAAAGACCCAATCATCTATACTAATTGGAATTTCATATTATCTCAAGGAATTTCTACATATAACATAAATGATCCTCTTTTTTTATTAGTCCGGAAACATAAATGATCCTCTATGTACAAAATAGTTTTCAACCCCTTCAAAAGTTATTTTCTTCCTTGTTTTCTAAATTTCTAAGTGAGTGCTCAGAACAAAAAATTTATAAGTTTTACTCCCTCTGTTTCAATTTATGTGAACCTATTTCCTTTTTAGTCCGTGCCAAAAAGAATGACCACTTTCCTTATTTAGAAATAATTTACCTTTATGCAATGATTTATAGCCACACAAAATAAAGGTGCCTCATTTTACACCACAAGATCAAAAGTATTCTCTCTTTTCTAAAATTTCGTGCCCAGTCAAATGGGTTCACATAAATTGAAACAGAGGGAGTAACACATAATTGTTTGAAATGAAATTGACGCCTCAATAAAGATATTAATTATCAGATTGGCGAGAAACAGCTTGTTTTAGCAACAGAATATTCAATGGAAATATTCTATAGGATATTCTTTGCATCTTGTACTTTCAGTAGGTAAGAGATATATCCCATATAAATAGGAAGAGGGAGGGGTGAAAAGGGAGGCCAAGATTTCGTTTGATAAGTTCTATCTAGAGAAGTTGACTCCCGTGTAACTACTGACACTATCTATAAAGAATATTCAATTTATTGTGCTGGTCTGGGCTTTTCTACACTAGATCCGATGAAGTGTTTGATGTTTACACTTTTGGCCATTCTACATCATTGTCAAAAAGAGAATCATCCACCTTCTTGCACATCCAAATTGGCACCATTTTTTATTTTGGCACTCTATCTCTACCTTGTTTCATTTTGGCCCTCCAACTCTATTTTATAGGTTCCACTTTGGCCCTCCAACTCTATTTATTATGTTCTACTTTAACACAAAAGCTAAATCAAATAAATTTAAGGTGTAATAAATATTCAATTAAATATTACCACCTGATTTTTTCATCTATATCAAACGAGTCAATATTAAAATACATAAATCCAACCATATTTTTCATCTACTGTTGTCACAACCCGAATTTCTCACAATCGCGAGTCGTGATTGCGCCTACAATTGGAGATCCGTCTCTGTATTGGGAGTATGAAATTTAGCTTAAAAAATCAATCTCACGCGTCTACAAGTGTGAGACAAAAATCACACATAGAATCTAGTCAACTTTTGTGCTAAAGTGAAACAAAATAAATAAAATTAAAAAGCCAAAATAAAACAAGATTGAGTTAAAGCGCCAAAATAAAAAATTGGGTATAAAAGACGAGAGAATCCTGCCTTTATTTTGACTACTCTAGGCTAGAGGACTTGACGGACCACCTCAGAGGTCGGAAGAAGATTCTTGGAGACCACGTCAACCCTTGCTGAAAGGGTTATGGGGGAGAAGCACGGCATATAGCCCATAAAGAGGTGGAATATGTTCGTTCATACGTAAATTGACTGGATTATCCACAGCGAAGATAATACTCGAAAAGGGATCAAGTGATTATTTCTTTTTTTAGTCTCTTGATTTCCACACTATTCAATTTTCTTTGTTAATCTTTCTCAATTCTCACCAAATGCTACTACTATAACCTTATTAGAAATTTATTTACCTAAGTTCTCTATGTTTTGAAGTTTTTAATAAGTATCTAGGTTTTTTTTACAAATTAAATATATTACTTCCTAAAATACTACACTCCATTATTAGTGCCTTCAATTAAGGGATTAAATTATATCTTTCCCTTTTTTTTTTCTTTTTTCTTCTTTTCATCATCTCATCGACTAGGCGCAATAATCTTCAATCTACTCGACAAGTCTCTATATGTATGCTTAACATATATTCCACAAATGGACAAACCTAATATTTAGCAATTATATCATGTAATATTTTCACGTAGTGATGTATCAAAATAATTCAAATAAACTTGTAAGGCAATTTTAATACAATTCTGAAATAATCCTTGTAAATTTCTTATACAATTCTAATACAATATTGTATTATACTTGTATTACTATTGTATCACGTTATTTTACATACTGATGTATTATACACATTTTATATACAATTATCATATATTTATGATAGAATTCAAAAATAATTTTGAAATATTTTTGAATTTCTTCTTCTGCAAGTTTTAATATGAAATTCCACCAAAACCAACGGTAAGCTCTATAAAAATCAGCACAAAATCACCAATTATCATAAACTTTGTTATCATATTGAAATCGAAGAGGAAGAATACATCACATGCAAAAAATTTGACTATATACTTTTTCTTTACCAAAATCCTATTACCCTCCTAAACTTATTTTAAATGGAATTATTTGAAAACTTAACGCTAACCTGGCATAATGTGTGTATTTCACTCTCCTTTGGTGGGGAAGGAGGCTCTCCCTACTTCAATGGAAATGGGGGAATCGCCGTTTTTTTTCTTTTCCTTTTCCTTTTCCTTTTCCTTTTTCTTTGTATCTTTTCTTTACTTTTTTTTCGTTTCTTCTCTAATTCGGCGAATATTCATTCACCGACGACTTTGTCTAACCGTTTTCTTCTATTTTTTATTTTCACGCACAAATTAAACTCTCAAAAAGATATATTCATAAGCAAAGCAAAACACACTCAGATTTGGGGGGAAAAATTCATCATCGGAAAATCTTCCCATGCCGAAAGGGCTTCTCTAAGCCCAAGCTCTATAACAAGCCAACGAAGGCATGTTCAATCTCTCGTTGCGGCATGCAACTTGATCCCATACCGTCACTCAATATTAGGCTCACGGCCTCACTCAGCCATTACTCTCTATATACCGATAAAACAAAATACACTTAGACCGCGACAAAAATTTGTCGCAAAAAAAAATGGTATTTGTGAAATTCCGACGACCACCATTTTATGCCGTCGGTGACCAAAACAAAAAGAAAGAGAATGAAATAACCAAAAAAATGACAAATAAGAAAAAGGAAAAAAAGATAAGAAAAAGAAGAAAGAATAATAAAAGTACTAAAACTACATGTTGGGGAGGATTAGGAAAGGAAACAAAAATATTTAAAATTAAACGCACACTTATCTATATTATATTAAAAGCACGAAGGCCCTAAGCGAAATGTCGTTCGCCTTTTTTATCCCTTAAAAGTATAGTTCACATTGAACAAAATAGTCATTTGATTAATCTTTTTATATTTAGGAATAATTATTTAATTATTTTCCTAATATTTAGTACTTTAAATTTAACTAAATATTGTGTATTAAATCTTTCCTTATTTGAACCATGTAATGTATGATATTTTTAAAAGAAATATAATAATAAATTAAACGGTAATTCTTTCCAAATTTGTTAGGCAAAAATTTTAGAACTTCAATTCCTTTAACGTTTTGGAATTCTTACTTCATAGAGGAAAAAGATTCTTCAAATTGATCTTTTCATGAGTAATTATTGGCGTGAATTTGGAACATCAATAGGCTGAAAACAATTTCAATTTGATATATATCTATTCTATTATTAGTAAATATTGAATTAAACACAAAGGCCTAATTATATTTGGTCAAATTTTAGAGCAATTTCAACTTCTTTTAGCTTTAGAAACATTAAATTTCATAAGGATTATAAATCTAATAATACTATTCTACGCGTCGATATTAACAAATTCTTTACGTTTGTTACTGAAGTAAACTTTCACAAAAATTTATAAATTTTATAAAATATTCCTGCACAATAAATATAACAAAATCTTTTACATTTGTAACTCAAGTTAGTTTTTACTAGGATCATAAATTTATATATTTATACTATATTAAAGGCATAAATACACTTCGCGAAATATCGTTAGTCTTTTTTACATTTTAAAAATAGAATTCACAATGAATACAATAATTAATTTATTAATTTCCTATTTAGAATTTTAAAATTAAATGTAATTTTACTTATTATAGTAGGATGTTGAAGTATTTAAGATATTAAAATAAACTAAAATTTTCCTTTTTAATTTTAATTACTAAAATAAACTTTGTGAGGCATTAAAATACGTTTCATGAATTCAAATTTTGAAACTTTAATATCTCACCAGTCACCACTAAGCATTAGATTTGGAAAATCTGGTTGAGCTGCTAGCTTGCAAAAACATCTCTACCATGTAAAAACAATACTTCAAACGTTAGAACATATTTACAGCTACTTACCTTATGGATACTCATAATTCAATAGATAATATTTTACTTAATGATTCCAAACCCCCCAATATTGGAAAAATGCAAATTAATGATACATCTTCTATATCCAAACCAAAGTCCTTTTTACAAACCTTGTTATTTATATTTTTATTATATCTTAGTAGTAATTGTCCTTGAAGATAGAGATGATACATAAATAAAGTAAATGTTCAATGAAAAGATGTTATACTTACGACATAAATGCGGGTAAATAGCCAATAATTCCTTTTAATTAATGTTTCTTTACGTGTGTGTAAAAGAAAAATACGATAAATAATTTGAGACCTTAGAAATATTAAGTACTAATCAAGAGCCCTTAAATAAGTGGAAAAATGGTAAACTTATTAGTTATATGAAATATTTATTTAAACAAAACGAATGTTACTCCAACCAAACAAATAACTGGTCAATATAAAAAATCCATCAATTGGTAAATGATGGTGAACTTATAAACTAATTAAGTTCTGAACCATTACTGATATTAGTACTGAAGTTAGACTAATCAATTAACTCATGAAGTTACTAGAAAAACTAATTAAGTTCTGGTTGGTGGAATTGTATTTTCTAAAAGTTAATGGCAATAAATTTATTGGTGTTTGAACTCGAAAAAAAACAGAAAAGAAAAATTATAGCTCACAGAGTTAAAACAATGTATCAAAGTTATTCAAAGTCCCAATAACTCACGAAGTTAAATTGTGTATCAAAACTATTCAAAGTTGCAAGTCGAAAGCTATATACTTTTAAATATAAAATGACCAAAAATAAATAACATTGAATATTTGTTTAATATTAATTATTATGAATATATTATTTTTGTCTACAATTAAAAAATGCACATTAATCTATCCATCCATTTATCTTATTTTAATAAAAATATGTGTTATGCAATTCAAACAGAGGAAGTAATATTTATATAACTTTTTAAAAATTAACATTCTTCGATATAGGTACACGCGCAAAGCGCGTATCCTAAAACTAGTTATATGAAAATTCCTTATACTATTAGATTGTAAACTTTTATTTTTAGATTGAAAATCGAAGAGGAAGAATACATCACATGCAAAAAACATATAAACCAATTAAAACCGATACCATTCTGATACAAATATTTTATTATACTTGTATTGTATAATTTATCCATGTATTGATGAATCAGACACAATTATAATATAATTTCAATACAATCCTAAAAGAATTCTGATACAATTGCGATATAATTATCATACCATTATCATACAATCGTGATACAATTGTAAAACTTCTTCTCTTCGGGTTTCAATATGAAATTTTACCTAAAATCAACTCTAAATTTAACCAATCTCCCGCAAAATTGAGATATGAACTCCAAAGTACATTCTCAATCCTTTGCAAGAACACCCAATCCAAATGAATCACAAATTCATAAAAACCCAACTATTATTTTCAAAGCTTCAAAACTTTTACATGGTTGTCAAAAACCAAGCTACATTTGTTTTTGGTTGTTGAAATATATTTTCATTTGATTTCCCAAGAAATAAATCTTTTGAAATGAAGTATTACTTCCGATATGGGAATCTTCTTTTTTGTTAAAAAATTTTAGTAAATGTGGATGTCCACCACTCTCACCATTTTCTTTATTAAGGTTTTGTCTATAAGTAGTAAATATAGATAGAGAATGTAATTTTTAAGGAACCTAAAGAAAAGTGGTAAATAAGTTTCTATTATAGTATAACTATGTAAATATCCCTTGAGGAATCTAGTAGTAAAATGTGGCCCTCTTCAGATATTAGCCTATTTAGTGAAAACCTTGAAGATATCAGGAGGTTTAGGTGGTATAGACAAGGGAGGTCTTATGAGAGAGAATTTTTGACATGCTAGCTTAAAAAAATACATTTAATCTGTCACAATGTGCAAGTCCATATGACCTAAATGGAATAGACATGGCCAACATAGTAATAGTGTGAGCTAGCCATTTTTCACTTTTGTAATTGTAAAATAGTCATTATTATAGAGTTTCAAATAAGGATGTAAAAATCCATGACAATGTAATTAGAATTTCACTTGTGAATTTGGAAGTTCATGATAGTGGCTATTTTTTCAATTACAAAAACTAAAAGTTGCTATTTGTGAATTTTATCCCACTACAACTTGGATTCGGGTGAGTAACAAACAAGGGGTTTTGACACGGTTACCTACAAAAATAAAATTATTTATCATTGTCTACCCATCTATTTTTCTACCCATAAACTCATTATATTTTCTACCCATAATTTCTATGTTGCAGCAAAATAGTAGTTATTTTTCAATAACTTTGCAAATGTTGGCTATTTTTGAACGATCAATTCAAAAACTGGCTAGCTCGTGCTATTTTAACTAAAAGGGAAACTATCAGCTATGTCTATTTATAAGTAGCTCATTAAAAAAATTGATAAATTCATAAAATACTACTAATATTAGCCAAAGTTTACTAGTATTAATCAATTAGCTATTTGTAGCAAAAAATAAAATTTTTACTTTGTTTTGAGTGGATGCTATTAAAATAGATTGTGCACAACTTAAGGAGCTTGAATATCGATTTTGGGATTTGGTGAAGTTTTGAGGTGGTTTGAATTGAAAATTCAAAGTAAAAATTGAATATGAAAAAATGATATGTGTATCACACATGTATCATATTGTGTATCATTTGTATCATAAATGTATCACATTTGTATCACATATATATCCGTATATATTTGTGTACGAGATACATGCGTGATACATGTTTGATATATGTGTCGCAGAAGAATTTTTTAAACTCAATTTTAACTACGAATTTTGATACCAAATCAGTACAAATCACCTCCAATCTTCCTCAAATTTCGTATATTGACTAATCTATATGTTTTTAATGAATTTCAAAAGTTACTTTTTTGCTTAGATTTTGGAATATTGTATATCTTTTTTTTATTATATATTTTATCACCTTATTTGCTATCTCATCCATAATATTTCCTTTCCGTCTTACATCTAATATTTCTAATCACGCTTAAAAATATAGAAGGAGATTTTTGCATATGATTCTTCGAGAGAAAAGACCTTTATTTATTTAATTTTTTAATTTTTATATATGCTTGGCTAGTTTTGGTAAGTCTATGATTAATGACTAGAGGTGGTAAGTTAAAGACTTATTTAGGACATTTTTATAAGTTTCCCGTCTCTTTATACATTTAAATTAATTCATATTGTTTAATATTGGGTATGACTACTAGTATATTTTTAGCTATATAATAAGTGAAGCCTTGACGGACGACGAAGGGTAAATTAGTCAAATTACTCTGACTTGTGGTTTACAGGTGTCCTTTAAATTCGGTCCATCCTTTGGGTTTTTCTTTCCCATGAGATGAAAGCAATCATTTTCAGAACCTTTTTGCCTCTCTTGATTCCTATCTCTCTCTTCCTGGTAAGTTTTCTTGTTCTTCTTCCTCTTTCTTTTTTTGCTCTTGAAGGTTGGATGGTACGACGAAAGGGCGTTTTCGTAATTAAATCAAAAGTGAGGTCTGATACTAATGACTTACAAGTGTCCTATTGTAAATATCACATGGATTTAGTTTCTCTTGGCTTCTCTTCCATCCGATGAAAGTAACCATTTCAAAGTTCATTCTCATCCCTCTCTTCCTGGTAAGTGGTTATTTTTCTTCTTCCCTTCTTTTTTGCTCTTATTTTAATTTTTTGCTTTCTTGTACAACTTTTTTGATATTTTTTGGTCTTTTCAAGATGGTTATTGTATTCTTAAACACAGTTAATTTGGAGCCCTAACTCCTCCTTATAATGTTATCTTGCTAACATTTCTTCTTCCTCTAATCTTTGGAATGGATATCTTTATGTGAGTTCTTATTCTTCTCTTATGTTTCATTCTATTATCTTTTTTTTTTGTAAATTTTTGGGTTTCTCTAAGCAATTGAAGCTTGAAACTGAATATGACTGGTTTGAACCTAAATGGGTCTGTCTGATTACAAGAATCGTCTTTTCTCTTCACTCCCAAGATTCTTGCTAGCATTGTGGATTCTGTAAGTTTTTTCCTTTTTTTTATTTCGTCTATCATTCTCCTTTTTTCTCTGCATTTGTTTGTTGATTTGGGAATAAACGCTAATTTTAGAATTTTTTTTTGCATGTTTTGGATTATAGTATATTAGCTCTTAGTTTATTTTTCTTTTCGTAAATTTCTATTTCTCTTTTGGATTCTGGTTGATCTGGATGAGTGGTTGCTGATTTTTGTTATTAAATGTTTCTTATTTCATGTTTTGTTTTATAGTGGATAGCTCTCAAGTCTCAATAAGGTCTATTCTAAAAAGCTTTTTCCCTTTTCAATTTATGTTTAATCCTTTTTGTTTGTTTGTTACACTTAGATTTTATCAAATTTTAAGACTTATTATTGTAAGCATAATCAATTAATCTCAGAACATCCTGATTTTTCTATCTTTCCAATGTGGTCATGGAATGTGAACTTTTTTCGTAGGAATCTTTCCTCTATAGGGTATTTTCTACTGAAATCTTTATGTACATCTTGTCTTAAGCAAGTAAGTCACTATTTCAATAAACTCTCTTATGTAGTACCTACCTTTTTAGTCTTGGAAAAGGTAATTCAAGTATCATAATGAAGATTTAGAATATTTTGACAGAAGGTTGCTTTGTGAAGCTTAAAATAGATGATTTCAGAGTTGCCAACTATTTTATAATTCATAGTGAGCACATCTTGAGAATATTGCAAATACTTTTCTGAAAAGTGCAACATCAAGATAAAGATTACTTTCTCCATTCATTATGAAGCAGTTGTTTGCTGCTCGACCAAGACTTTCCTTGGAACTCATTTTTTGTAGGAATTTTTAAGAAAGATTTTATCATTAAGCTTGAGTGAAAGTTGGTTGTGACTTTACATTTTTGGAAATGTTAATCTATTTTCGAGTTTTTTCAGTTTCCTTGTTCTTCAATGACATAATTTCTTGGTGTTGAATCTTTGCGATCATGTCGTTTTGTTTGAAGATCCTTTTCTTCTTTCTCTTTCCTTTTGCTCTTATTTTAATTTTTTGGTTTCTTTTACAACATTTTCTGATATTTTTTGGGTGTTTTGAAGATGATCACTGTATTCTTAGAAACAGTAAAGTTTGAGCCCTAATTCCTCCTTATAATGTTAATGGCTGTCAGCTTGGGTATTTTTAAGATTTTAGATTAGGTCCTGACAACATGCGTCTTTGTTTTTGCATTCTGTATGTTATGCGATATCGTCCTCCACAATCTATATTCTATCTATTTCTCACTCTCTATTGAGTTCCTATTTTCTCCCGCTTAATTTTTGTTTCTCAATTTCTTGACAAATAATTTCTCTAACGTTTCAGTTCCTTATTTTAGCGTCTGCCTCTTCTCGTTGACTGTATTGAGATCTTTAGTTCTAGCTCTGACCTAACATACATGTGCTTCAATTTACTTAGGTATTTGTTATGAAATCATTTGGGATTGTTTGGCATATTCATCTACCTAAAGCTTAATGTTGTATATTTTTCTCATTCCATTATCTATAGACTGTTTCCTAACTAATCTATTTGATTATTTTTTTGGTCTTAATTTGGAATAAAGTTGAGGGGACTGTTTCTTACCTGTTTTTGACAATCGTTTGGAATTGCTCGGAACTATGGTTATTCCAGTTATTTGTCTATATCTTATGCATTTGTGTATTTCAATAGTTCTTGTTTTAATATTTTTTTTTTAAATCTTCATTCGACTTTGCATGTGCATTTTCTGTTTGGTCCTTCAAGCACTTGACATTATTGGTAAGCTCGATTATTGTCTATCTCAATTTTATTTATAATCTGAGGAGATATAAACCTCAAAAAGCAGATGACCAGCCATTAGTTTTGGTTAATATGATAGACTAAAGTCAACCGAAGTCCTAGAATATTATGAGTTGGCTTTTGTGTGTGCAAAATTTTGTGTGATTATCTTAGGAGTTGATAAATCTTCAATTTTCTACGAGTCGTTTGGCCAATGTCCATGGTAAGATGTTCTCTTGCATCAGAAATAGTATGATTTATGTATTTAGAGAGTATTTCAGCAAGAATATTTATTAAGTTGTTCTTTTAGGTATTCCAAAAGAATATCAATAATAACTCCAAGAATAAAAGATTGTTTTTCTTTATTGGCGAAAACACTAAATATGTTTTAATAATTTGGTAAATTCAAATTAGTAAAACATAGTATTAAGCATTGCCAATATGAATGTGAACAATGTCTCTTCTTGTGGATCTTGTATTTGTCTTTAATTACTGTTTTTTATGATACATATTGCTTTTCATATGGTTTCTCATTTTCCTTTCCTTCCTTCATTTAGTAGTAGTATAAATTGGTACTTTATGATCTATGACATTTCTCATAGTTCTACAGCTACAAATATATTTGTCGCAAAACTACAAAGAAGAAGACTAATCACAATATAGAGAATGCTTCCGCTTTTGTCATGGAAGCAAGTTGAAGAATATGTTGTGTTGCACATATATATCTCAGATGTTTTACAGAGTTGTTCCTCAAAAGAATGTACATGTCATGTAGCAATAATATGTTGCTATTATTTAGTTAGTTTGATAGGATTACAACTTTCTTTTTCCTATAGTTCTGCTAGACTAATTAAACAAAGTATGGAATTATGTTCTCCACAAAAAAATATACATATCATGCACCATCTCCGTTGCTAACATTTAGCCAGTTTGACAGTATTAATTACTTCTTCCTTTTTCCTGTAATTCTGCTACGGTTAAATCAAGTATGAAAGTTCTTCGCTTTAAAATCTTTAGGTAATCTTACAATTGTGCGAATAATGCGGACAAAGTTGTAACACAACGTTTCAAACATAAGCCCGTGCATGGCACGGGCACGGGCCATCTAGTCTATGAGAAGAGAATCCAGAAAACCCTTTTGTTGTTCCTTTCAGGTAAATTTCGTCAAAAAGTCTAGATGCTATCTTCAATTCAACAATTCCCGTCCATTTTCCAACTTTCAATGTCCAAAAGCATTTTTCTGTTGAATCAGTTAAGCCTTTGTTTAATGAATTTGCAAAACAATTTCAAGAAATAAAGAAAAGCTCAAGGTTTTCAGCTGGGCGAAACCTATAATTTTTCGAGTTGATATACTGGAATTTCTGAATTGTATTTTGCTAATACCGATGATCCATACTGTTGAGTTATATGCACTGACAATGTAATAATTTTTTATAGCATCAGTGTAATTTAACATGTTATAACAGGTTATTAAGTAAAGCTGACTACGTTTTAAGTGACCTGATAGTTTAGATATTTTCTTACACTGATCTTAAACTCTTTGTTTTGAAGGTATAGTTGACTGGTAGAAAGGTGTTTGGATTTTGGGAGGTTTAGGATGGCATCTGTTTCCGGGTCTAAAGGTGGGGTGGTTGATGAAACATCTCCCGATTTGTTGAAGAACACACCGTCGAATATTAGAAGGTTAGCAGATGAAATTGAGCACTTAGAGGGTAGGCAAAAGTACCTTGCTCAGACTACAAGTCCCTCAGACGGTGGTGATGTTCGTTGGTATTTCTGCAAGTTGCCTTTGGCTGTAAATCGTATGTTTTTGCTCGAACTCTGAACATTTTAGGTCCAAATGTTGGCATTCAGCTTTGCAAATCCATCTTATAGTCATTTGAGTGCTTTGGTTTGATCTCATTGAATTTTCTTGCTTTTCGGTTCTCTGCTGGTTGAAGCAGTGACGAAATTAGGAATTTCGCTAAGTATGTCCAAGATTTAATATGTAAAAATAAATAATTTTTGATCTATATATGCAGTATATAGATTTTTCTATATACACAATATAATTTCGGACGAAGGGTGTTTATGTGGCTCCACTACTGTGTTGAGATGCTTGTAGTGGATGTTTTTTTTTGTTAAGTTAGTTAAAAGGTGAGAATAAAACACAATGGAATACCACTAGCTGGAATTACGGCTTAGTTGTGTTGTTACACTTACGTTTGGTCTCCTTAGGAGACTTTTTAGATTGGTGGGAGACTTGTATGACAATGTATCATGTGAAACTTATAGAATCCCTAGCTTTAGAGAATTCGTAGACCCTAAAATACCTTAAAAACAGATTATTAAAATGAAATAGGCCTGAAGAAAGCTGAATGGATGTACAGGATTCATATTGTTGTAGCCAAGTTTTGGACTGAGGCATAGTCGAGTAATTGAATAATTGAATTGAAATAGAAGGTCGTTGATACATTGGCTCAAAGGAGGACAGCCACGTATTTGGCTCATGATATCATTCCGCTTTGAGACTCTACCTTAGGAACAATCAGTTGAAAAAGCAACTTGCTAGTTTTTTCTTCTGTTTATGCTTTTGCTGTTCATTCTTATGGTTCGGAAGATTTGTTCTTCTCCAACTGTTGCACTCCTTTTGAAATTAATTTCTACAGCTTCAAAATAAAAGATGCCAGGACTAAAAAAACATACATAAGCTTTCTCAGTAGAACACTGCCGATTCTATAAGTCAGCTGTAACAGTAAGTGAAATTAAAGCATAGATTCAATGTTCTGCAAAGGAGTTCATCATACATTCAGAAACTTTTTTTAGTTTACTATCATACAATCAGAAACATTAATCCTGACGAGTCAGCTTGTAGTTTCTGGTATGAAGTGTATTCATGAGTCAGAAATTCTGCAATAAGACGCAGATCTTCTTTAAACTTATAAGTCTAATTATTATAGATTTATCAGTTACTATGAGCATGAGCTGTCGTATTCATGTATAAATCTAGGTTGCCCTTTGTGGATTTCACTTTTGCACAGAGCCAGCTGCAGCAGTCCCCCAGGCAGAGATAGTGGGGAAGGGTGATTACTTCAGATTTGGCATGAGAGATTCTCTTGCAATTGAAGCTTCATTCTTGCAGGTAATGTTTTCTGACTGGTGTTTTGTTTATTATGACTTAAAGAGTACTCCTCATCTGTAAAATAATTAATCTATGACCCAGTTAGTACATCAATTGTTGGTCGAGATAAAGATTTATTGCTTCATATTTACTTCACCTCTGCTTGATTATGCAAACTTTAAGTTTAAAAATGGTCATCATGTGCCTAATTTTACGGTATGGGAGAAGAAGTAAAGAGCAGATAATGGTAAGACTTGTGTGGCTATTAGAGTTTGAAATATCTTATGTTGATAGACGAGCCATTAATTGGTTTGCACTCTGTAGAGAGAGGATGAGTTGCTTTCTTGTTGGTGGAAAGAGTATGCAGAGTGCAGTGAGGGCCCAAAGGGAGCAGCAGATTTACTTAGTCAAAATATGTAAACAAAAATAAAAGGTCAGTACTCTTAACATTGCCAAAAGTAGCATAAATAAATTGTTTTTACATGATCTTACCCCCTGCGCACCGTTACCAGGCACATTATATTCTCCTCGTGAACCTGCCTCGCCAAAACGGTCATATAAAGACCTCTTCTCATCATCTGATAATACCTAATAATACACTTTTGTAATCAAATCGAAAACAATGAAAGAAAACGTCTATATCCAACAACCAGTTTGGGTTCATATCGGGTCATTCCACTATGGAATCTATCCACATTATTAGGAGGTCGGTGGAATAGTATAGGGATAAGAAGAAAGATCTGCACATGGTGTTTATTGACTTGTAGAAAGCATATGACAAGGTCCTTAGGAAGGTGCTTTAGAGATGTCTTGAAGAAAAAGGTGTGCCGGTAGCCTACATAAGCGCGATCAATAACATGTATGATGGAGCTAAGACTAAGTTTATGACCGTTGAAGGCGACTCAGAGCATTTTTTGCCTTAGTGATGGATGCACTGACACACCATATTCAAGGAGATGTGCCATGGTATATGTTATTCGCTGATGACATAGTCCTAACTGATGAGACGACTAGGCGATGTTAATGAGAGGCTGGAGGTTTGGAGACATACTCTTGAGTCTAAGGGTTTCAAGTTAAGCAGAACTAAGATGGAATACCTAGAGTGCAAGTTCGGCATCAAGCCGACGGAAGCGGTATTGGACGTGATGCTTGACTCTCGAGTCATATCCAAGAGGGGTAAAAAAAAATATCTTGGGTCGGTGATTCAGGGGAATGGAGAGATCGACAAGGATGTCACTCACCGTATAGTGGCCGGATGGACGAAATGGAGGCTTACATCAGTAGTCTTGTGTGACAAGAAAGTGCCAAAGAAACTCAATGGGAAGTTTTATAGAGCTATGGTTAGTCGTGCCTTGTTGTATGGGCCTCATCCATAATTGACTCCCAAATTCAATCCACATTAGGCATACAAATTCGGTCTTGCATCCTCAACACCCCATCATCACCAATGGTCACATCTCCGGCATCATCTTGCTGAACTATATCCTTAAGGTCAAGGAAGGTAGGATCATAATACTGGCATTCTCTCTCACGGTCATAAATAACACAAGCCAATACCCAGCTGGGCTCCGAAATATCCAACCTCACAAACTTATTGGCCAAGGCCTGAACATAACTGTATGGGGTCACTCCCAAAAAGAATATATGCCAAACTCCCCATACTCACCGCTTTCCTACTCAAAGCATCAACCACTACATTGGCCTTCCCCGGATGGTATAAGATAGTAATATCATAGTCCTTTAGCAGTTCCAACCATCTACGATGCCTCTAATTTAGATCCTTCTTCTTGAACAAGTGCTGGAGGCTACGATGATCAGTAAACACCTCACAAGACATGCCATAGAGATAATGCCTACAAATCTTCAACACGTGAACAATGGCAGCCAACTCTAAATCATGAATAGGGTAGTTCTTCTCATGATGCTTCAACTGACGAGAAGCATAAGCAATAACTGTACCATCCTGCATCAATACACAATCTATCCCCACTCTCTATGCATCACAATACACGGTATAAGAACCTTAAGCTCATTGTAAGACTAATGCTAGAGCTGTGGTCAAAGCTGTCTTAAGCTTCTGAAAGCTCTCCTCGCACTCATCCGACCACACGAATGGTGCACCCTTCTGAGTCAACTTAGTCAAAGCATAAGCAATGGATGAAAATCCCTAAACAACCGGCGATAATATCCCTCCAAGACAAGAAAACGCCTGATCTCTGTAGCTGAGAATGGTCTTGGACAACTCTGCACCGACTCTATCTTCTTCGGATCAACCTGAATACCATCACGAGACACCAAATGACCCAGAAATGCTACTGACTCGAGCCAAAACTCACACTTGGAGAATTTAGCATACAGATTCTCCTCCCTCTATCAATATATGGACCAAAGTTTCCCGAAGAACCAGAATCACAATGGGCACAACTGGTACCTGAGCTGGTGCTAATGGAGCATCTACAATTGGGACCTGGCCCTGAACTAGGGTGGCTGGTGGATCTGCAAGTGTTGTCCCAGCTGTTATAGGGGTTGCACCTCTACCCCTCCCATGACCTCGACCATGTCCTCGGCCTCAAGTGGCTCCAACTGTGGTATTGGTGGTCATCCATCCTGAATGGTAGGGAGTTCTCTCCATCTGCGAGAGAATATAATACAGATGTTTAGTTTTTGGGGTAAAAAAGTCGCTCAACAAGAATGTCAAGAATATGAAATTTTCCTAAAGCTTCTGCAACCTCTCGAGGATAAATACAGACGTCTTTGTATCGATCCGCGAGACTCTACTAAACCGGCTCATTATTCGCGAGAACAGAAAGGGCATATATAGAGTAGTTGTCACGGCCCTAAACCCAAATCCGATCGTGATAACGCCTCTCGTGAAGACATGGCCAGCCGACACAATTCCGATTCACTTTAAGTAGTTAACATAATAAATACCAAGTATTTAATAGAAATAAAATCCCAAAATAACAGTATAAGTTGCGGAACTAAAAAAATAACACAGCCCAATATCGAGGTGTCAGTAGTCATGAGCATCTAAAACAATAGAAGCTAGGCAAGCCACGAAGTTATGAATTCTTCACTATTTTGTTTTAATCCTTTTTACAACATATATTAGCAAGCAATAAACATTTAAATAACAGCGAAATGTGAGATTTAAGCGGAAGACAAGACGAAATAAGCCAAAATAATAAGAAAAATCTACATATGCCTCTACCTAGAACTGGTGTCACGACATTCACGGACTGTCTAAGATCACTACATACAATGTCTGAAAGAAAGAAATATTGTATGTCTTGAATACAAGAGATAATAGAACACAATAAGGGATAAAGGAGACGTCGGTCTTGCGTACGCCTGCAAGGCTACCTCGGTGTCTCAGTGGACTGAAGGTTGGTTCCCGATCTACTATTGCTGACCAAACGCTGCTCTGATATCTGTAAATAAGTTCAGAATATAGTATCAGCTCAACCGACCCCATTTGCTGGTAAATGTCTAGCCTAACACTGATAAGATCTGAGCCAAGGTCTCCTGAAGACCCGGGAGATGCCCGCCCGTAGGGCCCGGCCTGCTTCCCGCCCGAATTATGCAGTTTAAATGGGAGGGGGTACATACTTCGGGGGACATATCAAATCCAGCAGAAACTTAAAAGAAACATGAGAGGACAATCCAAAATCTACAACAAAATAATAATAATATTGTTGCGGCATGCAACTCGATACAATGTAATAATACTACTGTTGCGGTGTGCAACCATATATATATATAGTTATTACGGCGTGCAACCCGATCTAATATAATAATTATTGCGGCGTGCAACCTGATCCAATATATAATCTGTGGCAGCGTGCAACCAAATCCAATACAGTATCTATTGCGACGTGCAACCCGATCCATATAGGTATGCATTAATAAAAATGTTGCGGCGTGCAACCCATTCCAAATATACAGCTTACAGTAATCATCCCAACAATCCCGGCATGGGAACTCAACAATACAAGTATATACATCCCAGCAATGGGGAATCAGCTATAACCAATCTCAACTCAACTTCTAACCATCTCTATTATCATTATTTCTAACTAATAAGTAACTTCCACGAAGATTAAACTAACTCTTTAATCAATATCAAGAATCATTAATTAAACATCTGAAGTGTCACCTAAGAACACAACAATACTCAATTTAGGACTCACGGTCATGCTCGACACCAACATATAGATACTCGTCATCATGCCTATACGTTGTACCCACAAGAAGCAAATAGCAAATATGACTCAACTCTTAATCCCTCAAGCTAGGGTTAGATTGGACACTTACATCGATACTTTGAATTCAACTCAAGTCTCAATTATAGCTTTACCTCTCAATTCCACCACCAATCTGCTCGAATTAGTCACAAGTTACCTAATTACATCAATAAACGTTAAATGAATCAATTTGAATGCATAAAAATAAATTTTCCAAAGTTTTGCCCAAAAAGTCCAAAATTTCCCTCGGGCCAACATGATCAAAACTAGAGGTTCGAACCAAAACACAGCTATCCATTCCCCCAAGAACTCAAATATATAATTTGTTTTCTAATCAGACCTCAAATTGAGGTCCAACTCCTCAATTTTTAAAAATCTAGGTTCTACCAAAAACACCCAATTTTCCCCATGAAAATCTTTGATTTTAGGTTGAAATCATGTTAAAAGATGTTAATGATTGAAAGAAATCAGTAAAAACCAACTTACATTGAAGAAGACTTGTTCTTGAAAAATCGCCTAAAATTGCAGGTCTCTGATAGAATGAAGAAAAGAGGGTTAAAAGTCATCTAAGTATAAAAAAATGCAAGTCTCGGATGTGGGAAATACGAACATGGGTTCGCAATTGCGAACCCGAACCTCTGCTATGTTGGGAATTGCGAATAAAGGTTCGCATCTGCGATAGATGGCATTAAATGAGACATTCACATTTGCGAAGGCGTCGCATTTGCGACTGGGGCCTTCCGCATTTGCGAGCCAAGTGGATCGCAAATGCGACAGAAGGTTCGCAAAAGTAACCATTGCCCAGCCAAGGCTTCATCGCAATTGCGGAGCCTCCCTCGCAAATGCGGTCATCGAAAATGCGAATAATTCCTCGCATTTGCGATACCTGCAACACTGCCCAGGAATACCAGAAAAATTGGTGTGTTTTTCACTCCCAAGCCACGTCCAAAACTCACCGAGCCCTCGGGGCTCCAAACCAAATATACACGCAACCTCAAATACATCCTCTGAACTTATCTGTGCGAATAAATCACCAAAATAACCTTAATAACAACTAATTAAACCTCAAAATCAAAGAATTTTTCTCAAACTTCATAAAATATCAACTTTAGCAATTTAGGTCCAAATCACGTCAAACGATATTCATTTTTTTATCAAATTATACATAAATGTCTTAAATCATATATAAAACTTGTACCGGACACCGGAACCAAATTACGTGCCTGATACCAACATGTTCTGATCAAAATTCATTTCCAAATCCTTTAAACAATTTTAGAATGTAATTTTCTTTAGAAATTCATTTCTCAGGTTTGGGACCTCGGGATTCGATTATGGGCATACGCCTAAGTTTCATATTTTTCTACGGACCCTCCGGGGCCGTTACATCATAGAAACTGGGCCCGTTTACCCAAAACGTTGACCTAAGGCAAATTAATCTATTTTATAGTCAAAAGTTATCATTTTTCACAGATTTTCTCATTTATGCTTTCCGAATATGCACTCGAACTGTGCATGTAAATCGAAGCGATGCTAAAAGAGGGTTTTAAGGTTCTGGAACATATAATTCAATTTAAAAGCAAGTGATGGCCTTTTGGACATCGAGGTGCCACCAATCATAAGCATCTATAATAATACTACAAGTCTGAAAGAGTCTATTCCACTATCACATAACTAAAACAGAAGGAAATAAGATAGAGGGAGAAGCACTGGGCTGCGAATCGCCAGGCAGCTACCTAGTGAATCTCCAAAATCTACTGGACGACTCTCAACCCTTGCAAGTAGGACCCTGTACGCATGAATATGCACACAGGGTGCATGGAGTAAAGTGAGTACTCCAACTCAGTAAGTAATAAGAATAAATGAAGACTGAACGATATAAAATTACGTTAAACACAACATTTAGCTATTAGGGGAATGACAAAATCAGTAAACACAATTTAACAATAAAATCTCATAAACGCACATTTTTAAGCAGACAACAATATATAAAAAATAACTAAGAAAGATAAACATATAGAGGTTCTCCCCTCGGGCACAATGTCAACAACTCCGCCCCTTGGGCAATATCTCAGAACAATATCATCCCCTCGGGCTATCACATAGAACGGTACCAGCCCCTCGAGCAATCACATAGAACAATACCAGCCCCTCGAGCTATATCTCATATTACAATGGGTATCTCGTGGCATTATCCCCAGGCTCTCGGCCTCATATCAATCACAAGCCACCTTTTGGAGTACAATCTCAAGCCCTCAACCTCATTATCATAATCAGTATATCACCGCTACGACTTGCAGCCCAACCCAAAAGTATCCGCACATAGGCCCTTCGCCTTACTCAATCAAAATCTCATAAGCCGTTCTAATTGTGTTGAGGTATTATGGTTATTTCATTTTGAAAATATTATTTAAAGTCTAGTATAGTGTTTGGCATGTTTAACCTAAACTTGAATGCGCTTCAATACTGTTAGCTTCGATATGTGTCTGTCGCGTTTGCTAGATTAATTTGCTTTTCTAGTATGGTATAGCTACATGATAACAAATAAATTTCAATCAAATACGGGGTAAAATAATCAGTCGAGACGGACCAAGTCATAATCCCCAATAGTAAACAACCCCACGCTCACCATCAAGCGCGTTTCTCACCTCAGTATAGCCCTACGATGTGCAAATTCGGGGTTTTAAACCCTCAAAACATCATTTACAAGTATTACTCACCTCGAATCGGCGCTCAATTAGGTTAAATCTCTAGCTCGTAATGCCTTTTCCCCTCGAATCGTCCTCCACACGATGTCAAAACATGCTAAGGGAATGAAGCACAAGCAAAAATAATCAATATATGACACAAATTCCGAAATTACCAAAACTCAATCCCTGGGACCACATCTCAAAGTTCAATAAAATTCACATCAATAGGTTCCTTATCTCTCCACGAGTTCATACATATAAAAAATTCTAAAATCCGATCTCAAATGGTCCTTCAAATCCTTAAGTCTAGGGCCTAAGTTTCCAAGCCCTAGTTTCTTCAATTTTAGGCTTAAATTCCATGATTAATTAGGTAGAATCCAGATAATAATCAAGTTTTAAATCCAAGAATACCTCAAAATGTTTCCTCTTGAATGCCTCTTCAATCTCCTTCAAAAATATCCCAAAATGACCAACTATGGAGGAAAATAACCGCACATTCGCAGACAAGACGAGCGTAAAACATTCTACCCAGGCCTTAATTTCCTTCTTCGCGAATGCAGTCAAAGCCTCGCATTCACGAAGCACAAAATAACATTGACCAAAAACCCTCTAACGCGAATGTGATACAACCCACGCAAACACGGTGCTTTACCAGATGAACCTTCGTGAACGCGTCCTAAACATCGCGAATGCTATGAGCAACTTGACCTCAAATCCAGCTGACTAATTTCCTCTACGCGGACGCGCTCCCTTCCCATGAACGCGATGCATAGATGTCCAGCCCTTCATGAACACGAGACTCCCTAGCGAAGGCGAAGGCCAAAATCTCAACCTTCTCCAGCTAACCCTTTGCAATTGTGGCTCCCCTCTCGCGAACGCAAAGGTCAAAAGTCTGAAACACTGAGCAGCAGATTTCTGCAACTCCAAACTTCATGAAATGGTCCGATTGACCACCTAAGGCCCCTGGGACCTCAACCAAATATACCAACATATCCCATAACCTCATTCAAACTTATTCCAACCCTCAGAACTCCCAAAACAGCATCAGAACACCAAATTCGCATCAGATTCAAGCCTAAGAATTTCAAAATCTTCTAAATTATGCTTTTGATAAAAAACCTAACCAAACCACGTCTGAATAACCTAAAATTTTTCACGCACGTCCCGAATAGCACTATGAAACTACTGTAACTTCCGGAATCCCATTCCGACTACTATAGCCAATTTTCCACTGCCGACCAAAAATCACCAAAAACTAACTTTCGTCAATTCAAGCCTAATTTTACACCGGACATCACAAAAATATTTCGGACACGCTCCTAAGTCCCAAATCACCCGACGAAGCGATTCGAGCCATAAAATCTGCATTTCAATGTCGTTTACCAATAAGTTAACTCTTGGTAGACTTTTTAACTCTAAAGCTACTTTTAAGGACTAAGTGTCTCAAACCTTACCCAAACCATTTCGGATTCGATTCGACCAACTCGATACCCCATAACAATCGATAAATAAAGCAATAATAAGCAGAAATGGGTAAACGAAGCAGTAACTCATGAGACGACTGATCGGGTCGTCACAGCTGAACCATCAATCAAATCTTCAAGAAATTCCCCAAGCTTTTTCTCATCAAGAACAAACAAAAAAGCTACTTTAGAGAATTTGAGTTGAAATTAGAAAGTAAAATAGCAAAAAAAGAAAAAGAAAAAGAAAGAATAATAGAATTGATGAGAAGATAAATATATTATTAATTTAGCAAGAGAAATGTTTTTATCCTAACTCATTCAATCTTACCTCTACCAAATTTTAAGAAAAATTAAATCAATCTTTGTTTTTTGGTCTGTCCCATAAAGCTTGACACATTTTTATATTTAGAAATAATTTAACATTAAACTTCCCAAGTTACCCTTAATTATGTAATTTACAATCACAAAAATATATCTGACTTGTTTTACGCCACAAGTTTAAAAAGTTATTCTTTCATTCTAAATTATGTGTCCAATCAATCAACATTACACAAAATTGGGACTGAGGTAGTATTTGGAAATCATGTCACATTGTAAGAAGGTAAATATTTAAAAAATCAAAACCTCTTCAACAGCCTTTTCTCGTAAGCGCTCTGAGAACCTCAGCGCCTTGATCTCCGCCTGAGCCTCACACAATTCCCGGTCCTTATCTACAATGACACATTCACACGCCGTATCAATAAAAATAAAAATAAAAACTGTAAAAACAAGAAAAATTAAAACAAAACTCACAAAAGAAGAACACAGCTAGCTACCAAATAGCTTTGGATCCAATCCAGCTAAGAATACAGACCTCTTACTTCATTCTCCAGTCGATTAAGCTCCAACTTCACCGGATCCGACCCGTGGAGAAGGGTTAAGAACTCGTCTGCGTCCAGGCTTGGCCTCATCGACGTTCTTCTTCGGTAAGTCTTCCCTTCCTTGAACAAAGCTGATACCGTCGACGGCGAAACTGTTTCACTCGTCGTCGCTCGCACATTGACGCTGTTATTGCCGGAACACACCTCCGGCGACCTTCCCTCGCCGGAAACATCCGTCAGCTCCGATCTGTACATTTCTCTATTCTTACAGTAAGCTCACTTCCAATGAATAATTCATACATACAACAAAATGTAAATAAATAAACAGATGATTATGTCTATTTTTATTTTTCTTCAGATCTTATTCAGCTTTTTTTTCTCTTAAACTTATTTACTGTTTTTTCTTTTTCAGATCTGTGGTGTGATTTCGGGTGGTCAATCAGACCATTTTTGGACTTTAAAAGTAGCAGATTTAACTCTTTGTTCCCTGCTCTTATCTCCTTGTCTTCAAATTTGGTGCTTTAATGAAGTAAATACTAGATCCGACTGATTTTCAGTTTATTCGCCAACTGCTTATGAACACTTCTCGATTTTGTTTGGTTTGTTTACGAGCAAAGCTCAGATCTTTTTAGATTTGGCAAGACTAGTTGGTTTTTGGCCGAGAAATAACGTTTCCGGCAACCATAAACTATTGTTGTTCATTTAGGCCAGTATCCTTCTACTCCCTTTCTTCCTCTCTTCCCCATTTTTTTAATCTCTCTCTATCTCTTGTTTCCCCGGTATCCCCCACTACCCGGGCAGGCAGCCCCCCTCCATCACCCCCCGTGTTTTTTGTGTGGTTTGTTTTGTGTGTGTGATCTACAGGTGTTAATTGCGGCGGATGAGGCGAGCTTGCTAAAGCTGGAAGAGTATAAGGAATCGATCTTCGTCCGAAAAGTGCAAGAGCTGAAAGTATTCAACTTCAGGAGCATCAAAACCATCAGGTTATTATTTTCTCCGGGAATTGGTACCTCCCGATCCCTTATTTACACTCTACTCATATTGCGTTTCCTAGCTACCTTTTGTGAGCACGTGATTTTTGCCCTATATGAGAATTACTTCCAAAAAATAAAATAAAATAGTTTTGTGTTGTGCGTAATTTTTGTGATTTTTGTGTTATTTTTCTCTTATTACTTGCATTTTTGTTTGTGCATGTCTATTTATTTAAATTAATGGCTCGAGAGGCAAGGGTAGTAAGGGGGTAGCAGACGTTTTGCGTTTAAGAATAGGGTCGTGGAACGTAGGCACCCTGACTGGTAAGTCCTTGGAGCTGGCAAAAATTCTTCAGAAGAGGAGGGTCAACATAGCTTGTTTGCAGGAGACTAGGTGGAAAGGGTCGAAGGCGAAGAATGTAGACGGAACTAAGTTGTGGTACTCTAGGGTCGTGAGAGGAAAGAATAGAGTGGGTATCTTGGTGGATAGAGACCTTAGGGAGTCCGCGGTTGAGGTTAGGCGAGTGAATGATAGTTTAATGTCTATTAAGTTGGTTATAGGTGGTTGCATCCTTAATGTCATCAGCGCTTACGCGCCTCGAGTAGGATTAGAGGAGGAGGTTAAGAGGCGCTTTTGGGAAGGCTTGGACGAGCTGGTTATTAGTATCCCTCAATCCGAGAAGTTAGTTATTGGAGGGGATTTAATGGCCACATTGGTGCCGATGCTGGTGGTTATGGTGAAGTGCATGGGGGCTATGGGCTCGGGGTCTGAAACGAAGGAGGCTCTTCTCTGCTTGATTTCGCCAGGGCTTACGATCTTTGGATTGCGAACTCGACTTTTCAGAAAAGGGAGGAACACTTGGTTACTTTCAAAATTTCGGTAGCGAGGACTCGGATAGACTACCTCCTCATCAGACGAAACGATAGATGGTTGTACAAGGACTGTAAGGTCATCCCGGGAGAGTTCCTCTCGACTCTCCATAGACTCCTAGTGATGGATGTCGGTATATGGGTGAAGAGGAAGAGGAGGGGTGCCCGGGGCCGGCCGAGGATTAGGTGGGAAGCCTTGACTAAGGAGAATGCCCTGGAGTTGGAAAGGAGGTTAGTTGATGAAGGTGCCTGGAGAAGTTTTGGGGAAGCGGATGCTATATGGACTGTGATGGCTGATCTGGTCAGGGAGGCAGCGCGAGATGTGCTCGGAGTAGCCAAGGGATATTCAGGCAGGCATCAAGGTGACTGGTGGTGGAACGAGGCCGTCCAAGGAAAAGTGGAGGCGAAGAAGGCGGCATTTGCTCGGATTGCGGAGAGCTCAAGCGAGGAGGAAAGGAGAGTGAACATGGACCGCTATAAGGAGGCGAGGAGGGAGGCGAAGTGGGTGGTCACAGAAGCGAAGAATGTAGCGTTTGGGCGCATGTACGAGGAATTAGAAGAGAAACGAGGGGACAGGAAGGTTGCTTAGGTTGGCTAAAGTGAGGGAGAAGAATGCGCGGGACCTGGACCGAGTTAGGTGCATCAAAGACGAGGATGGTAGAGTTTTGATGGGGGAAGATCATGTCAGGCAGAGGTGGCAAGCATACTTCCGAGACCTGCTCAACGAGGAAGGTGACCAAGACATAGAGTTAAGGGAGCTGAAGGACTCAGAGCGCCATAGGGATCTGGGGTTCTGCAGTCACATTAGGGTAGAAGAGGTCGTGGAGGCTTTGCGAAGGATGAGTAGGGGTCGAGCGACTGTACCAGATGAAATTCTGATGGAGTTTTGGAAATACATGGGTAGGCCAGGAGTGGAGTGGCTGTCTAGGTTGTTCAATGCGATCTTCAAGTCCAAGAAGATGCCAGAGGAGTGGAGGTGGAGCACAAGTGTGCCGGTGTATAAGAATAAAGGTGACATCCAGTGTTGCAACAACTATAGAGGCATCAAATTACTAAGCCGTACCATGAAAGTATGGGAGCGGGTGGTTGAGGCGAGGGTGAGAGCGATGACGTCAATCTCCGCGAACCAGTTTGGTTTCATGCCGGGCCGCTCCACCACAGAAGCTATCCACCTTGTCAGCAGATTGGTGGAAAAGTTTAGGGACAAGAAGAAGGACTTGCACATGGTGTTTATCGACTTGGAGAATGCGTACGACAAGGTTCCAAGAGAGGTGTTATGGAGGTGTCTGGAGGCGAAGAGCGTGCCGGAGGACAACATTAGGATGATCAAGGATATGTATGATGGCGCTAAGACGAGGGTTAGGACGGTGGGTGGCGACACAGACCACTTTCCGGTGGAAATGGGGCTTCACCAAGGATCGGCGCTCAGCCCCCTCCTGTTTGCTTTGGTGATGGATGCTCTAACTCGGCATATCCAAGGAGACGTGCCATGGTGTATGCTATTCGCCGACGATATTGTCTTAATAGACGAGTCGAGGGTCGGTGTTAACGAGAGGTTGGAAGTTTGGAGACAGACCCTCGAGTCAAAGGGTTTCAGACTAAGCAGGTCTAAGACTGAATACTTGGAGTGCAAGTTTAGCTCCGAGCCGAGCGAAGAAGGAGCTGGTAGGGACGTGAAGCTTGGTTCTCAGGTCATCGCCAAGAAGGACAGTTTCAGATATCTTGGGTCGGTGATCCAGGGTGTCGGAGAGATCGACGGGAATGTCTCTCACCGAATAAGGGCTGGGTGGTCGAAATGGAGGCTTGCGTCGGGAGTCTTGTGTGACAAGAAAGTGCCACAATATCTCAAGGGAAAGTTTTATAGAGTTGTGGTTAGACCAGCAATGTTGTACGGGGCAGAGTGCTGGCCAGTAAAGAACTCTCATATCTAGAGAATGAAGGTAGCGGAGATGAGGATGCTCAGGTGGATGTGTGGGCACACCAGGTTGGATAGGGTCGGGAATGAAGTTATTCGGGAAATGGTAGGGGTAGCCCCAATGGATGAGAAGCTGCGAGAAGCGAGACTCGGGTGGTTCGGACATGTGCGGAGGAGAAGCCCCGATGCACCGGTGAGAAGTTGCGAGCGGCTGTCGGTAGTTGGCGCGAGTCGTGGCGGAGGGAGGCCCAAGAAGTATTGGGAGGAGGTAATTAGGCGAGACATGACTATTATGCGGATTTCCGAGGACATTGCTCTTGATAGGAAAGTCTGGAGGTCTAGTATCATGGTTGTAGGTTAGGGGCTTCTATTATTGCGCGGGATATGGATGGGTCGGGGGGAGGGTTCCCGATAGGTTAAATTCTCCGTGAGTACTCCTAGGATTACTAATGCCTTTTGTTCATGTTGTTGCTTTGTTTACTTTGCCCTTTTATATGTCAGTTTTTGTGGTTTATTCTAGAGTTACTAATGCTTTTCCTTTTGTTTTCTTTTTGTTTTTGTGTTTTTTCCCTTTTCTCGATCTTGCGCCGATAGTCGATTGGAAACAGCCTCTCTGCCCTATCGGGTAGGGGTAAGGCCTGCGTACATATTACCTTCCACAGAACCCACCCTGTGGGACTATATTGGGTAGCTGTTGTTGTTGTTGTTGAAATCGGGGACGAAGATCTGAAAGAAAGATACCGGTTGGAAAAGATAACGTTCAATAAGTAGTCGTTACAAAGAATCTTTGCATTAATACTAAACCGTTATATAGCCATTAAGAGGGATTTTATTCATATAGCTTGATTTGGAAAATTTGTCTCATAATTAAACTATAAATAGAAGAATTTGTATTCATTGTAAGACACAAAAACATCGTTATTTTATTAACTACATTCTTTCTTTCGGTTCAACATATTGTTCTTATTCTTTTTTTTCAGCGAAGTTCATCTCATAGTCAGCCTTGTATTTTCTTCTAGTTTATTTAATTAGTTTATTTCTATTCTTAGTAATTTTATATTTTTGGATCAAATTAATTTACGTGCTTATAAACCACGTTATAAATTTAACTTTAGCATTTTAAGGTAACAAAATTTGAGGAGTTACAATTTTAATTACCCGCCTTATCAACAAAACAAAAAAGAAGGCGATGAACGCAAATTGTATACTACTCTAATAGATTTGCAACATTACTTGAAAGCCACGCATGAGTAGTAATAATATGTTGAATTAAGCAAACCACGTTCAACTGACACAGGGTTTGGGAGAAGTCTGTGACGTGTAATTTACAGGGTTAGTCCTAATAGAGTGATCCAAATAGACTCTCTTCCATGAAGGTATCATCATGTCCTAAAGCAAGCAAATTCTCTCCAGCAGCAGAGAGCATGTATCTATTTCACAGCGTATCTTAAATTGAAGAAATACAATCCAAAAGAGAGCACCAACGTGATACCAACCCTGAACAAAAATGTTACGCAAAGATTAATTCCATAGAAAAGATCATAACACTTCCAGAATCATTCAACAGAACAGATCACCATAAAGGTCATTCTCTAGCTCCTCACTCTTAAAACAAAATCAAGTAAAATAATGGTTCCTAAAATGGCGTACACTCAATTGAGACCCCTCATATATTCATATATCAGAATGCAGAAAAAACTTATATTGATTTCCTACACAAAGTCTTAATTTTTAATGCCTCTGAGTTCCACAAAATGCATCACTGTACTTAGAAGGAAGGACTTCAAGAAGAATTTTATCTGGATGAATGCATAAGAGATAGTAGCAAAGTAGTGAAAAACAATACTCCATGTCATTCCGACCTTCTGAAGCTGTAAATTTTACCACTTTAAGGAAAAGATCAATCTTTTGAAGGACATTAGTATGCCAACCAAGTGGGGTACAGAAGAACTCTGTGTTGCTACAGATTTATGTCTGCCTAGTTTCACTCGGTCAATCCAGAAAAGAGAATGCATAAACAAACTAATCAGAACCTCGACTATGGATGCCAACAAATTTAGGTCGAGAAAATAATGTTCTGAAATACGATTATCAGTCAACAATGAAGGAAAACAGTACAAGAAACCAGACATACTTGTTTCAAGTTATAGAAGAGCAATTTCACAATTCACTTCACATTAAACTCGACCAAACATGTGAGATGTTCATGAAAACTACAAGTAATCAAATGACGACTTCAAACCGCTGCAATAGTTACCAAACTAGTTTGAATTCCATTCGTTAATCTAATTAGCCAAAATTTTCATCTAAGGCAAATAGAGATTTGAACAATTTATAACTGATCAAACCCAAACTCTCATCATATTTTAAATAAACACCAAAGAAAAGACAAGAAAACAAAAGAGGATAAAAAAGGAACCTGCAATTGAGAACTGAATTAGCCATAGAATTGAAATCTACACCTCGAGCAGCAATGAGAATATATAATGAGAAATCTAGTCATAGAACTTAAATCGAACTGGAAAAAAATAGCTGCCAAAAAGTGACACATGAGCAACAACAAACTCCACGCCTTCTCAATCAAATTCCATTTTTAACAGAACTCCAGATTGAAAAGAAGAGACATAATCTGTATCGAAATGTTTGGACAGTAATTCGAATAAAATGGAATCATAGAACACTGAACATATTTCTCTTTTTTGTCTTTTTCTTGTTCTGGAACTATAAAACAATGAAGATGAACAATAGAGAAAAATAGGAACGTTTTATAGAACCATAATTTTCCTCTCAATTTATTCCCTCCGGACCTTTTTTTTATTTCTCTTTCCAAAAAAACAAAACAAATCCCCTCAAAACTCTGAGAAAACCTATTTATACTTTCCTTCAAATCTTTTTCTTCTTTATCAAGAAAATGGATAGAAATTCCTCTAAAGACGAGCACGTGATGAATGTAAGGCTCGGATTAAGCGAAATTGATCTGACGCTTTCAGTCATCCAATACACACCTTCTAGAGAATTCCATCGCTTTTATACTTCTCTTGTTGTTTAAAGTTGCTTTCCCTTTTGTCTTTCTTTTTCATTTTATTTGTCCAAACAAGATTGTATGACTATTTTGACACCCATAAGCTTTCTCCGACTACAACCCTTGCAAGTGTTTTGGGGTTTCCGGCATAGTAAACTGTACTAATTGCTGAATATAGTTTTCTTCACTTCCTCGAAAGTGATGACGTGCCAAGCATTTGTTAGTTTGGCTACAAACAGGAACTTCAGGAACTTAAGTATTGCATTTTATCTTAAGGGAAAGTTAGCCGTTAGAATAAAATGCATTACTATATTGCATATTATTTTAAAATTTATTTTTTTAAAAGGAAATTGTAATATAATACTTCTAATATGTTTCACCCCATATATGGGTGTAATAAGTACATAAAGAAAGTGGACTGTTTTCTGCTGCTACTAATGAGTGAGGAGTCCAACACTTTCTTTTAGAATTTCTTTTTTCTTTTTTAATTATTGTAGGGGTATTTGTTCTTTTCATTTTCGTATTATTTGGTCCCTCGATTTTTATAATTATATAGTATTATTTTCTTTGTCTCGATTATCTTATTATTTTATTTTTATTAACAAATGAAAAGAGGTCGGGGTCGATAGGTGGCAGTTGGCAAGGAACTTGATCCCCCCCAAAAAAAGGGGGAAGCCGCGGTCGAACTCTTATTCTGGAAATAAGTCGGGGCCCTTTTACCAAGTCTACCAGATAGAAGATGATAGAGGGCCAACTATCGTTGCCTTGCACAAGACGGTGCCCTTTCACTTCGAGTTCCTTCCTTCGTAGTAAAATCTGATGATACGCTTTGGCGATGTTACCTACCAAATAAAAGGCCTGCTAGGTGATCGAAATCGCTCAGGTCAGTGAGGACTCACTCACTCACCTACTCCTTATCTATTTAAGACTTTCTTCTATCTACTTAATTTAAAAGTTAATTCCTTATATAAGAATTCAGAAAATACTGGCATTTTCTTTTGATCCAATTTTTTTTCTCTACTGAATAAGGTAGGAGTAAGATATGCATACAGGGATGGATGTAGCATGTTAATGATGGGTTCAATTGAATGCATAGCTTTCGATGCGCAATAAAATTTATATAAAACTTCGTTAAAACTTATAAAAATAGCAAATGTGATAAATTTAAAAATATAATGGGCTCAATGTTAAAACCTTAAAAGTTAAAATTCATAAAATTTAAATCGTGGATCCACGATTTAACAAAAAAAAACATTTTAAAGCACGTTTACGAAAAATAATAGTAGTAAATAGCCATATTGAAAATAATAAAGATAAAAATAATAATAAAAATAAAATAATAAGATAATCGAGACAAAGAAAATAATACTATATAATTATAAAAATCGAGGGACCAAATAATACGAAAATGAAAAGAACAAATACCCCTACAATAATTAAAAAAGAAAAAAGAAATTCTAAAAGAAAGTGTTGGACTCCTCACTCATTAGTAGCAGCAGAAAACAGTCCACTTTCTTTATGTACTTATTACACCCATATATGGGGTGAAACATATTAGAAAAGCTTTGACTTGTGCTTGTTGGTCGTTCGCAGTATTATACTGCAAAATGTACAAAAAAATTTTTTTTTAATAATTCGCAGTATCCTTTTTCTAGAAATATTCTGAGCCCACCAAATCCTCTCCCCAAAACCAGATTTTTAATCCCTTTTCTGATGCAAAGGGGACAAATAGAGGGAGTAGATCAACTTTTGAATCTGATCTAACACTCCCCATTTTTCCTTATTTCATCTGAAGGGTGAAAAATCCGCAAAAAATCGAATAGAGCATGTGAGGGAGAGGGAATCCGTAGGAGGAGAGAGGGGAAACGCGAGGTATGAGATTGATGCTCACTCGCCTGATTGTTAGCGATCTAGGGTCTGATTTGGTTGTGTTTGAGAAGAAGAACAACGTCTGCGTTCTTGGGTCTTTTGATTTAGGTTTTTAGAGTGATTTGCGTTATAATTGGGACTGGTCGGGTTTGGGCATTGGTTTGGTGGGTTGGGGCGGGTTAATGAGAAGAAGGGAGGTTGGGCTTGGGGTTATTTCTTGTTGGGATTTTGGGTGTTATTGGCCCAAAGTTCTTTTATTTCCTTCACGCATTTTTTATATTGTATTTTCATTTTGTATTTTTGTATTTTTAATTGTCTATTCCAATTTAATATTTTTCTTATTTTATCAACTGGTATACTTTGCTAACTCCTGCAAAATTTGCGGGAGATTGGAGCACTAGTGCTCTTAACTCCAGTATATTATACTGGACAATTATACTGCTGGAACTCCGGTAAAATTTGCGGGAGTTCTACCATAATTATGCTTGAACTCCGGTAAAATTTGCGGGAGTTCCAGCATAGTTATCCTGAAACTCCCGTAAAATTTACGGGAGTTCAAGCATATTTATGCTGGAACTCGCAAATCACTTTTTAGACAGAATTACAAAAAAAATACACATGACTTCACACCATAACAAAAAATGGCCCATATTTTTAAGTTTTACCCTACCTAGCCTATATTGTACATATTTTGAAAACTAGCTATTGCAAATTCAAAATATGTGTTCTTACAACCATTGCTTCTAAAACCTATGGAGTTAATTCTTTGTTCTCACAACCATTGCTTTCTCTTTTTTTCTCACATCTTCTACATATGATTCAAGTGGCCGTGTATTTTTTGCTTATCCTCTTATGTCACATGCTTGCAATACAAGAAAATTGAAGAGTAGAAGTCCACCATTGAAGACCATTCAAAGCTTTGGTTTTGATTTTTTTTTAATTTGTTAGTTGTTTGGATTGGATGTTGTTCCAATTGATTGAAAATATCAAAAAGAGTTCAAAATTTAAATTGGAAGTGATTTGGAGTAGATTTGGGCAAGATTTAAGTTAAATTTCAGAAAAAACGCAAGGAAGAAGACGGAGTCAGATTTTTGTATAATTATGTATAATCGTTGTATAATCTTGTATATGTGTGTATAAACACACATTATACATTGTTATACACTTTTATACATCTTTATACAAGCGCCTGTAGACGAACTTCTTTCACGATTTTCAATTGTAATTTTTGTTCAAAACCAGTCCAAATCTCCATTAAATAACTTCAAATTTTATATACAACCTCCTTATACTATTTCTAACAAGTCTAAATGACACCCACTCCAAATTTCTCATAAAATCAAAATCGGAATTTAAACCCACATATTTAAGCTTGTTAAAAATCTAATTTTCACCACCCAAATGAATTTGGTTTGTTAAATTAATAGTTGAGTCACAATTACTATTCGAAAATTAATTTAAAAGTTTGAGGAATCTATTTTAAAAGTTAAATAGTGATTCTGAGAACCTATTAGAGTTGGATGTTAAATCTTAGCATATTATTTTTGGGTTAGTTGATTGTAAATTGAAATATGGGCTATAAAATTGAAAAGCATGGAGCTCAATTGTTCTAGAGTGAAATTTTCCCATTTTTAAATTACGTAATTTATTTTAAAAGATATTTATTTCTCAAAAGTTCTTTTCAAAAAATACGCTTTGGATATCGTTATCGGAATTGTTGAGGCCCCATTAAGATGGCTCTACTTCATTGGGAAGACAACAACGAACTAGTAAAAAGTACAATTAAGTACATTTTACGGGTTACGAAATCCATGTTATATTGAGATACAAAAAAAACTACATGACTTTGATATAGTGGTAAGAGTGCAACTCATGATATATGAGTTAGTCGCATATCGTATGATATTGAATTGATCTTTCCCTAAATGAAAATGGTAAAGGGTGAACCCATTATCTGTCGTGTTTTGAATCTTGCGACATTTGTCTCGGAAATTTCTTAGTTAAAAAAGATGAAACACAAAAAAACTTGCTTTCTAGTATGTGGATCAATGAAATGTGACAAAAAAGAATAGTTAATATAGAAAATTTGAGTTGAAATTAAAAAGTAAAATCGTGAGAACCATAAAAAAAAGACTATACATAAAGGAAGAAAATAAAATTAATGAGAAGATAAATATATTATTTAATTTAGTAAATTTTTTTATCCAATTAACTCACTCAATCTTACGTCTGCCAAATATTAAAAGTTATTAAATTAAACCTTTTATTAATAATTATATAAATATAAATTATATATTATATAATAATACTAGTATACTACCCGTGCGATGCGCGGATTAATTTTAAGAAAAGAAGAGTTTAAAGAGATAATAAAACTATGTTTATTGCAATTAGAATTAGCGATCGAATACAGAAGGAGTTATTCTAAAATTAATAGATGAATTTTGTTGAGAGTAATATAGGTTGGTACATAAGAATGAATTGCATTATATTAGCATTTGAAGAAAGGTCGGAAAACCTGTGAAGCTACTTAAGATGTATGATAATCTCCAACAAATATATGTAGATGTTGTAGTAATCCTTTTTTTTGTTCTCATCCAAAAAAATACACTTGATTTTTCATTCTATCAGAAGTTACACTCTTGTAATGAACACAAATAGGTGTTGCAGTTAATATCCTTTCATGGGAAAGAAAACTGTAAAATTAAAAATTTCAGAATGAGTACTAAACAATAATCAAGTACCTATGTTTGCGTCAAAGAGAAAGAAACGAAAATTCGAGGAGCAAATACTAAGCGAAACAAAATATATCAGATAACTTGTTTTCAACAATAACTTGTATGATATAATGATATAACAATTTGGATGAGCAAAATAAATGAACTCGAATTAGTAAGGTAAAAAAATAATTAAAATACATTTTCATCTTGTAGAACCAATTCAATCGAGAAAATAGTGTCTGGATTAAAATAATCCGGTACTTCCCACAAATGGACAACACGAACTTTTAACTTCCATTGCATCTTCGAAATAGTTATATCTTTGATGAAATCAATGCGAGTAGCCATCTTTTGCATATGACGTAAGTTTTGTATAAATCTTTATATAAGAATGAACATTAGGATTGAAGGTTGTGTAGTTGTGGAAGATATATGTATTTTCACGTTTGCACAGTTGCAACACAGACGTGTAAATCACTGTTGAGGCAATGAAATTCGTTGGAAAGTGAGTTGAATGTATGGTGTTTTTCCAGCGTTAATTTAGGTTTACTTTAAGGAAAGATGGAAATGCAGTTAAAAGTCACGGTTAGGAAGGGTTTTGATTTTAATTTTATTTCACCTTTCAACAAATTAAATAATTAAATGAAAAAACTCAGTATAATACAGAAGTAATTCAAAGGTCACGGTTATGAAGGCTAATGAAGCATTTACGTTTTTAAAAAAAAAATATAAATATAATCTTCCTATCCTAATAATACTCAAAATAAAATTATAATTCCTATTTTTTATTTCATATAAATTTGGAAAAAATGACGGTTATAAGGCAAATTTAACCGTTTTTAATTACATTTTTAAAAAAAATATTCTTCATATCCTAATCCTAATAAAATAAATTTGTAACTCCTTTTTTTAACTTCCTATAAATTTGGAAGAAATTCCTATAAATTTGGAAGAAAACTGATGGTTTTGAAGGAATGAGTAGTTTTTTGATTTAAATTAAATTAAATTACAGTTCCTATCATAAATGTAATTGCATTTGGTTATTTTTTAATTCGTAAAAATTAAGAAGAAAACTGACGGTTTTGCAAGGAATGAAATCGGTTTTTCTTTTTTTTTTTTTAAATAAAATTTAGTCTTCCTCCTAATCCTAATTAAAATAAATTTGTAATTACTTTTTTTGTACTTCCTATAAATTAGGAACAATGTCCTAATGAGCCACGTGTGAATTCATTGCTTTGACACGTGGCTTCATGAGAAGCTTTCGTCTTTGGCTTTTAACTATACTAGTATTCGTACCATTTAGTAACACAGTTTCAGAAATTTAAACCCATATCAAAAGTTCAAAAATTGAAATAATTGGCCTTTTAATCATACATGGAGTAGTATATACCAAAGAAAAAACCAGTAAAAAAATTCAATAGCTAGACATGATAGCTCCGTAAATTCAAAACAAACCTATAACATGAATAAATTCAGATTTCAATTATGAATTCGATAAAGGGTCATATATGAGTATGGAGTACCTCAAAGGCTCAAACCAAAAATGGACAGAAAAATGACCAAATAAGGTCTGAAATAGCGTGGAAAATCTAGCAACGAAACAACACGTCAACAATGAAAACGTAATGACTCAACTTCAAAGCGAGCACGCATACACAGATCCGAATCTGAAACACTTCAGATCTCAATTGAGTGACGCAAAGAAGAAGCTTAGAAGCTAATGTCGAAATGGAACTTCTGAGAATGGAACCGCCGAGGGAATCAAACTGGCCCCCCTCCTTTCGTCTATGTATGTGTCCTATATTATAGAATATATGGATATGTTGGTTATTATGTGTAGATGTGTGGAGGGAGTGAGAAGTTATTGTTAGGTGCATGATGTGAGTGGGGGAAATGCATGAGTGATGTGGGAAAGTGGGGAAGTTGAGTGTGAGAAAGTGGGGTAAGGCATGAGTGAAATGGGGAAGTGGGGAAGATGAGTGGTTTTATTAATTTTTATTTTGATTTTTTTAACTCTATATATATTTATTTTACTTTTCCTAAAACCTTTTTTTATTAAATAAAAGAAGATAAAAAAAATACACACACATATATATACCAACTTACTTTAAGACTTAAAGAAACTATGTAAATAAGAAAACTCAATATTTACACTAAAGTTTAAATTATACCAAGAAAAATACTACTATAAATTACATCTAAATTAAAAAAAATCGAATATATATAAATCGAATATATTCATCTACGTTTTTTTTTTAAAATATATAATCTTCCTATCCTAATAATACTCAAAATAAAATTGTAATTCCTATTTTTTACTTCATATAAATTTGGAAAAAAGTGACGGTTATAAGGCAAATTTAACCGTTTTTAATTACATTTTTTAAAAAAATATTCTTCATATCCTAATCCTAATAAAAATAAATTTGTAACTCATTTTTTTTAACTTCCTATAAATTGGGAAGAAAACTGATGGTTTTGAAGGAATGGGTAGTTTTTTTATTTAAAATAAATTAAATTACAGTTCCTATCATAATCCTAATCAAAATGTAATTGCATTTGGTTGTTTTTTAATTCGTAAAAATTAAGAAGAAAAGTGATGATTTTGCAAGGAATGGAATCAGTTTTTTTTTAAATCAAATTTAGTCTTTCCTTGTATTTAATTTCAAAAAAGAAAAATGGAGAACTGACGGTTTTTTATAGAGAGGAGCAGTGAAGGTTTTGGAAGGAATGTTTTGACTTTTGTTTATTTCTTATAAATAAAAATTAATCTTCCTCCTAATCCTAATTTAACAAAAATTGTTATTGATTTTTTCAAAGTTCCTATAAATTAGGATGATTGTCCTAATATGACACGTGTTTATTGGTAAATGTGACACTTGGCTTAACGAGAAGCCATTGTCTTTGACTTTTAAGTATATATCGATATAAATACCACCTCAAAAAAGGAAAATTAAAAAATAAAAAGAAATATAAGAAACAAAAAGAGAGGAAAGTGTAGGTTCCAAGTTTGATTTGACTTAGATGCCCTATAAAAGTTTACTAGATGCTATAGTCACTCAAGAATCACCGGTCGTTGAAAAATAGCCAAGTTTCATAAGTCATCAAAATTTAGCCACTTTAATCTGAGCGAAAATACTGTTCAAAATCTAGAAAAATATGCCCGTAAATTTTACTGGAGTTCAAGCATAAATATGTTTGAACTCCCGTAAATTTTACGGGAGTTCCAGGATAACTAAGCTGGAACTCCCGCAAATTTTAGTGGAGTTCAAGCATAATTACGCTGGAATTCCCGCAAATTTTACGGGAGTTCCAGCAGTATAATTGTCCAGTATAATATACTGGAGTTTAGAGCACTAGTGCTCCAGTCTCCCGCAAATTTTACAGGAGTTATCAAAGTATACCGGTCCAGCATAATATACTGGAGTTCATACACAAATGCACTAGAACTCCCGTATATTATACGGGACCGGTCCCCGTTGCATCAAAATAGTGGCTATTTTTCATTTATTTCGTAAATAGTGGCTATTTTTCGTTGACCAGTGTAAAAACTGGTTATACCATGAAATTTTAACCATATATATATATATGACTTGTTCTGGACCATAAATTTCAAATCACATACACATGTATATTGGGACAAAGTGATTACTATTATATATAAAAATAGTATGAACTAGCCAGTTTTTGGATTGGTCATTCAATAATAGCTAGTGTTTGCAAAGTCATTGGAAAATAATCATTATTTTGCTGCAATAAGGACCGGTCCAGCATAATATACTGGAGATCGGTGCACATGTGTATGAACTTCAGCATATTATGTTGGATTCCAACATCGGAAAATTCTAGCACAATATACTGAAAGGGTCATCACTTATTTTATTAATTATTTCGAGCTTCTGAGGCCTCGAAAACCTCATTCTATGTTGCCTCGATTTACGTGCACAATCCGAGCATGTAGCCGGAAAGATTTTGTGATAGAAAATATGAATTTTATGAGAAATTTGGATAAAAATGATATTAATATTGATATGGTTGACTTCGGTCAACATTTTTGGTAAACGGATCCGACCCGAGATTGGATGGTCCCGAGAGGTCCGTAGGAAAATATGGGACTTGGACATGCGTCCGGAGTCGAATTCCGAGGCCTAGAGCCCAAGTTATGAATTTTTCTATGAAATTGTTTTTGATGTAATTGTTAAAGGAAATGAATTAATTGACCTTGGTATCGGGCTCGTATTTTGGTTCCGACGCCCGATACAAGTCTTAAATATTATATATGTGATTTCTGTAAAGTTTGGTGACATTTGGATGTCGTTTGAGATGTTTTGGACCTTGAGTCCCAAGTTTGAAAGTTTTGAAAACCAAAGGTATGAAAATCATGAATTTGAGGCTTGATTTGATGAAAACGATGTGATATTGGCGATATGATCGCACGAACAAGTTCATAATGTGTTTTTGAGGTTGTGTACATGTTTGGTTTGGAGCCCGGGGGGCTCGGGTAAAGATTTGATAGGCCGTTGGATGAAATTCTGAATTTTTGCACTGCTGGTTTTTCACCCAGTTGTTGGCTTCGCAATTGCGAAGTATTTCTCGCAATTGCGAAGGGGGCAGTACAAGGCAGGGCTCGCAAATGCGAACCCTGATCGCAAATGCGAAACCCCTCATGCCCAGCCTTGTTCGCAAATGCGAACAACTGTTCGCAAATGCGAAAGTCCCCAGGGCCTGCCTATGTTCGCAAATGCGAACAAAAGTTCGCAAATGAGAACATTCCCTATACTGCCTGTGTTCGCAAATGCGAACCATTGTTCGCAAATGCGAACACTGCCCTATATTGCACGTGTTCGCAAATGCGAACATTAGTTCGCAAATGCGAACACTCCCTTTTTCTGCCAGTGTTCGCAAATGCGAACAAATGTTCGCAAATGCGAACTTCCCAGCCTTAGCTTATTTTTCAAACTCCAGAAATTGGTCGAGGTTCGCAATTGCGAACCCATGTTCGCAAATGCGAACACAGAGACCTGTAAAACACGATTTTCAGTTCATTTCTTCACTTTTTACAAAACAAAAACACCCATTTGCGATTCTTCACCGATTCCTTCTTCATCAAAACAATTGTAAGTCACTTTTTACTTAATTCTTTCAATTCCTAACATCATTAAACATGTTTTTCATTAGAAATCAAAGGTTTTCATGGTAGAATTTCTTGTTTTTGTTAAAATATAGGGTTTTTCATAAATTGGGAAATTGGACCTCGAATTGAGGTCCGATTTTGAAACAAATCATATACATGAACTCGTGGGGGATGGGTAACCGGATTTTGGTCCTAACCCCGAGTTCCGACCATGTGGGCCCGGGGTTGAAATTCACTATTCCGGGCAGAATGTTGTAAAAGTTGTATTTGGTCTTAAGAATTAGTTTGTTGAGTAGTATTGATGATATTAAATCAATCGTGTATAGATACGATTGGATTGGAGCCAAATTTGAAAGAAAAAGACATTTCCACGGATTGAATTGTTCATAAACATTCGAGGTAAGTGTTTGTTCTATCCTAGCTTGAGGGAATAGGATTATGTGTTATGTGTTATGTGATCGAGTGCGGTGTATGGGCTGTGGTGACGAGCATCCATACACCGGCGTCTAGTATGACCGTGAGTCGTTGAAAAATGATTATTTTGAGATATATTACAGATGAATTGTTATTGTTCTCCCTTGTCGGGACTTGTTGTGAAGATGATTATTGATTGTCCTTGTTGGGACAGTTTATGAATTACTGCTTCTTTCTTTGCCCTTAACTGTGATTGTTATTTGGGTGAGGAAGAGTGATAATGCACGAAGGGGTGATGCCGTGCCATGTTTATTTATTTATGCACGAAGGTTAATGCCGTGCCATGTTTTATTGATTATGCACGAAGGATCATGCCGTGCCCTGTTATTGAACCATGTACGAAGGATCATGCCGTACTATGGATGCGAGGATGAGAGTAAAAGCACGAAGGGTGATGCCGTGTACTTTATTTGCTTATTTGGTGAGGATGAGAGTAAAAGCACGAAGGGTGATGCCGTGCAACTGCTTTCTATTCTTTGACTTGATATTACTTGTGTTTCCATTATACTTTGTTTTTCCTTGTGAATTTATTAACTCTTGTTAATTGTTGAATTCTTTGAGATATTCCTTATTGTGTTATTACCTGGTTATTTCTTGTTATTTTGTGGTATACATATATATTGAATTGCACAGGTTTATGTGGATGTCTGGTCCTAGGCTTGTCACTACTTCGCCGGGATAGGCCAGGCACTTACCAGCACATGGGGTCGGTTGTGCTGATACTACACTTCTGTGCGTTTTTGCACAGGTCCAGGTTACGATCATGAGCAGCAGCAGTAAATCGATTGCGTGGGAGTTGATCACATTTGAGACCGAGGTAGCTTGCAGACATCCGCAGGCCCGGCGACTCTCTTTTTATTTATGTTACTAGCTGTAGTCTCTTTGTTCCGAGACAAACAGAATTATGTTATATTTCTTTCAAACTCTTATGTGTAGTATTCGGTAGTAGTTCGTGAGTTGGTGACTCCACGTCTTGGGTAGAGGATTTCAGTATGATTTTCATCTTGTAATTAGTTATTTCTATTTTGATAAAGTATTCCGCATTTATTTAATTAAAATTGTGTTAAAAACAGGATAGTATGAATACAATGGCTTGCCTAGCTACCACGAGTAGGCGCCATCACGATCCCGATGTTGGGGGAAAATCCGGGTCGTGACAGACACGTAGTCCACAACTACCAAGATATATTTCATTTCGCAAGAACTTAGTAGAGTTTGAGAGGTAGGTACGGAGACGTCTGTACTTGTCCTCCAGAGTCTATTGAGTTAGGAAAGAGTCTCTCATTTGTTCTTTCTTGTCGTGCGACTTGTTCCTCAATTACCGATTGAATTTCTATTCTGTCCTTTCGCAGATGGTGAGGACACGCGCTTCTTCGTCCGCTGACCAGCAGCCCGAGCCCCAGGCAGCTCCAGTGAGGGGCAGGGACCGAGGCCGTATCGTAGGCCGCGGTAGGGGCAGAGCTCAGACCCCAGCAGCTATTCTAGAGGTGGAGCCTTATATTGAGACTGGCGAGGAGGTTCCAGTCCCAGCAGCTCCAGTGGGCCCAGCTCAGGTCCCAGGACAGGCTTTATTTACCCCGGATCTTCGAGAGGCTCTGGTTAGGATACCGGGATTTATGGACAGCGTTGCTAGAGCAGGCTTGTTGCCAGCTGCACCAGCCGCTTCTCAGGCTGGAGGAGGGGCCCAGACTCTTGTTGCTCGTACTCCGAAGCCTGTAGCTCCTCAGCCTCAGGCACCAGTGGTTCAGCCAGCTGTGGCCACTCAGTCAGTTACCACAGCTCAGGCCGGAGATGCAGCGGCCATGACTTCTGATTCTTTATGGATACTTGATCGGTTCTCCAAGCTGTTTACCACTACCTTCAGCGACGCCACATCAGAGGATCCTCAGGATTTCATATTCAGTTGCCACGAGATTCTCAAGACTATGGGGATTGTGGAGACAAACGGAGTTGACTTCTGTACCTTCAGACTTGCAGGATCCGCCAAGACTTGGTGGAGAGATTATTGCCTGACTCGACCAGCAGGGTCCCCAGCTTTATCATGGGACCAGTTTGCCGAACTATTTATGGAGAAGTTTCTCCCTGCTACTCAGCGGGATGTACTTCGGAGGCAGTTTGAGCGCCTCCATCAGGGCACTATGACGGTCACACAGCATGAGATGAGATTTGTCGATTTGGCTCGTCATGCAGTGGTGATACTTCCCACGGAGCGGGAGAGGGTCCGCAGATTTATAGATGGGCTTAATCGGCCGATTAGACTCCAGATGGCTATGGGCGTGGGAGTGACATATCATTTCAGGAGGCAGCAAATGCAGCACGCAGAGTCGAGATGGCTCTTGCTAGGGGAGGCGGTTATTCTTCAGATAAGAGGCCTCATCATTCAGGCAGGGTTTGGTGGTTCTTCCTCTGGTGGCAGAGAATCCTTCGATAGAGGCCAGTCCTCCAGGCCTTTTCATTCCGCCCTTCAGGCTTCACAGGGTGGACCATGTGATCGCGGTTTTCGTGGGCATTATTCAGACCAGCCTCCTATTAATGCTCGGCCTCTTCGTAGTGTTCGTGGAGGCCATTCGTGTCGTCAGTGGCCGCAGCCTCTATCGCCCAAGAGTTGCTACTGGCCATGGCGACCCGTGTCATTTTATCGTGTATTGCCCTCTAGCAGCGGGCAACTCTCGGCAGCCGAGGTCCTCGTCCTATGATTCAGTCCCCAGCTGACCCTCCTGCCCAGCCAGCCGCAGGCGGGGGTAGAGATTATAGAGGCGGAGGTCGAGACCGCAGAGGTGGAGACCGTCCAGCCAGAGGTAGAGGTCCGCCAGTTGATGGTCGTCCTAGAGACGCAACTCACAGGGGAGGTGCGGATCCCCGATTCTATGCTTTACCAGCCTGGCCAGAGGCAGAGGCATCAGATGCCGTGATTACAGGTACTATTCTTGTGTGTGGCGGAGGTGCTTCAGTATTATTTGACCCTGGATCTACATATTCCTATGTGTCTTCCTACTTCGCACCGTATTTGGCCGTGCCCGGCTATGCTCTGGATATTCCAGTTTATGTGGCTACACCAGTGGGTGACTCCATTGTAGTCGATCGGGTGCATCGTTCGTGCGTAGTTATATTTGGGGGTCTTGAGACCCGTGTTGATCTGTTGTTTTTGGATATGGTAGATTTTGATGTCATATTGGGGATGGACTGGTTGTCCCCATATCATGCTATTCTTGATTGCCATGCTAAGACGCTGACCTTAGCCTTGCCATAATCACCCCGACTAGAGTGGAAAGGTACCTCAAGCCACTCCGTTCGCACTGTTATTTCCTATGTTAAGGCTCGACATATGGTCGAGAAGGGGTGTCTAGCTTATCTGGCTTATGTTCATGATTCCAGAGTGGAGATTCCTTCTATTGATTCAGTTCTTATTGTACGGGATTATCCTGAGATCTTCCCTTCAGACCTGTCGGGTATGCCACCCGACAGAGATATTGATTTCTCTATTGATCTAGCACCGGGCACTCAGCCCATCTCTATTCCACCGTATCGCATGGCCCCGCCAGAGTTAAAGGAGTTAAAAGATCAGTTGCAAGACCTTCTAGAAAAGGGCTTTATCAGGCTTAGTGTTTCCCCCTGGGGAGCACCTGTATTATTTGTAAAGAAGAAAGATGGCTCGATGCGGATGTGTATTGATTACCGGTAGTTAAACAAGGTGACTATCAAAAATAAATATCCACTTCCGCGAATTGATGATTTATTTGACCAACTTCAGGGTGCCAAGGTATTTTCAAAGATAGACTTGAGGTCAGGCTACCATCAGCTGAAGATCAGGGCGGCTGACATTCCTAAGACAGCCTTTCGCTCTAGATATGGGCATTACGAGTTCTTGGTCATGTCCTTCGGGTTGACCAATGCCCCAACAGCATTCATGGAGTTGATGAATCGGGTATTCAGGCCTTACTTAGATCCGTTCGTGATAGTCTTCATAGATGACATCCCGGTGTACTCCCGCAAGCCAGGAAGAGCACGAGCAGCACCTCAGAGTGGTTCTTCAGACTCTGAAAGATAACCACCTATATGCCAAATTTTCTAAATGTGAGTTCTCGTTGAGTTCGGTAGCATTTCCGGGTCACATCGTATCGGTGGAAGGTATTCAGTAGACCCAAAGAAGATCGAGGCAGTCCAGAACTGGCCTCGACCGAGCCTTCAGTGACTGAGATCCGAGTTTCTTGGGATTAGCAGTGTTACTACCGTCGATTTGTAGAGGGGTTTTCTTCTATTGCAGCCCCGATGACCAGTTTGACCAGAAGGGTGTCCAGCTCCAGTGGTCGAGGAGTCGCGAGGCGAGCTTTCGTAGCTCACGACATGCCTTGACCACCGCACCGATGCTGGTACTACCTACAGGCATGTGGCCTTATACAGCTTTATTGTGACGCATCTCGTACAGTGGCTTGGAGCGGTATTGATGCAGGATGGTAAGGTTATCGCTTATGCTTCGAGGCGGTTAAAGATACATGAGAAGAATTATCCAGTTCATGATCTTGAGTTAGCAGCAGTGGTTCATGCCTTAAAGATCTGGAGGCATTATCTATATGGTGTGACATGTGAGGTGTACACTGATCACAAAAGCCTACAGTACTTGTTCAAGCAAAAGGAGTTGAATCTACGACAGCGGAGATGGTTAGAGTTGCTAAAAGACTATGATGTTACTATCTTATATCACCCGGGTAAGGCCAACGTGGTGGCCGATGCATTGAGTAGAAAGTATGCCAGCATGGGTAGTCTTGCATACATTCCGGTCAGTCAGAGACCATTAGCTCTAGATGTCCAGGCCTTAGCCAACCGGTTCGTGAGATTAGACATTTCTGAGCCTAGCAGGGTGTTAGCCCGCACGGTCGCTCGTTCTTCTTTATTAGAGCGTATCCGTGAGAGGCAATTTGATGATCCTCATTTGCGCGAGTTGAGAGATACAGTACAGCGGGGAGGTGCCACACAGGTAAATCTAGATGATGATGGGGTATTGACTATTGCAGGGTCGAGTTTGTGTGCCCAATGTTGAAGGGATTCGAGAGTTAATCTTAGCGGAGGCCCACAGTTCGCGGTATTCTATTCACCCGTGCGCCGCGAAGATGTACCAGGACTTACGGCAGCACTATTGGTGGCGCAGGATGAAGAAAGATATCGTTGCGTATGTCGCTCGGTGTCTAAATTGTCAGCAGGTGAAATATGAGCACCAGAGACCTGGTGGTGTATTCCACAGGATTGAAATTCCCGAGTGGAAATGGGAGCGGATCACTATGGACTTCGTTACTGGACTTCCTTTGACTCGGAGGAAATTTGATGCTATTTGGGTCATTGTTGATAGGCTGACCAAGTCAGCACACTTTATTCCAGTATCTGTCTCCTACTCGTCTGAGAGGTTAGCGGAGGTTTACATTAGGGAGATTGTTCGTCTCCATGGGGTGCCAGTATCTATTATCTCTGATCGGGGTACGCAGTTTACCTCGCGGTTCTGGAGAGCGGTCCAGCAGGAGTTAGGCACCCAGGTTCAGTTGAGTACAGCATTTCATCCTCAGACGGATGGCCAGTCCGAGAGGACTATTCAGATTCTTGAGGACATGCTTCGAGCCTGTGTTATTGATTTTGGAGGCTCGTGGGACCAGTTTCTACCACTAGTAGAGTTCGCCTACAATAACAGTTACCAATCTAGCATCCAGATGGCTCCGTAAGAAGCGTTGTATGGTAGGCGATGTCGATCACCAGTTGGATGGTTTGAACCGGGAGAGGCTCAGTTGTTGGGTACATACTTAGTCCAGGAGGCCTTGGATAAGGTCAAGACTATTCAGGAGAGATTGCGTTCAGCTCAGTCCAGGCAGAAGACTTATGCGGATCATAAGGTTCGAGATGTAGATTTCATGGTTGGTGAACGAGTATTGCTCCGAGTGTCGCCTATGAAGGGCGTGATGAGGTTCGGGAAGAAGGGCAAGCTCAGCCCTAGGTATATCGGTCCATTTGAGATTCTAGACAGAGTGGGAGGGGTGGCTTACAGATTAGCTTTTCCGCCTAGCTTATCAGCCGTGCATCCAGTTTTTCACGTATCTATGCTTCGGAGATACCACGGCGATCCCACACATGTGTTAGACTTCAGTACTGTCCAATTGGACAATGATCTATCTTACGAGGAGGAGCCGGTGGCTATTCTAGACCGGCAGGTTCGACAGCTGAGGTCGAAGAGTTATCCTTCCGTGCGTGTTCAGTGGAGAGGTCAGCCTCCTGAGGCATCGACCCGGGAGTCCGAGTCCGATATGCGGAGCCGCTACCCTCATTTGTTCCCCAACTCAGGTACTTCCTTCTCTCGTCCGTTCGAGGACGAATGGTTGTTCTAGAGGTGGAGGATGTGACGACCCAAAAGGTCATCACTTATTTTATTAATCGTTTCGAGCTTCCGAGGCCTCGAAAACCTCATTCTATGTTGCCTCGATTTACGTGCACAATCCGAGCATGTAGCCGGAAAGATTTTGTGATAGAAAATATGAATTCTATGAGAAATTTGGATAAAAATGATATTAATATTGATATGGTTGACTTCGGTCAACATTTTTGGTAAACGGATCCGGACCCGAGATTGGATGGTCCCGAGAGGTCCGTAGGAAAATATGGGACTTGGACATGCGTCCGGAGTCGAATCTGAGGCCTAGAGCCCAAGTTATGAATTTTTCTATGAAATTATTTTTGATGTAATTGTTAAAGGAAATGAATTAATTGACCTTGGTATCGGGCTCGTATTTTGGTTCCGACGCCCGGGTACAAGTCTTAAATATTATATATGTGATTTCTGTAAAGTTTGGTGACATTCGGATGTCGTTTGAGATGTTTTGGACCTTGAGTTCCAAGTTTGAAAGTTTTGAAAACCAAAAGTATGAAAATCATGAATTTGAGGCTTGATTTGATGAAAACGATGTGATATTGGCGATGTGATCGCACGAACAAGTTCATAATGTGTTTTTGAGGTTGTGTACATGTTTGGTTTGGAGCCCGGGGGGCTCCGGTAAAGATTTGATAGGCCGTTGGATTAAATTCTGAAATTTTGCACTGCTGGTTTTTCACCCAGCTGTTGGCATCGCAATTGCGAAGCATTTCTCGCAGTTGCGAAGGGGACTGATCAAGGCAGGGCTCGCAAATGCGAACCCTGATCACAAATGCGAAGCCCCATTGACCCAACCTTGTTCGCAAATGCGAACAATTGTTCGCAAATGCGAAAGTCCCCAGGGCCTGCCTATGTTCGCAAATGCGAACAAAAGTTCGCAAATGTGAACATTCCCTATACTGCCTTGTGTTCGCAAATGCGAACCATTATTCGCAAATGCGAACACTGCCCAATACTGCCTGTGTTCGCAAATGCGAACATTAGTTCGCAAATGCGAACACTCCCTTTTTCTGCAGTGTTCGCAAATGCGAACAAATGTTCGCAAATGCGAACTTCCCAGCCTTAGCTTATTTTTCAAACTCCAAAAATTGGTCGGGGTTCGCAATTGCGAACCCATGTTCGCAAATGCGAACACAGAGACCTGTAAAACACGATTTTCATTCCATTTCTTCACTTTTTACAAAACAAAAACACCCATTTGCGATTCTTCACTGATTCCTTCTTCATCAAAACAATTGTAAGTCACTTTTTACTTAATTCTTTCAATTCCTAACATCATTAAACATGTTTTTCATTAGAAATCAAAGGTTTTCATGGTAGAATTTCTTGTTTTTGTTAGAATATACGGTTTTTCATAAATTGGGAAATTGGACCTCGAATTGAGGTCCGATTTTGAAACAAATCATATACATGAACTCGTGGGGGGATGGGTAACCGGATTTTGGTCCTAACCCCGAGTTCCGACCATGTGGGCCCGGGTTGAAATTCACTATTCCGGGCAGAATGTTGTAAAAGTTGTATTTGGTCTTAAGAATTAGTTTGTTGAGTAGTATTGATGATATTAAATCAATTGTGTATAGATACGATTGGATTGGAGCCAAATTTGAAAGAAAAAGACATTTCCATGGATTGAATTGTTCATAAACATTCGAGGTAAGTGTTTGTTCTATCCTAGCTTGAGGGAATAGGATTATGTGTTATGTGTTATGTGATCGAGTGCGGTGTATGGGCCGTGGTGACGAGCATCCATACACTGGCGTCTAGTATGACCGTGAGTCGTTGAAAAATGATTATTTTGAGATATATTACAGATGAATTGTTATTGTTCTCCCTTGTCGGGACTTGTTGTGAAGATGATTATTGATTGCCCTTGTTGGGACAGTTTATGAATTACTGCTTTTTCTTTCTTTGCCCTTAACTGTGATTGTTATTTGGGTGAGGAAGAGTGATAATGCACGAAGGGTGATGCCGTGCCATGTTTTATTATTTATGCACGAAGGTTAATGCCGTGCCATGTTTTATTGATTATGCACGAAGGATCATGCCGTGCCTTGTTATTGAACCATGTACGAAGGATCATGCCGTACTATGGATGTGAGGATGAGAGTAAAAGCACGAAGGGTGATGCCGTGTACTTTATTTGCTTATTTGGTGAGGATGAGAGTAAAAGCACGAAGGGTGATGCCGTGCAACCGCTTGCTATTCCTTGACTTGATATTACTTGTGTTTCCATTATACTTTGTTTTCCTTGTGAATTTATTAACTGTTGTTAATTGTTGAATTCTTTGAGATATTCCTTATTGTGTTATTACCTGGTTATTTCTTGTTATTCCGTGGTATACATATATATTGAATTGCACAGGTTTATGTGGGTGTCTGGTCCTAGGCTTGTCACTACTTCGCCGGGATAGGCCATGCACTTACCAGCACATGGGGTCGGTTGTGCTGATACTACACTTCTGTGCGTTTTTGCACAGGTCCAGGTTACGATCAGGAGCAGCAGCAGTAAATCGATTGCGTGGGAGTTGATCACATTTGAGACCGAGGTAGCTTGCGGACGTCCGCAGGCCCGGCGTCTCTCTCTTTATTTATGTTACTAGCCGTAGTCTCTTTGTTCCGAGACAAACAGAATTATGTTATATTTCTTTCAAACTCTTATGTGTAGTATTCAGTAGTAGTTCGTGAGTTGGTGACTCCACGTCTTGGGTAGAGGATTTCAGTATGATTTTTACCTTGTAACTAGTTATTTCTATTTCGATAAAGTATTCCGCATTCATTTAATTAAAGTTGTGTTTCACTTATGACATATGCGATCCGCGCTCAGCCTGGCGCGGTCTGCAACTGAGGAGGTTCAAAGGCTAGAACATGCAAAGGCAAACCCACGCGGCCACGCACCAAAACAGTGCGGTCCGCATGGATGATATCCATAGACTTGACATTTTTGCCAACTTCTCCACGCGGCCGCGCCCCATTTCTGCGTGGTCTGTGCTCATTAGTCAAGGCAGCCGCGCTACCTTTTGCGCGGTTCGCGCCCCCAGCTTCAGAAGTGAGTAATTGAATATCAAGACTCCGTCCCACGTACTGTTCGGAGGCCGAGCCCCACCCCAGCAGTAAAGGTGGCGCCAGTCCCGTAGGGGTATTTTTGTCCAGTTTTTCTAGCCTAGTATAAATAGATTATTTTATCAGTTTTAGGTCAAGTTTTGTACTAGACAGAGATGCTGCACTCGTGAGAATAGAGTTTAAGCCTATTTTGGGCAATTTCTTCTTCTTTAACGTGGAATTAAGTGTATTAAATTTGTAGTTCATGTTTATGTCAATTTCTTGTATTATTTCTTCAATTTCTACTTCTTCCATGTCTAGCTAAACCCATTAGCTAGGGTAGTGGCTCAACCCTAGTGTGGGTAATTAATGGGTGTTTTCGCTTAAATTGGATGATATTGGGTTTTTGGTTTTGGGTTAATTGTATGTCTTAATTAGGATTTGTTCGTTGCAAGCACTAAGTCTAGCTTAGTGGGTCTTGACTCTTCTTGAGAAAGAGTGTCTATGACTCCAAAATTAACCCAACAAGGAATTAGGATGGACCCATGAGAATGGTAGTCCCAATTAATGGGTTAAACCTCGAGAGAGTAATTACCCAACGTGAACCCTAAGTTGCTTGGGCATATTGTCCTACCCAATTAATCTCGAGAGAGTCAGTTGGGCAAAATCACTCTCTCTACCGAGAGGTGTGAGAGTGAATGCTATCGCACAACGACTATAGCATAAGCCCCAGAATTATCATTCTTGTATCAGGAATCTCTACCCGTTAGTTGACCACCTAGGTAAATGGCATGACCCTAGTGCCTTTCTCTACCTTGCGTACAACCTAGAATTAATATTGTAGCATAACTTAGTTTTAATTAGTAGTTGTTAAAGTATAGTTAATAATTACAAAACCCAAAAATGGTAGAAGTACAATTAGGAGCAACAACAACAACAACAACAACTACCCAGTATGTTCCCACAAAGTGGGGTCTCGAAAGGGTAGAGAGGCTGTTTCCGGCCGACCCTCGGCTCAGAAAAAGAGAGAGAAAATCAACAAACAAAACAAAACAATTAGGAGTACAATTAGGAGCCAAAACGCAATTCTGGACCAGACAAATACTCAACTCCCTTTCTAGCTCCCTGTGGAAATTAACCCCGATACCACTATAGGGTAAAAGTATTAGCGCCCACTCTTCCTAAGGTTGAGCCCGCTACTATCCCTTTTTGGCACTGTTACGGGGGAGCATATAGTGTTGACTATTTGCATAGCTAGTTTTGTGTTTTGCTTCTCTTTCCTTCTTTTTACTAACGTTATTTGTGTCGATCCATCAGGTACACATGGCTCTAAACGGGATATTTCTTTCTTGACAACGTGGTCACGGGGGAGAAGTTGATAATATTGAACGAGATGAGCTCCAGGTACCACAAGTACCACAGAGAGGTAGAAATGGTAATGCAAATCCCAATGATCAAATCCCAGACCCTCCTGCACCTGCACCAAGAGTAGCTCCAAGGGTCCTTCCAAACCCGGGTTATGCAAGTGCTATCGTTCCTCCCCGCATCCGGGTGGGTAATTTTCAAATCACCAATGTCATATTGACACTTCTCAAGCAAAAAGGGTATTTTACGAGCGCCTCTGACAAAAATGCATACAAGCACTTGAAGGTGTTCGTATATACTTGCTGGGGGAGTAACAAACTAATATGTCTGAGGATGCTTCGAGATTGAGGCTTTTCCCGTTCTCTCTTCGGGGTAAAGCATTGGATTGGTTAGAAAGGCTTCCAAATCATTCCATCACAATGTGGGATGAATTGGCGGACAAGTTCATTGTCAAGTTCTTTTCTCCAAGTCACATGGCGGCGCTCCGTGATGAAATTTTGGCTTTCAAACAAGATCCAACAGAACCTTTGCATGAAATATGGGAGAGATTTAGAACTATGGTCAAAGAGTGTCCAAAATAATGATATGAATGATGTGATGATTCAACAAATGTTCTACAAGGCATCAACACAACAAACTAATATATTGTGAACCAATTGGCGGGTGGAAATTTTATAAAGCTCCCGTACAATGAAGCTTGTAATGTGTTAGATGAAATGGCCGATATTCTTCGGCGTGGAAAAGTCGGGAAAACGTTCCTAAAGGTGATCCTAATGTCATACATTTGCATAAGGTGTTGCATGATTACAGCCAAGCCATTGCCGAACTCATAACAACAATGAATCAATTGGCGAAGGAGCAATTGCAACAAGTTCAAAACCCGCGCCAAGTCAATACCATGGAAGGAGTGAATATGATGAAAAGACGGCAAATGAGGAAACAGCCTCAAGGAAATTGTGACAATTATGATGATGGTAATGGTTATTCAAACGAGTGATATGATGAGCAAAGTAAGGATTGTCAATATGTTAACAACTACTAAAGAAATAGAGGAAACCAAGGCAATCAACAATGGCGATCACAAGGGAATTGGGGTAACCAAAAAGGAGGTGGAAATTGGAATAACAATAATCTACAACAAGGCGGTGAAAATTGGAATGGGAATAACCAAAACAACAATTGGAGGAATAAAGGTTACAATGGTTGAAATTGGAATGGATACAACAACAACAATTGGAATAATAAGAACGGTCAAGAGGGTTGGAACAACAATGGTGGTCAAGGTAATTGGGGGCAAGTCTTTCAAATGCCTCCGATGGTTCAACAACCAAACAATCCGCCAAGGTTCTAGTTCTTTGGGAAGTGAATTTCAAAGAATTGAGGTTATGTTTGAACAAATGATGAAGAAGAACCAAGACTCCGATGCACAATTGGCTTCACATAACACTTCTATCCGTAGCTTGGAGGTGAAACTTGGTCAAATTTCCCAATCTTTAAATACTCGCCCAAATGATGCTCTACCAAGTGACACGGTAGTAAACCCTAAGGGTGGGCACAATAACCGTATAATGGCGGTGACCACGCGAAGTGGACGAGGCGGTGATGTGCATGCCCCAAGAGAGAATCAAGTCATGATGGATGAAGATGAGTTGCTTAATGATGATATGCCTATGGGGTTGATGATGTAGTGGAACCAAGTGCAAGAAATGATGTGCGAATTGACATTCATGAGGTTGAGGAGGAGGCTTAAGAGGACGTGAACCCGTCTAGGGAACACGTGATAGATATGCCTGAGCTGGAGGTGCCCAAAGCTAAGGAGCCCTTGCCTAGGCCTCCTCCGCCCTACCCTTAACATTTGGCCAACAAAAGAGTGACAACTAATTTAAGAAATTCATTGAGATGATGAAGAGTTTGACTATCAATGTGCCTTTGGTGGAGGCACCCGAGCAAATGTCAGGATATGAGAAATTCATGAAATATTTGGTTACAAAGAAAAGATCAATAGAGTGTAAGACAATCAAAATAACCCAATCAAGTGAGCGCAATTGTACACTCCATGGCTCCTAAACTTGAGGACCCTGGTGCATTCACTATCCCATGCACTATTGGAAGCGCCAACTTTGCAAAAGCCCTTTGTGACTTAGGGGCGAGTATCAACTTAATGCCATATTCGATTTTCAAAACTTTGGGAATCGGGCAACCTCGCTCGACTTCAATGAGGCTCCAAATGGCGGATAGGTCAATGAAGCGGCCTTTGGGTATAATCGATGATGTCCTTGTTCGTGTTGATAAATTCATCTTGCTGGCCGACTTTATGATACTAGATTGTGAGGTGGACTTTGAAGTCCCAATTATCCTTGGAAGACCTTTCTTAGCAATAGGGAAGGCTTTGGTTGATGTCGAGGGGGGAGAGTTGACCTTCCGAGTTAGTGATAAAAGGTGGTGTTCCATGTGTGCAAGTCTATGAGGAAACCAAATAGCACCGAGGTGTGATCGTTTGTTGACATTGTCATGGGGGTGATAGTTGATGACACAAGTGCAATGAATAATGTTGAAGATCCACTTGAAGTAGTGCTTTTAAACATGGAGGCTAATGATGATGTCGGGAGAATTGAATGTGTAAATGCTTTGCATGGTATGGGCTCATACTCTTATGAGCCTAGGAAGTTATCATTGGACCTTGAGAATCGTAAAACTCCCCCAACAAAGCCATCTATTGAGGAGCCACCGGTGTTGGAGTTGAAACCACTTCCTCCTCACCTCAGGTATGAATACTTAGGTCCTAATTTCACTTTTTCGGTTATTATTTCGTCTTTCTTAACTAACTTGCAGGTTGATGCCACTTTGGCGGTGCTACAAAAGCGCAAGCGGGCGATTGGATGGACGTTGGCAGATATTCGGGGTATAAGCCCCGATTTTTGCATACACAAGATCATTTTGGAGGAAGATGCAAGGCCGTATCTTAAACACCAAAGAAGACTAAATAAAGCTATGCAAGAGGTAGTCAAGAAAGAGGTTATCAAGTGGTTGGACGCCGGTGTAGTCTACCTAATATCGGATAGTTCATGGACCTCCCCGGTCCAATGTATGCCAAAGAAGGGGGGTATGACGGTCGTCACTAATGCCAACAATGAATTGATTCCTACCCGTACAGTCACGTGTTGGAGGGTGTGCATGGATTATAGAAAGCTCAACAACGTCACAGAAAAGATCATTTCCCTCTACCATTCTTGGACCAAATGCTTGATCGTTTAGCGGGCCAGGCTTATTATTGTTTCCTTGATGGCTACTCGGGGTATAATCAAATTCTCATTGACCCGAAGGATTAGGAAAAAACAACCTTTACATGTCTGTATGGCACATTCTCCTTCTCAAGAATGCCTTTTGGACTTTGTAATGCTCCGGCGACCTTCCTAAGATACATGATGGCAATCTTCACTGAAAAGGTGGAGGATACTCTGGAGGTCTTCATGGACGACTTTAGTGTGGTGGGGCACTTATTTGAAGAATAGTATAGTGAACTTGTACAAGGTGTTGAAAAGATATGAGGAAACCAATCTTGTACTAAATTGGGAGAAATGTCACTTCATGCTACAAGTGGGAATTTTCTTGGGGCAACAAAATCTCAAAACATGGAATTGAAGTCGAAAAGGCAAAAATTGAGGTGATCTCAAGGCTTCCTCCCCTACTTTTACAAAATGGGTGAGGAGTTTTTTGGGTCATGTCGGGTTCTACTGGCGATTCATTAAAGACTTTTCAAAAGTTGTGAACCCGCTTTGTAAATTGTTGTAAAAGGATGTGAAGTTCGTCTTTGATGAGAGGTGTATGGAGTCCTTTTAGTTGTTGAAACACAAATTGACCACCACTCCCATCATCACCACACCTAATTGGGAATTACCTTTTGAACTTATATGTGATGTGAGTGATGTAGTGGTTGGTGCGGTGCTTGGCCAAAGAATCAACAAAATGTTTCATCCCGTGTATTATACGAGAAAGATAATGAATAAGGCCTAAAGAAACTACACGATGACGGAAAAGGAGCTCTTGGATATTGTGTTCGCAATGGATAAATTTCACCCTTATATTATGGGGGAGAAGGTGATCATACATCTAGATCATGCCACCCTTAGGTATTTTATGACAAAAAAAGACTTGAAGGCAAGGTTGATGAGATGGGTACTACTCTTGCAAGAATTTGATCTAGAGATTGTGGATAGAAAAGGAAGTGAAAATCAAGTCGTGGATCACTTGTCATGGCTAGAGGAAGAAGGAAGACCGAGCAATGGTTAGATATCAATGACTCATTTCCCGATGAACAACTCCGTGCGGTGTGAATGAATGATATTCCATGGATTGTCGATGTTTCTAATTACCTTGTAACTGGAATAGTCCCGTATGAGCTCTCTTCTAACCAAAGGAAGAAGCTCAAATGGGATAGGCTAGACATTTATTGGGACGAGCCATACTTGTTCAATATTGGTACTGAGAGAGTGATTCGGAGCTGTGTACCTGAGGAGGAGCAATTTAGCATCCTATAAGCTTGTCATTCCTCCCCTTATGATGGTCATCATGGGAGAGTGAGGACAGCGTCAAAGGTTTTAAGTTGCGGATTCTATTGGCCGACTTTGTTTCAAGATGCAAACGATTTGGTGAAGAAATGTGATGCATGCCAAAGAGCTGGAGGAATTTCAAAAAGAGATGAGATGCCTCTCCATAAAATTCTCGAGGATATTTGTGATGTTTGGGGCATTGATTTCATGGGCCCGTTTGTAAGCTCTTGTGGGAACACGTATATTCTCGTGGCGGTGGATTATGTGTCAAAGTGGGTTGAAGCCGTGGCTCTTCCCAACATTGAATCCCGGAGTGTCGTAGCATTTTTGAAAAGGAATATCTTCACTAGGTTTGGAACCCCTCGTGCTATCATTAGTGATAGGGGTCCCATTTTTGCAACAAGGCCTTTAACTCTTTGCTCGCTAAATATGGAGTTAACCACAAGGTGACTACCCCCAACCATCCACAATCAAGCGGTCAAGTGGAGGTTTTCAAATCATGAAATTAAGAGTATTTTTTCCAAAACAGTGAATGCAAATAGGACCGATTGGTCAAAGAAGTTGGATGACGCTCTTTGAGCTTATCAGATGCCTTACAAGACTCTGATTGGTATGTCTCCATATCAGTTGGTGTTTAGTAAGGCTTGTCATCTCCCAGTAGAACTAGAACATAAGGTGATGTGGGCACTGGAAAAATTTAACTTGGAATGGGATGTTGCGACCAACGTCCGAGTGGAGCAATTGAATGAACTTGATGAGTTTAGATTCCATATTTACTCCAGCTCGTCCTTGTATAAGGACAAGATGAAGTACCTCTATGATAAGTATGCTTGAGGTAAAGAATTCAAGGTAGGCGACATGGTTCTTCTTTTCAATTCTCGGCTAAGGTTATTTTCGAGAAAGCTCAAATCTAAATGCGGTGGTCCCTTTGAAGTGGTCTTTGTAACTCCCTTCGGTTCTCTTGATCTTAAAAACAAAAATGGTGAAGTGTTCAGGGTAATTGGGTATCACATCAAGCACTATTTGGGGAAGATTGATGACAGCCATGTAGTGGAACTTATTCATTTGAAGTGATATGATGGTACCATGCGTCATGCCGTAATATTAAATCAGGCGCTTCTTGGGAGGCAACCCATGTCTTTTTCTTTCTTTTTATTTTCTGTTGTAGATTAGGATTTTTGAACTCATGGTTTGTGAGATGTTGCAGGGTTGATATTGAACCAGTGCAGGACAAAAGTAGAAAAGTTATCAGGTCTCTGAAGTTTGCCTGCGCGACTGCGTGCCAAAACATTATTGTCTGCGTAGGCTGGTGCAATGGGGAGCTGGGTCTCTAAAGTTAGTTGCGCGGTCCGCGTGACATTTTTGTGTGGTCCGCGCAGGAAAGGCCCAAGTTACATGCTCTCTGAAGTTTTCCCACGCAGACGCATGACAAAACAGTGCAGTCCGCATGGGCTGTTCATTCAATTCGCAGCCATTTCTGCGTGGTCGCGCTGGTGGGTAAGTGATGGGTCCTATAGTGTTCCCTATAAATAGGGACCTTAAGCTTCATTTTAAACTTTTCGCCAATTTTCTACCCAAGCTCTAAATTTTCAATGTTCATCAAAAAAATTGCTTCAAGTAGTTAAACTTTCACAATCCGTGGTAATATTCCGCACTAATCTCATTCATAGTTTAATTTTGATTATTTTATTTGCTTCCTATTAGTAATTTCTTATTTTGTTCTTTCTCTCTTAGTTTAAACTGTTAGGGTAGATTTTATGTGTTTATGTTAAACAATGGACGTGAATTCATGATTAGTAAGTGAGTAGGGACAATTAGGACACATACTTTGAACAAAAATTGGACTTAAATGAAAATTCCCATACTCAGTTAATTATCAGCCCTACGCGGCCGTGTGTCCTTTCATGCGGTCCGGGAATCCTCTTTGTTGTTTGCTAAGTGTCAAGCTGCATGGTTAATTACTAGCCCAGCGCGGCCGCGCATCCTTTCTGCATGGTCCGTACTGTCTCTTTGTTGCATGTTGATTAAGTTCAGAGAATGTGTGTTTGGAGTCATTGACAAGCGCGGTCCTTGTTCCTTTTTGCGCTGTTCGCGCTGAACCAACGAGGTCGCAGTCCAAAATAATGCGGACCGCGTTGGTAAGTTCAGAGAGGGGTGTAACTGGAACCTCTCAAGTTTTCAAGCTCGATTCACGCTATCCTAGCTCGACCGCGTACACTTTTGCGCAGTCTGCACCCCTTCTGTTCTGCAGCCTTGATTCTACACCATGCATTACCATTTCATCCAATTCGCTTCATATTCTTCAACTAACAATGTCAGACTTTTCTCTACAGGTCATGGTTAAGAAACGAGGCAGAAAAAAACAACAACAACAACAACCAGGGAGGGGTGGTTCCTCCTGTGTGGGAAAAGGAAAGAGGATTGTCAAACTCACTCCCCAGGCTCGGGAGAATATAAAAAATACCCACAAGATAATACAGGAAGCTGATAGAGCTGCTTCCCACTTTTCGGGGAGTGAGTATGCACCATAAAGGAGCATCACTTCAAAGTCCGCTCTAACTCACATGTCTCTCCCGCTCCAATTGCATGACTCCCGATCACCTTCACTCACCTCAAAATGGCTGGTAAATGTAGTTTCGGATTCGTCTGATGAGTCTGTGGCTAAAAGTGCAAAACAATACTCCACCTCTCCCACAATTTCATTATCCAGTGAGAGCGGAGGATATGGTGAGGGGGTGAGCCCCAAGTTGGTGGTGTTGATCGAACGAGGAAACCAGAAACATGGGTTGATTAATTTCTAAGTGAAATAACCTTCCACATATTTATAGAATGGTGTCTCAAAAGAAAATTGATTTCGGAGAGGCAATTTATTGATTCTAATCTTGTTCCTCTCAACCCACATGTGCAAGCACAATTCTGTACTAGAGAGGGTTAGGGTTTCTTCAAGGAACGTTGCATAGTCACAAATGAACATATGGTGAAATAATTTTACTGTAATGTTCATCATGTGGTAAGGGACTCAAAGGCGACACAAGTGAGGGAAAAAGTGGTGATGTATGATGGGAAATCATTGAATGAGTTATTGAGGTTCAACGAAGAAGACTAAACACAATACTTATAAAAGTTGGCAATGAAAGAAGAGGTTCGTCCTTGGTTGGCACAGCACTTGGCAACCCCGGGTACTGTCCCAGTCTGGTTAAAAGCAGGGGAGAAGATTCTGAGAAACACGTTCAGTTTTGAAGCCAAGGGTTGGTTGACTTTCATGTGTAGTTGGCTTGACCCCACCACCCATAATCACACAGTTCCTATTTCCTGTGCTGTTCTAGTGGAATCTATTATGGTCGGATTTCCTCTCAATACGGGCAACATTATGTCAATGGTGATTTCTATGGCCGGACAGGAGACCAACACTAACTATCCTTTCCCGAACACTCTTTCCCTATACTTTAGAGAATTGGAAGTGAACAAAAAGAGGTATGATGTCAACGTAGATCCAGTAGCCCCCTACTCATGGTACAGTCAGTTGGATCCCAACAACCCAAAGAGGTCCAAAAAGACTCAGGCATCCACCTCCACCACACCTGGCCAGTCAGAGGAGCCAGCAGTTATTGAGCAGTCCACTGAGCCTTCCACCATCCCTGCTACCAGTGAGACATTGCCTCCGGTTCCTTCTACTATTGCTGGTACATCTACTTCAGCTGACTCAGATTGTCCCTTCATCGAAGACTCACCGGTTCACTTCCCACCAGCTTGCTCTGTCTTTAGCCAGTTTGAACAACTGGATGTCAGTTGCGACATCCAAGTTGTCCAACTTGGCCACTATCGTTCAGGCACAGTCAGCTCCTGCCACGGTTGAGATTCCTCCTTCCATTTAGGAAACACTAAAGAAGATCCTGGCCAAGAAACACTAAAGAAGATGGTGACACAAGATGTCTTGACTAAGGTAGTTGGGGCACACAACACCGCATTGGGTAAACTGGCTCGGGAGCACAAGAAATATAGGAAGTAAAAGGCTTCAAAGGATTTAGTGACGAATTTGAGGGAGGATGTGGATAAGCTCTTGGTGGATCAGATACCACTTGACTTACTCTTTGGGGACCCAGTTGTAGATCCAATAGCAGTTCAGCCACAGCAGGAGGAGGCTCCCAGGCCGAGGAAGTAGAGGAAACTCCCTAGCACTGTGGGAGTTATGATAGAGGTGGCACAGATTCAGGAGGGTACCTCCAATGCTCCACTAGTGGTTCAGCCAATTCTTGATCCGGCCCATGTCCCAGCAGTAGAGCAGCAGTAGGCCGGGGACCATTCTGAGGTTCCCGCTAGTACAGAAGACCAGTGGCCCAGCGATCAACACATGGCGACATATTAGGTTTGAGGGGCCACTCTATATCCTTTCTTGTCATTTCTGCTTATTTTGGTAGTTGCATTGGGGACAATGCCAACATTTATTCGTGGAGGTGCGCCCTACTATTTTCATTAACATTTGGGATGACTGTATATATTCTCTTTACTTTTAGCACATTTGTAGTTGATTGATGGTTTATGTATAACTTTTCATTTTTGATGTTTTTTAACTTTATGTATATATTCATTATCCCCATTTGTATATTCCACTTATGTTTTGTACATATTCATTTGGTTTTTTATTTTAACTTTCTTGATTTTCTATTTTTGTTAAAAAATTTCGTTTTAGTTGCAAAGTTAGGTTTGCAGCCTTTGTGTTTTGTTTTGGCATTTGCAATAAGCCTATGGTTTTCTTAATACCACGATTCTTTCCAAGGGTTAAGTGCTGTGCAAACTAGGTGGCTCTTCCCAATGATAGATGGCGTGACAAACTTCTTAAGGGTTTGAGTCCATTTTTTATTTTTCTTTTTTGATTTTCAAGTTTTGTAGTTAAGGGTAGCTCAGATAAAGCTTCACTTGGGCCAAACACACTTTCCTTTGATCCCATGGTCAAAAACATGATGTTGTGTTTAAGGTATGGTGAAAGTCGTGGCCTTGAGACTCTTGTGTTGACCAAACAATCATCATGTGATCTTTTTGGACCATTGTGCACTTGAATCATAACTAAGGTCATTGTGGGCCCTCGACTCAATATCTTTAGAAATCCTCTAGCATGTGCGGTGAGGAATCGAATTTTGAGTCCAAGTCCCGAGATAATGGTCTAGAGCTTGCCCTGAATGTTTGTTGAGGCAAAATCATAGGTGAAGTTTGACTTGAGAAGTCATTATAGGATCTCCTTGATCCAATTGTAAGATGAACAATTCCATGGCCTACCAACGAAATGATCTTCACCCCTTTTGAGCCTTAAACCTTTCTTTCATGAACCAAAGCTACAAGTATATACCCATTTTTAATGAAACCCTCTCTTGGCACCCAAAAGTCTTCCCTTGAGTAATAGCAAATATCTAAGTTTGGGGGAGAGACAAAAAAGGCATCAATGTGGTAAAAAGGCACAAAAGCAAAAAAGAAAAGGAAGGCAATGAAAAATAGAAAAAATCAAAAAGAAAAAGAAAAGTGAATAAGAACCAAAAAGGGAATTCAAGGACAACAAAAAGTGAAAAAGGCGTGAGAAAAGTAGACAAAGGGATAAAGGTTTGAATTACAAAAGAAAGAGTGGCAATGTGTCTCTCTAACCCCTTGAAAGAAGTGAAATACTCAAATGAGTCAAGAAAGTATGCCAAAATGAATCAAAGAAGTGCTTAAGGGAAGATTGAACCTAATTGAACAAACACATCTCCTACCTTTACCCAAAACCCTTCATAATGACTCCTCAAAATCCCTATATGATCTTGAGTTGAGGGAAGCCTACATTAGTGGATACTTACATAAAGGGCAAGCATATGGTACTTAGAGCCGGACTTATGGCCCTTTCTTTGAGAGAAATGAGTGAGATTTCATCCACCTCGGTTTATGTGTCAATACTCTAAAATGTGAGGTTCACTTAGGGAAAGTTGAGGATGTGCGAGTTTGGGTTTCACAATGACCAAAGTCATTGAGAAAAGTTCTTTGATGAATATGTGTCAACTCTTGATGCTCTTGTGTCACATTTGATCCACAAGTTTTCAAAGCTTAAATGTGTTAATGTTGCATTCGCATTGAGGGCAATTGGTAGTCCCAATTGATGCTTGTTGATGTTACTTTAGGATAGGCAGGATTTACTTGGTTGTTTCCTAAGAGGGGTAGGTCTTATTTTATTTACTTATATAACACAATGTCATCCAAGTAGATGATAACTGTGATTTTAACACGTTTTATACACATTCTTGCCTAAGCTTTGTGCATGAATTGCCATAAATTAGTCCCAAAATGCTTACAAGTTGCGCTTGATTGCAGGTTTGCACGACAAGATGAAAAATGTCAAAGATCGACTCGAAACGGAGTGAAATCTGCTAAGTGTGAAAATCAAGTGAAGTGGGGAACAAAGAGACCCAGCGCGGACCGCACTGCTTTGGTACGTAGCCGCGCTCGAAGTTCAAAGAATTGGGCGACATGCACGGTCCGTGCTCATCCTGATGCGGTCCGCGCCTGAGGAGGTTCAAAGACCAGAATATGCAAAGACAAACTACGCGGCCATGCAGCAAAACACTGCGGTCCGTGTGGGTGAGATTTAGAAACTTGTAATTTTGACCAATTCATCCACGCAGCCCTGCTCCATCCGCGCTCCTCAGTCAGCACGACCACTCTATCCTTTTGCGCGGTCTGTGCCCCTAGCTTCAGAATGAAGACATTAAAGACACGCGGCCGCGCAACATTTCTGTGCAGTCCGCGCCAGTCTCGCAGGGGCATTTTTGTTCAATTTTTCTAGCCTAGTATAAATAGAATATTTTGCCAATTTTAGGTTAAAAGGATTGTATCAGATATGGCTGATGTGCTCGTGAGACTCAAGTTTTAGCCTATTTTGGGCAATTTCATCTTGTTTTATCGTGGATTCTTGTAGATTAACATTGTAGTTAATTAATATGTCGATTTTATCTACTATTTCTTCAATTTATGTTTCTATTATGTCTAGCTAAACCCATTACCTAGGGTTGTGGCTCAACCCTAGTGTGGGTATTTAATTGGTATGATTGTTTATTGCTTGAATGATGTTGGGTGTTTGCTATTTGAGTTAATTTTATGATTTAATAGGATTTGGTGGTTCCAAATACTAAGTCTAGCTTAGTGGGTCCTGACTCTTCTTGAGAAAGAGTGTCTATGACTCCAAAATTGACCCAACAAGGAATTGAGATGGACCCATGAGAATGGTAGTCCCAATTAACGGGTTAAAACTCGAGAGAGTAATTGCCCAACTTGAACCCTAAGTTGCTTGGGCATATTGGCCTACCTAATTGGTCTCGAGAGAGTCAATTGGTCAAAATCACTATCTCTACTGAGAGGTGTGAGAGTGAGTGCAATCGTGCAACGGTTATAGCATAAGCCCCGTAATCATCATTCTTGTATTAGGAATCTCTTCCCGTTAGTTGGCCACCTAGGTAAATGCCACGACCCTAGTGTCTTTCTCTATCTTGCATACAACCTAGAATTAATATTTTTGCATATCTTAGTTTTAATTAGTAGTTGTTAAATTGTAGTTGATAATCACAAAAACCCAAAAATGTTAGAAGTACAATTAGGAGCCAAAATGCATTTCAAGACTAAATAATTATTCAACTCCCTTTCTAGCTCCTTGTAGAAATTGACACCCGATACCACTATTGGGTAAAAGTATTAGCGCCCACTCTTCCTAAGGTTGAGTCCACTGCGATCACTTGCTGTCAGAATAATCCCCATGTATGTTGACTTTAAGAATGTCCCATCAACCACTACTACTGGCCTACAATATTGCCAACCACTTATTGATATACAAAGAGCAACAAATGCGTATAAGAATCAATCATCTGCTGCCACCTTCAATTCCCCCCTATACAATCCATAGTAAATCTCACACAACAGATTTACAATCATTATACCCTATAAATCTATCATATACTTTCTCCAATATTAACCAGGCTTCCCTCCTCAAAAATGTTACACTAACTCCTCCTATTACACTCAAGAGCACGACTACTCTTTGTCTATGCCCTATCAGATTATCAATCAATCCCATGAACAACTTACTTCCTCCACTAGCACAACACCAGTTGGTGTATGCAACTCAACCATTATCCTTATTCCACCCACCCTAATCCTAAATCGAACAGGGGATTCAGGGAAAATCATTTTTTTTTTCACAATGATCATCAATGGAATGGAAGTGCTGATAATCATTTAAAACCCCAACTTCTTAGCACAACTAAAAACAGAAGGATGAGACTGGCCATAGACAACTACATGAACCACATGTGGTTGGTAAATGTATTGGATCATTTGGCTCCAGCAACCGCACTACCTCTATTCCACAACATGCACCAATAGTGGAATCTTTCTCACCTTCGCCCACTTCAACACCCTCCTAAATGAATCAGATTTACGAGTTGCCTTTCTTCCCACCCCAAAAGATGATCAATGTAAATCCACTATTCTTCCCATGGCAACCCCAATAGATAAGGCCATGCACACCCCCAACAGGTCCCCATGTATATAAATCCACCACCCCCTTCTCCTCCTACTCGGGTACAGGAAGAGATAGATATAATAGAGGAGATAGAGGAGATTCTTCCCCATATAGGCTCGTTCACAGAAATCTCAAATACACAAGCCTTGGTGATTCACGAGCGGGGTAATAGATGCATCTATGGTTCGTGCTGTTCGACCCTCGGTAGTGAACATATTACATTTATGTTGGATCGGACCGTACGACCTCGGCTTGAGTTGCGCATGCTTATATTGCTTGCCTTGATTTTTATTGATATTTGTAGCTACTCTCCCAACTTGAGATAATTATTAATTAAATGATTATGAATCTGGAGGCTTTTTATAAAGAGGAATTTTTTAGTTGTCGAGTAATTTATTTGAATCTACTGCTATCCTTAATAAATTTGTGAGATTACCGCTTTAATAATATTATTATTTGACCATTTATAAGTGTCGAAGTTGCCATCTCGTCTCTACTTCTTCGTGATTAGGCGGGATACTTACTGAGTACACATTGTTTTTTTACTCATACTACAGGAGATTCTTCCCCACATAGGCTCGTTCACAGAAATCTCAAATACACAAGCCTTATGATATTCCAGAGAGAGAGAGAGAGGGACAAAAAATACATCCTCAACTGCCCAGCTGCACTGATGAAGTGCTCCTTCGATCTTTATGTTGTAATAAATAGAGCTCCAGAAAAGTACGCAGTAGTGATGACCCCAACTCTAATGGGAAGTCAGTTTCTTGTCAAAGAGATTCAAGTGACTCTACACTTTCCCAACCAGAATATTCCCATGAATACGCCCAATAGTTTTGTGTCTGGAATGTTAGGGTGCTAATAATAATGCTTTCAAGAGGAATTTCAGCGAACTAGTTAATACTCACAGGAAATGTTTGGTGACCTTTATTGAAACAAGGATGTAAAACTACGTGGGGCTTAGAGATGAATTCCATTTTGATGATTTCCTAGAGGTACCTGCCCAAGGTAAAGAACGTGGGATCGTTCTTATGTGGCTTACCAACATGGTCACAGTCACTCGTATAAGGCAACCTTTGGTAATATCTTCCAAAAGAAAGAAGAATATTAGCACGATTAGAAGGCATACAAAATTCTCAATCATACCCTGCCATCCACTTCCTCCAAAATCTTGAGAAGGACCTCATTAACGACTATAATAATATATTACAAACGGAAGAAGACTTCTGAAAAATTAGATCAAGAATTAATTGGCTCAACGAGCACGTAATTTTTGCACTAGGCAATAAAATTCCAAAATTAAAAATAAAATAATATTTTTGAGTGCAATTGCATGTATTGTTTGAAATTATATACATTTTGTGTGTTTGAATAATTAGAAATTAGAAAATTAAAAATTAAAAAATAGGAGAAATACTTGCATTTTTGAATTAATTAGTTTTAAGAAGAAAATCAACAAAAATAGCATTAATAGCGGAAAATATAGAAAAAATAGTAGAAAATTACCAAAAAATGTTAGAAAATTAGGGAAGCTAGGAAATTAAGTAATTTAAATAATACAAAAAAGAAAAATGAAAATACAAAAAGAAATTATCACAAATTAATTAAAATACCAAAAAATACAAAAATACAATAAAATTGGGCCAATTGAAGTCTGAAATGTTGGCCCAATGCATTTGGCCCAAAGAGAGCCGATCCAGTACAGTGGGTAACGTTGATCTCAACCGTTCATCTCCTCAAATCCAACGGCTGAGAGAATTAAGGGAATATTAATTAGTTAATTAATTTTTTAGATTTGATCTCAGCCGTCCAGGCCAATTGATCTAACGAAGAAGGTCATTAGTCTCATTTGAGGCGAGACGGTGTCGTTTGGTTAAGGCAAATCTTGACCATTGATCATCAGAGATCCAACGGCCAAGATCTCCTCAGTGGCTCCGAGTATATAAGGCCCATGTCTCTTTGAGACCAGCTATTTGCACCACTACAAAACCCTAGCCGCCCCTTTCCCTCTCTTTGTCTTCTTCTTCACCCTCTTCTCTAGTTGCCGGCCATGGAGACTGTCGCCTCCCATGGCGGTCTCCGGCCACTCCCCACCTTCCTTTTCTTCTCTCATTGTCTTCCTCATCTCAGACCCTACCCCAAAACCTAAAGAACCCCTGAAACCCCTCCCTTTCTTGAAACTCCGGTCATCGGAGTTCATCTCCGGTGACCCAAACAACGAGAACCCATCCCAGCTTAACACCATAGAACCCTTTTGACCTGATCTATCACCCTTACACCTAGTTTCCCTCGAATCTTTCTCCATCTCCTCGAATATTTGAAAGAAAGTCGCCGGAACCCTAACTCCGGCGACTCAAACAAACCACCACCCAAAAAATCCCACCTTTCTCCTTTCTAAATACCCCTGTCTAACCATAAACCCCCCAAAAACTTCATCTTGAAGTCTGATAAGAAAATCAGAAAAAAAAAGAATAAAGAAAAAAAGAAAAGAAAAAAGAAAAAGGAAATAGGAAGCTCAGGGGACAGGCCCTGCGAGCTAAGTTTCCTGTCCTTTGTCTGCTTGCTTTCTTTACTATTTTTGTTCTTGCTTTTATTATTTGTTGTATGTTTAACTTGCTTCTTCTGATTAGTCAGTTACATGAACTAGGATTTTTTCTTTAGTCTTTGATGTTTTAATCTGTTGTTTGCTTTTCTTATTTAAAGATCTCTTCTTTTATTTTGTTTATCTTCGTATGATATCTCTTGTTAGACTGCATGTTTTAGATTAGGAAAATCTTGTTTAGTTGTTCTGATTCTTATCATCTTTTACTTCATATCTCTCATTCTTATCACTTGTATGTTTAGATTAGGGATTTTCTCTGTTTGTTCTCCATGTCTCGTCTTTTTAAAGGATCTGTTCTTCTTCATCTTATCTATTTCTTGCATATTTTAGATTAGGGTTTGGTCTTTTGGGAAATCTAGTTTAGTTGTTATGATTCTTATCATCTTTACTTCATATCTTCTCACCTCATCACTCGCATGTTAGATTAGGCGGCTTTCTCTGTCTGTCTCTTCACGCCTACTCTGTTTAAGGGTTACTGCAGAACTATGTTTAAGCTTAGCTATTCTTTAATCTTGATAAAACATTTTCTCTGCTTTTACTGCCTTATGGGCTTTTGCTTATGTGTGTTTATGACTAGAACTTTCTTAAGTATGATTTGGGATTTTTCAGTGATTTATTTATCATAAAGAAGTTTTTAACTAAGCTTGCTTAATGATAATTGACACTTTGTTATGAAAAATTAAGTTTGTAAGTCTAATTGATTGAGATTCAACAATACTCAACCTTCTCTCTGAGTTTCGATTAATTGATGAACAAATTTGATTTCATTGGCTATGTGTGCAATTATTTGTTAAAAATGGCTATGTTTGTAATCGCTATTTGTTAATATGAACACTATTAATGCCTATCATGCCTAGGTGAATTGGTTATAGCTGCAGTAGTATTAAGACTCATAAGTGGTTAACTTTGAAAACATGTAGTAAGCGTCTTAGAATAAGGTTAAAATTGAAAATCACAAAAAATAGGTTATAAGTTTAATAAGTGACCAAGAGTGGTCAATTTTGCAATTGACCGTCTCTGTTAGGTCTCACACACACTGGCCAACACTTAAATGGGCTAGTTGTGTAATAATTGGTTTAAGTATGAAAATTTAGACTTACCAAGGCCCTGATTGAGCTATGATCATAGGTGGCTAGACCTGCAAAGGTCTTAACCAGGCATGTATTCAGTAATGGGCCTTGAAATGGCAAAGCCAAGTCCAACTTTGGGATTGGCCAAGTTTTAAATAGATTAATAGGACAATAAAGCAGGCTAGTCTGATCATTCATCACAAGTATAAAAGGGTCCGGTCTCTTCAGAGACCGGCCATTCTCGTATAACCCAAACCCTAGCCACATATCCCCTCTCCCTTCGTCTTTTTCACCCTCCTCTCTAGTCGCCGGCCATGGAGACTGTCGCCTCCCATGGCGGTCTCCGGCCACTCCCCACCTTCCTCTTCTTCTCTCATCGTCTTCCTCATCTCAGACCCTACCCCAAAACCTAAAGAACCCCTGAAACCCCTCCCTTTCTTGAAACTCCGGTCATCGGAGTTCATCTCCGGTGACCCAAACAACGAGAACCCGTCCAAGCTTAACACCATAGAACCCTTTTGACATGATCTATCACCCCCCACCACCTAGTTTCCCTCGAATCTTTCCCCTCCGTTTCGAATCTTTAAAAATAGGTCACCGAAACCCTAACTCCGGCGACTCAAACAAACCACCACCCAAATAAGAAGCTTAGGGGACAGGCCCTGCGAGCTAAGTTTCCCGTCCTTTGTCTGCTTGCTTTCTTTACTATTTTTGTTCTTGTTTTTGTTATTTGTTGTATGTTTAACTTTCTTCTTCTGATTAGTCAGTTACATGAACTAGGATTTTTTCTTTAATCTTTGAAGTTTTAATCTGTTGTTTGCTTTTCTTGTTTAAAGATCTCTTCTTTTATTTTGTTTATCTTCGTATGATATCTCTTGTTAGACTGCATGTTTTAGATTAGGAAAATCTCGTTTAGTTGTTCTGATTCTTATCATCTTTTACTTCATATCTCTCATTCTTATCACTTGTATGTTTAGATTAGGGATTTTCTCTGTTTGTTCTCCATGTCTCGTCTTTTTAAAGGATCTGTTCTTCTTCATCTTATCTATTTCTTGCATGTTTTAGATTAGGGTTTGGTCTTTGGGAAATCTAGTTTAGTTGTTCTGATTCTTATCATCTTTACTTCATATCTTCTCACCTCATCACTCGCATGTTAGATTAGGGGGCTTTCTCTGTTTGTCTCTTCATGCCTACTCTGTTTAAGGGTTACTACTGCAGAACTATGTTTAAGCTTAGCTATTCTTTAATCTTGATAAAACATTTTCTCTGCTTTTACTGCCTTATGGGCTTTTGCTTATGTGTGTTTATGACTAGAACTTTCTTAAGTATGATTTGGGATTTTTCAGTGATTTACTTAGCATAAAGATAGTTTTTAACTAAGCTTGCTTAATGATAATTGACACTTTGTTATGAAAAATTAAGTTTGTAAGTCTAATTGATTGAGATTCAACAATACTCAACCTTCTCTCTGAGTTTCGATTAATTGATGAACAAATTTGATTTCATTGGCTATGTGTGCAATTATTTGTTGAAAATGGCTATGTTTGTAATAGCTTTGTGTTAATATGAACACTGTTAATGCCTGTCATGCCTAGGTGAATTGGTTATAGCTGCAATAGTATTAAGACTCATAAGTGGTTAACTTTGAAAACATGTAGTAAGTGTCTTAGAATAAGGTTAAAATTGAAAATCACAAAAAATAGGCTATAAGTTTAATAAGTGACCAAGAGTGGTCAATTTTGTAATTGACCTACTCTGTCAGGTCTCTCACACACTGGCCAACACTTAAGTAGGCTAGTTGTGTAATAATTGGTTTAAGTCTGAAAATTTAGACTTACCAAGGCCCTAATTAAGCCATGATCACAGGTGGCTAGGCCTGCAAAGGTCTTAGCCATGCCTGTGTTCAGCAATGAGCTTTGAAATGGCAAAGACCAGTCCAACTTTGGGATTGGCCAAGTTTTAAATAGTTTAATAAGACAATAAAGCAGGCTAGTCCTGCAATTTAGCTTAATTAACAGAAAATGAAACAAAGTGGTTAAAATTGAAACAAGTTCTTAAGTCAAATGTGGCCAGTCCTTAAATACAAATACAAAGACTGGCCATTAGTTAAATAAGAGCTAAAACCCTGAAAAATTTATCTAGGTAGGTCGGGTAATTTAGCAATGCCTTTAAGGCCATATAAGGAACATTAAAATGGCAAATTAGTAGATTACATAGAGCATATAAGGATATATGAGACATTTGTGCTCCTGATTTTTGCAATTCTGCAGAGATTTGAGGGCATAATGGTCTCAATGAAAAGGTAATTCAGTAAAAAACAATAACAAGTAGGGGTACCTTAGTAAAAGCCCCAAAATAGAATCAAAAAGAACCTTCCAGCACATGCTGGAAGGGATCTTGTAACAGATTTAGGGTGTAAAGTGTAGATTTGATAAATTAAGAAGGGAGGGAAATGGGATTATTCCCTATCTTTTCCCCCAAAAAATTTTACCTATCTTCACCTATAAATACCCTCTTTTAAGACTAATTAAGGGCTGGTTTTTAATAGAAAAATTCAGAGAGAATCACACACTAGAATAGTTAATAGCTCCCTGGTTTTTCGAGTTGAAGTTCATATTTGGAGTTTGTTTTTTTGAAATTTCTGCTCGTTTCTGCTGGGTTTCCATTGCTGACTGTTGTGTTGTTTTGCTCATTTGGAACTTAATTCTACACTGTTGCATTTGCCTGTTGAATTTGTTGTTGTGCCTATTTCCATTTGCCCTTAGAACTCATCGATCTATCTTGCTGAATCAAGTACACACTTGTTCGAAGCTATGTATTGAAGAATCAATGAATGAAATGGAGTTTCAAATGTTAAATCTCTGATAGTCTTCTGTATTTGTTGTATCTTTTGATTAGTTGATTAGTATTCAGCTAGATTTGTAATTCATTAGTGTAGTCTTGTATGTATAAGTAAGAAGTCGAAGAAAAACAATGTAATAGATAATAAAATAGTAGTAGTATAGTCGCAGTAGTAGATCACTTAGTTAAGTAGGTAAAACCCATAAAACAAAGCTAAATAACCATAACATGAATCGATAACAACAATGCTCACAATAGTAATATCAATCATGTTCACATAGTTAATCGGATCTGTAGATCGACATCTGGATATGGACAAGTTTAAAAGAGAAAACAGTCAGATGAAGTAATAACTCAATTGAGATTGGATTTGTGATATCAAATAAGCTTAATTAGTAGTAAAACTAGTAATATAACTGAGCACCGGTGAATAACTCATTTAGCCTTAGATAATCAGAATGTTGTTTGTAAGTAGTTGAACTGTTTAGTTTAATCATGCTTCATATATAGTTAAGTCACTTCTCAATCTCTTAGCTAATAGGTAACTAGAATGTTAGTGTAAATTCGTTATCAGAAAACAATGTAAAAAGCAGTCGATTAATTCGATTCTCATATACATTAGATAGTTATGATCTAGAGTTAACATTGACAATTTTGTATAGTGATTTTCTCCTTTGATAAATAAAGTGCAATTTAATTTCATTCTTAGTTCTATATGTTTGTTCTGTTATGAGTTCTTCATTTCTACTTTCATTACTGTTACTTTGATTTGGTTTGGGCCTGATATACGACTTGGGCCTGGACTATGTTTGAAAGTTAAATGGGCTACTAAACAAAAGCCCAAAGCCAGTCTGGGTCACTAAGACCCGAACGGATGTGGTAATCTATTAAATATGGATTTGGAAGCCCAGGCCCAATAATATCGAGATAGCAATGGCCTGTGCTAACTCTCTAGAATTACATTTGATTAAATAACTAAGGGAAGAACAAGAATAGAAAAACATAGTGATACAATAGGTGTGGACTATAAAATTTAATCGGGATGAGCCTCACACGATACCAAAATAATGGGTCCCCCTTAGTAATAAAGTAATATATAAGAATAGATTCGGGAAAGCTAATAGCGAATTCCATAGCTTCTCCCAAAAGATTTAAAAGCCGTTAGACGTTACTTAGGCACGACTTAATATAATTTCCTTAAATACGAGTGTGCACTTGGTGCGACTCAAATCTCAAATCCCGGCGAAGTCGAAATGTATTAAAAGTCACAGGCGTACTGGTTGCGGTGTGACTCGAAATACGTTTTCGCAACGTCGTAATTCTTAAAATATTAAAGTTGAAAACACATACATATTGCTAAAAGTTTATAACAAGTCAAATAAGATTGAGAACGACGGTTGAGCGACCGTGCTAAAACCACGGAATCCGGGAGTGCCTAACACCTTCTCCCGGGTTAACAGAGTTCCTTATCCAGGTCTTTGTTTCGCAGACTGTAATAACAGAGTCAACTTTCTCGGATTCGGGATTAACCGGTGACTTGGGACACCATTATCTTCCCAAGTGGCGACTCTGAAAATTAAATAAAAATCCCGAACCGATTGTCCTTTATGTGGAAAAACTCCTTCCTCCTTGTTATTATATCCTTCTCGGGTATTTGAACATTGAGGTATACCCAACGTATCTTTTCAAATGGATCGGTACAAAAAAGGGGTAGTAAAAAGGGAGGTGTGACAGAGATAACTTGCTTAATAATTTTCATATTTTCTATTCATGACAGTTCATCTTGATAAGTTGGTTTACATCACAGCTGGTTTAATAAAATAATTTATTAAGTGCCTCCACTTAATAGTTAAAGTATATAAAAAATTGTGCCGAAAACCCTTCTCTTCTTCACCCCCGGGGATGTGCTTACTGGTTGAGACTCCCCTTTCTGTTAAGTCACCCAAAAATTAAGAAAACAGAGGCCGGATAAGTTACAAAGCCGATTGACTCCGCGAGTCACCGGTATGTAGCCCCCTCCTCGATTCGAGTTGTCCGCTCGGGTACACGGTCTAGCATTCTATGAAACTATAAGATATTGAACATAGGTCTAGGACGATTATTTGCATCATATCTGACTTAGGGGACTCAACACAGGGGTTGGGTCCATCTAAGACAGGTGACCCGCTAATTAAAGACCGAGCATACTATGTGTTGCATTTTAATTGTCCTTGATCGTTATGCGGACCAGCAAAATTCCCGAGAGTAGAAAAAGAATGTTCAAAAAAATAAAATGAAAAAAAGAGGGATAGAACTAGTGATAAAAGAGCTGTCGGAAAATCTGAAAATTTGGAAAAAATGGCTTTGTTGTTGAAATAAATAGTCAACTAATCTGACCGAACTACGCAGGTTTGATTCTCGCCATTAGGTGGGATATGTAGGCAACCCTTGAATGGGTCCAACCACCCCTTTTATCAAAAGGACCAAAAATATTTCATTTCAAATAATCGAGGTGATCGCTATTTTTGGAAATAGCCGAATGTTCCGAAAGGACGCCGGAAGGCTGTTTTGGCAAAAATAGCCACTTCGAAAGTCTTGTTTTCCCTTTTTCAAAAAATAAAAATGAAAATTTGCTTTGAAAAATATTTTTCCTTTTTCTAAATAAAATCGCCTTAATAAATGTGCAGGATGAGCACGATACAGAATGAACCCTTCACTTTAATGAATAGAATCCCTTTGGAGCTAAGACTATGGTGGAACGATATGGGACCGGAAGGACAAAATTGGATCAAAAGCTACTTAAAGGATCTTACGGGCTTAATGGACATAATTCCCCGAGGCGATATAATTCGAGCGCTTGTCACATGCTGGGATCCTGCGCACAATGTTCTACATTTTTCGGACTTTGAACTCACTCCCACTCTTGAGGAAATTGCTTACTACATAGGGAAAAATAAGGCCCCCTTAAAAGAGAAATACACGGTAGCTCCCAGAGCAGTAACGGTGCACCGTTTCCTAGACTCTTTGAAAATTGCTCGAAACATCCACAACGAGGATTTGGCTAGTGGGTTTTGCTCCCTAAACTTCATTTACAGCAGATATGGACATGTCGGGGGTTTCAATGACCGCACGAACAAGCTTTGTAGCAAATCTAACCGAGCAAAATTGGAGGAGCATCGATGATTTGCTTTCCTAGTGGTGTTTCTCGGGATTATTATATTTCCAAGAAAGGACGGGCACATTGATACAAAGGTCGCCGGGGTAGTCAACACTTTGGTTGTACAAGATAATTGTACTTTGGCTCCAATGATTATAGCAGACATCTACCGTGCCCTGACTACATGTAAAGCAGGGTGCAACTTCTTTGAAGGATGCAACTTGATTTTGCAAACCTGGTTGATAGAATATCTATGCCATCATCCTTCGTTCTCAAGCTATGGGCCGACTGAAAGAACGTGCCTCGAAGAATTCTATATGAGAACAAAAGAAGTTAAGTTGCCGGAGGGAGTTAAGGATTGGATTTCATATCTACGATCATTGACGGATAGCCAAATTGATTGGGCATATGGATGGTTGCCCCTCGATGAGGTGATTTACATGCCGACGGAAGGGTCACATCTCTTGATCATGGGCTTAAAACATATCCAGCCTTATGCCCCGTACAGGGTCTTACGACAACTTGGAAGATATCAAGTTATACCAAAGGATGGGGACCTCAGTTTGCAAGCAATAGAGATTACTCCGGATGGGCAATTCCCGGAAGCAAAGGTCCGACAGATTTGGAATGAGTGTCAAAATTTGAAAGTAGAAACTTGTGTGGAGAAAAGAGCTCGGGGAGAAGTATCGCCAGGGTACGCTGCATGGTATCGACGGGGTATTGAGCATGATAGACCATCGAAAAGACCTCACTTTCAAGATTTGGCGGAGCGGTCTAAGGAAAATAGAAATTGGGCGTCCAAAGAAAGTGATAAGGCCAAGATAAGCTTGCTGGAAAAACAATTGTGAGATCTCCAGTTTGAGAGCGGTTTACAGGCAGCATCCGATGAAGGAGAGAAAAAGCAGATGAAGAAAGAAAATGAAATTCTGAAGGCTCAGGTTGCTAAAATGAAAATTGCATCCGAGGCCCCTGTTCGCTTAGCCCGAGACGAGAAATTGATTGAAACTCTTCGGCGCAAAGTGAATGACTACAGCTTTGATTTGGACAAAGCAGAAAAAGAGGTAGTCAGGGTTCAGAAGCAACTGGCCAAAGACGCCGAGGAAATAGCTAGGTTGGTTCGACAACTACGGGACAAACATGAGGTTGAGGTAGCTCATCTGAGAAAGAAAATCAGCACAACCACTATCAAGAGTAACAAGATCATCAAAGAATTTGAAGAAGAAAGAGAGCATTGTTACACGACTATGGCTCGGTTAGAGTTCGAGCTACAACAACTGCAGAAGGAGAACCAACACACCTTAGATGCTCGCGCCGAACAGATTAGCCGGTTACTTCAAGAGAAAGGGGTCGTTCGAGAGAGAATTGTTCATATTGCTCAGTATATTACCCGAAAGTGCCAACTGTCTGAAGACATGTCCCGAAAAACATTTGTATCAGCTATGAAATTCTTTGTGAAGCAAGTCATGTCCGACCTAGATAGGCTCCAAAGCGGATTAGCATATAGTCTCGCGGCAAGACCGAACGACGTCTCGCGGGCACTAGGAGCATTAATGTATTCATAGGGCATGCATTTTGAATTCGTATTTCTTTTTGAATCAATGAAAAATTAAAAGTTGTTGCTAATCCTTTTTCGCTTTATATCAATTGTTTGTACGATAAGCAAATAAATTGGAACGAAAATCAATAAAGAAAAAAAAGGAAATAGAAAAGAGAAGAAAGAAAAGGAAAAAAAACGAGAGAAAAGAAAAAAAAGAGAAGGAAAGAAAAGGAAAAGAAGAAAGAAAAGGAAAAGAAAATGAAAAAAAAAAGAGAAAAAGAAAGAAAGAAAAAGAATGATGATGTTGGTTCAAAATGGAACAAATGCCGGGATGATGCATGACGATCAAAGTCAAAAGTTGTAATTTTTCTAATCGTTGCATCTTATCCTTTTATGTACTAACTATTAACAAGTGTTGTTGTTTATGAAGAATCAGATTTCAGCTGGCAACTGGTACTCTGGCAAATCATCATTACAACACACGATCTAAGACTATGACAAAGGATGTGTCTCAGAAAATTGAGCCAACTATCATGGACCCTGTGCAAGAAGAGGAGGTCGTGGATGTAGTAGGGATGAAGGAGGAAATGTATAAGCTCAAGCAGCAGATGTCGCTGTCACACCTCCCTTTTTACTACCATACTTTGGGAAAATAGCATATAAATACGCTTGTAGGGTATACCTCGACGCTCAAATACCCAAAACGGATATAATAGCATAGAGGAAGGAGTTTTTCCAATTAAAGGACAATCGGTTCGGGATTTTGTTGAGATTAATCAGAGTCGCCACTTGGGAAGATAATGGTGTCCCAAGTCACCGGTTAATCCCGAATCCGAGGAATTTGACTCTTTCAAAATGTCTGCGAAGCAAAGATCCGGATAAGGAACTCTGTTAACCCAGGAGAAGGTGTTAGGCATTTCCGTGTTCCGTGGGTTTAGCACGGTCGCTCAATTGTCGTTCCCGACTCTTGTTTGACTCAATCATAGATTTTAACAACATATTGTGCCTTTTACTTGAATATTATTTTTATGGAATTTGCGGCATCGCGAAAACACGCCTTGAGTCACACCGCAACCAGTACGCCTGTGACTTTCGGTGTATTTCAGCTTTGCCGGGATTTGGATTTGAGTCGCACCAAGTGCACACTCATTCATAGGAAAGTACGTTAAATCGTGCCCTAAATAACGTCTATCGGCTTTTAAATCTTTTGGGAGAAGCTATGGAATTCGCTATTAGCTTTCCCGAGTCTACTTTATTATCTTATTACTAAATGGGGGGCCCCGCTTGTTTAACGTTGGGCGAGGCTCGTCCCAATTCAATTTTAAAGTTCGATCCTAAGAAGTGTATACTACGTTTCTCTAATTGTGTTTTTCCCTTAATCATATTTCTAACACCAAGTATTCCAGGCCCGTGTGATTTCTATTGTTATTGGGGCCTGGATTTCCAGAATGGGATTTAATACATTAACAATGGGTCCAGGTTCTTAAAGAACCAGACCTATTTTGGGCAATTCATTGCTAGCCCAGCAGTTACGTGGACATGGTCTAGGCACATACTAATTGTCAGGCCCAAAATCGGATTAAGGCAGTAATAAAGAAAGCAAAGACAATGAACTCATAGTAAATCAAACACACTGGAATTAAATCGAATCACACTTTTATTAATCCAAAAGGGAAAATCGATGTACAAGAATATCAATATTAATCCTAGATTACAACTAATTAATGTATATATGAATGAACTAATCCTATTTCTTTATTTTCTGTTGATGACCTACAACAGTATTGCAATTACTCAGTCAAAGAGACGATTCAACTATGTGATATAGTATTTAAACAATCCAATTACTTATTGACAATAACCAGATTATCTAAGGCTAAGTGATTAACTACACATGCATGGTTATATCGCTGGTTTTATTACGATTTAGACTCAATCAGCGTTGCAAATCCAGTTTCGAATGAATTACTGCTTCTTTTCTCTTTTGTACTTGTTGATATCTAAAGGCTGATTCACTTGATATGATTAACTACTGTTGTTTAGTAAGAGCCAAACCTATTCGATGTTATCAAAGCCAATTTCACTCCTATCTGTTTGTTTCCTTTTAAACTTACTCAAACCCCGAGATTGATTAACAAAACAGATTAACTAAGTGAGCATGTTGTTATTAATGCATGCGAGAATCAATTAACTTTTGTTTTAAGGGTTTTTCCTATTTAACTAAGTGAAGAGCGACCTATGACTATACTACTACTACACTACCACTATTATATTAGCTATTACATGATTTTTTGTATTTTTTGCTTTTCGGATACTACCTACTGCTACAATACAATTAAAAGCTACTACAGATCTATGCTAATGCTAAACAGCTACGAAGAACTAAACTACATAAATGCATTATGACATATGAATCACTTGAACTTCATTTTTATTTCAGCAATTCCATTACAAGCTTCAAAGGAGAAGAGATGTACCTGGATCAACAAAAAGAAGCCGATGAGTTCTAAGGGGGAAATGAGAGCAAGTAATCAACAATAAACCCGACAGCAATGCAACAGTGATTGAAGATCCACAAAGCAATACCACAGCAACAATAACAGAAAACCCAGCAACAGCAAACAAGTAGAAATCCAGGCAAATGATCGAGCAGAAAACCCAATGAACCAGATTGAAATCAATAGATTCTTACTCGAAAAATCCTAGAAAATCCTACTGATATGCTAGTATTTTTCTATGAACTTTTTCTTCAAAAGTCAGCCCTTAACCAGCCTTTTTAGGGGGTATTTATAGGTGTGGGAAAGGGCTGAAACTTGGGGAGAAAGTATGGGATTCATCCCACTTCTCCCCCTCTAAAGTTTATCCCATTTACACTTTGGCCCTATTTCAGTTAACAGAAAACCCTTCCAGCATGTGCTGGAAGGTTCCAAAGATTCTTTTTTATGGGTTTTTACCAATGTAGCCTTAGGGGTTAGGGATTTTTACTGATTTCCCTTTTTAGGGAGACCATTATACCCTTAAATCTCTGCAAAATTGCAGAAATCAGGGGTACAAATGACTCCCTTACCCTCTTAGGTTCTAAATTATTTACCAGATTACTATTTCAAGTTCCCTATATGCCCTCAAAGACATTGCTGATTTACCCGACCTGCCTAGGTCAAGTTTCAGCTTTTGGGACTTATTTAACTAATAGCCAGCCCTTGCATTGGTATTTAAGGGCTGGCCAATTCTACTTTAGGAAACTATTTCAATTTTAGCCTCTTTTAACTTAGTTCCAGTTAATTAAGACCACATTATTTCAATTTTGAGCTAATTGCAGGACTAGCCTGCCTTATTATTGAAATTAACTATTTAAAACCTAGCCAGTCTCAAGTTGAGACTCAGCTTGGGTAATTAAACCCAATTGCTGAACAGTTGGGCCGGGCCCAAAGCCTTTGCAGGCTTGGCCACTTTAATGTTCAGGGCTCAAGGAGAGCCTGAAAAAGTCTGCATTTGCAGACTTAGCCTTTTTTGCATAACCAGCCTCTTTTTAAGGTGGGTTGGTGTGTTAGGACCTTATATAGTTGGTCAACCTTTGCAAAGTTGACCACCCTTAGGTTAATTATTGCCTAATAACCTATTTTTGTTCATTTTAAGGTTAATTAAACTAATTTGAAGGACTAGCCTGCTTTATTAAAGCAATTAGACTATTTAACTAATGGCCAGTCTCAAGTTGAGACTTAGCCTGGGCAAATGAAGCCCAATTACTGAACATAGGCTGGACTAAGGTCTTTGCAGACCTAGCCACCTAAGGTTCAGGGCTCAAACAGAGCTTAGGCAAGTCTGCATTTGCAGACTTAGCCCATTCTTACACAATTAGCCACCTTTAAGTGTTGGCCAGTGTGTGAGGGACTTAACAGAGTAGGTCAATTGCAAAGTTGACCACTCTTGGTCACTTATTTAACTTGTAGCCTATTTTTTGTGATTTTCAGTTTTAACCTATTTAAAAACTAGCCATTTTCATGGAACCTAATACTAGCAGCTATAACCAATCCCCTAAGGTATGATAGGTATTTAACAGTGTTCACACTAACATAAAACTATTGCAAACTTAGCCATTTCAACATACAATTGCACACATAACCATATGAAACCAAACATGTTTATCAACTAATCAAAATTCAGAGGAGAAGTTGGATAATGTTGAATTTTAATCAATCAGACTCATAAAGCTAAGCTGATATTAGAACTAAGCATGCACGACAATAGGAGAAAAGTTATACTATAAGAGCTAAACAGATTAAAGACCACATGGTTCACAAGATGAAAAAGAGAAGAGAATCAAGGTGACCTCCAATTTATCAAAGACAGAACATGATTTAAAAACAAACGAACAGAAGTAACAAGAGAACAACTATCAACAGTCAAACTTTTTTGAGATGAATCAAAAACCAACAGTCGAAAGTGACACAGAAAAGATGAATTCCTCAATCTTAGAGCAAAGAACCATGTGATCAAAACAAGACATATATCAGACAAAGTCCTATCACTAACAGGCTCAAAAGGAACAGATTATGAAACCCTATGACTAATCATCAGAGACACAGGCAAAAAGATGTGAAACAAAAGAAGAAACAACAGGTAAGAACCTTATAACTAATCATGCGAAGCTACTGGAGAGATTAACATAAAAAGAAAAGAACAAATGATAAGCAGAGAAATAGAGAACCCTAACCTAACAGGCTCTTAGAAGATGAACAGATTCAAAGAAAATACCTAAACTAACAGATGTAACATATATATAAAATAAAAGATAAGAAACAAAAGAAGATGAGCAGTCAAACAGGGAGCACAGATGAACAAATTAAACCCTAAAACTAATCATGTGAAGCACGAGAAAAAGATAGAAACATGCAAGACAAGAAACACATAAATCAAACAGGAAAAGCAAAGAAATATAAAACAGGAGGAGGGTACTTAGCTTGGCGGGGTCTGTCCCCCAAGCTTCCTATTTCTTTTCTTTTTTCTCACTCTCTCTCGAACTCTTTCAGACCCTCTTATTCCTTTGTTTCTTCTTCTTTTGTTTTTCCTTTTTCTCATTTTCTTTCTTTTCTGTTTTCCGTTGTTTGGCTTCAAGATGAAGCCTTTTGGGTCTTTGGTTCGCAGAGGGGTGTTTGGGGAAGGTAAAAGGTATGGTCTTGATTGGGGTTGAAGTTCCGAGTCGCCGGAGTTAGGGTTCCGGCGACTTATTTTTGGATATTCGAGACGTTCCAGGCAGATTCGAGGGGTATGGGTGGTATGGTTGGGTAGATCAAGTGAAGAGGAAGCGATTGGCGTTGGTTTGAAGCGGTGATTCGTTGTTTGAGTGGTCACCGGTGGAGTTCCGGTGACCGGAGTTTCAAAAGAAAGGGGACTGTTCTTGGGGGTTTTGATGTTTTGAGGTGAAGAAGAAGGAGAAGAGGGCGAAGGAGATGAAGGGAGTGGCCGGAGACCACCGTGAGAGGTGGTGGCCTCCATGGCCGGCGAGGTCTGTGAAGAAGAACGAAGATGAAGATGGAGAAGAGGGAAAGAGGAGAAGGCGGCTAGGGTTAAAGGATTTGGAAAAAATGGCCGGCCGTTCAGACCAATGCCTTATATAGGCGATGAAGCTAAGGAGATCCTGGCCATCCAATTGATGAAGATCGACGGCTCGGAACATGCGTTACTAAAACGCCATCGTTTGGTTGCACATGAGACCCCATTCTATTAACCATTAGATCAACTTAAATGGACGGTTGAGATTTGATCTCACACAATTTATTAACTAATTAAACCCGCTAATTGTCTCAGCCGTAGGATTAAACCTGACGGACGGCTGAGATTGCATCCTTGGGTGGCCTGGACCGGGTTTCTTGGCTGATGCCTTGGGCTGGGGTATTGGGCCTCCAATTTCAGTTCTTTGGCCCAATGTGACGACCCGGCCCGTCGTCACGGGAATTACCACCCCGTTATATTGTCATTACATAATTCATTTTTTTTTTCTTTTATGGAATAAAATAAAAATCTAATTTCCTACTTAACCTAATTATCTAATATTTTTTGCAATATTTCTACTATTTTTCTCTAATTTCCCCTATTTAAGCTATTTTTTGGCTAATTTTCTTCTTTAAACTAATTAATTAAACAAAGTAATTACCTAGCCTAATTTTTTTTGATTTATTTTTTAATTTCTATTATTCAAACACATAAAGTGTAGCTAATTTCAAACAAAGCAAGTAATTGCACTCAAAAACATATTTATTTTAATTTTGGAATTAATTGCCCGGTGCAAAAATCACGTGCTCACAACTGCCAGGACTGATTCCTTGTATCCATATCGAGTTACACAACTACCAACACTCAAGAACTTTGTTGTACAATATCTGCAAGACTCCTTACTTCAAACACATACCAGGAATTAATCGTATTCCTTATCATACCGTTTCGGTTTATTAACAAGTTGTTCCATCTACCCAGTTTCCTTTCTGATTCATCCTTAATTTAATATTAGCCCTGCCGACTTACTCCTTATTACACCGGGGGGGGGGGAGAGAAAATATAAAATGAAGAAGCTATTCTAAGCTATGATCCTACAATTACAATTGTTCCTAATCTAGCCTTTGTTTGCTTCTTCTTCTTTTTTTCTTGATTTTCTGTGATGCCGACTCTCTTTTTTGTTGATTTTCTTTCCTTGCTTTCCTCTTTTTTGCTGATTTTCTTTTCTTGCTTTTCCCCTCTCTTTTTTTATTTTCAATGATACTTCATGTCCTCGAGCTGAAGCCCGCTCAAAACAAAACAAAACAATAAACTTTTTCTTCTGCCCCAGTGTGGGCTTTTAGCTAACATAAAACCAAAATTGCAGGAAGTAAATATGCAGAAATGTATTCCCTTGTTAGATAGGTGGGCGCCTAACAGAAATTAAACGTGCAATGAAAAAAAGTATTCCCTTGTTAGAAGGTGTTAACATAAAACCAAAATTACAGGAAGTAAATATGCAGAAATGTATTCCCTTGTTCGAAGGTGGGCGCCTAACAGAAATTAAATATGCTATGCAGAAAAGTATTCCCTTGTTCGAAGGTGGGCGCCTAACAGAAATTAAACGTGCAATGCAGAAAAGTATTCCATTGTTCGAAGGTGGGCGCCTAACAGAAATTAAACGTGCAATGCAGAAAAATATTCCCTTGTTCGAAGGTGGGCGCCTAACAGAAATTAAACATGCAATGCAGAAAAAGTATTCCCTTGTTAGAAGGTGGGCGCCTAACAAAAATTAAACGTGCAATGCAGAAAAGTATTCCCTTGTTCGAAGGTGGGCGCCTAACAGAAATTAAACGTGCAATGCAGAAAAGTATTCCCTTGTTCGAAGGTAAGGGCCTAACAGAAATTAAACGTGCAATGCAGAAAAGTATTCCCTTATTCGAAGGTGGGCGCCTAACAAAAATTAAACGTGCAATGCAGAAAAGTATTCCCTCAGCCTGATGACTGGGGAGTGGATTTGTGCAATGCAGAAAAGTATTCCCTTGTTAGAAGGTGAGAAGGTGGGCGCCTAACAGAAATTAAAGTGCAATGCAGAAAAATACTCCCTTGTTAGAAGGTGGGCGCCTAACGGAAATTAAACGTGCAATGCAGAAAAATATTCCCTTGTTAGAAGGTGGGCGCCTAACGGAAATTAAACGTGTAATGCAAAAAGTATTCCCTTGTTAGAAGGTGGGCGCCTAACAGAAATTAAACATGCAATGCAGAAAAGTGTTCCCTTATTAGAAGGTGGGCGCCTAACAAAAATTAAACGTGCAATGCAGAAAAGTATTCCCTTGTTTGAAGGTGGGCGCCTAACAGAAATTAAACATGCAATGCAAAAAGTATTCCCTTGTTTGAAGGTGGGCGCCTAACAGAAATTAAACATGCAATGCAAAAAGTATTCCCTTGTTTGAAGGTGGGCGCCTGACAGAATTTAAACGTGCGATGCAAAAAAATATTCCCTTGTTCGAAGGTGGGCGCCTAACAGAAATTAAACGTGCGATGCAAAAAGTATTCCCTTGTTCGAAGGTAAGGGCCTAACAGAAATTAAACGTGCAATGCAGAAAAGTATTCCCTTATTCGAAGGTGGGCGCCTAACAAAAATTAAACGTGCAATGCAGAAAAGTATTCCCTCAGCCTGATGACTGGGGAGTGGATTTCAAAAGATGCTACCTTCCTCTTTTTGGTATTTTCTTTTACCAATTGTATCTCGCCTGTGAATTTCTCCACTTATTGGCAAACTTTCTCTTTTTTGGTGCTTTCTATTTTCCCACATTGGTCACATTCATTTAAAGTGAATAGTGACAATTTGTTCCTACATGAAACAAAATTTATTAGATATAAACTCCTAGCAACTGGCATCTGCCGTCCCTACTTCTTATTGCTTTCTTCTTTTTTGCTTTTTCTCCTGCTGTGTAACTTTCAGCTGCTTATCTCTTGGAAACTCTTTTTGTATTTTCTTACTTTTCCCCTTTTTGTTTTGTTTTCCTTTCCTTTGGCCATGTTTGCCAAACTTCTTTATTTCCTTCCCAACTCTTCTTTCTTTCTGATCGAGTGTTGTTTCAACTTCCGTCATCAGAAGCTGGTAGTTAGCTCTCAAAAGGGTAAACAATGAAATGCAGAAGAATAAAATAAGGGTAAAGGGTGTTTTGGAGAGATGATAGAACTTATCTGGGTATTTGCCGGCTGATTCCGCTGACCATGCCATGTATTTAAACTCCGACCCAGTTCGTTCCAATCATTATTCTGACTCCGAATTATCTTCAACCCAAACCGATACTATTTTTTGTTGCCCTCTCTCATTTATTCTCTCAACCTCACAATCGTCTCACAGTGCCGGTTAAGGTTTTCACTGATGAGACTCTCTCATTTTATTTCTCTCAAACTCACAATCGCCTCACAGTGCCGGTTAAGGTTTTCACCGATGAGACTCTCTCATTTTTTTCATTTTTTCATTTTTCCTTTTGTCTTTTGTTTTCTATACCACGGGTATTATCCGATGTCTTGCTCCTCCTTCATTGCATTCGTTATCATTTCGAAATTGATCAGAAGGTCTTTCTTTGGACTGTAACGTGGCTTTTGGATGGGTTGAGAAAGAAAGGTATAAAGGCTCAAAATTTCACGAGGGTTCAAAAATATTTACAACTCTCGGAATTGTTAAACATAACTTCTGCCCCAGTTTTAATATGTGGGGGATTTTTTTTTTGGATTTTTTCTTTATTGTGACTGAACCCCAGAGAGGCTGCCTACGTACCCTTTCGAGATCAAGTCGAAACGTACTTCGGAAAGTCATTAACTAATGAATTTCTTTTGACTTTTTCCCGATTTTTATCTTTTCCTCATTTTTTCATTCATTTTTTTTATTTTCTTTTCTCTTCTTTCTTTTTCTTTTTTTTTCATTTCTTTCTCTTTTTTCATTTTCTTTATTGTGCCATAATCGATTCCGAGAGAGGGATATGAAAGAATATGTTAATCATTATGGCTCAAAAGGGGTTGTCAATGGATAAAGTGTTTGGATAGAGAATAAAACGCCTTCGTCATTTCAATTCCAAAATCGCAACAAAATACAAAACATACAATTGAAAAGAAATCATACATAGTATCTTTTGACCGCATCTGAATTGATAGCAGTCTCTACGCACTTTCCTTCAACATCTGTTAAATATAATGCCCCATTGGACAACACCCGCGATACTACAAATGGTCCCTGCCAATTTGGCGCAAATTTGCCCTTTGCCCTCAGCCCAATGCGGTAAGATACGCCTCAATACGAGTTGTCCGACTTCAAACTTCCGAGGACGCACTTTCTTATTGTATGCTCTGGCCATTCTTCGTTGATACAATTGCCCATGGCAAACTGCGGCCAATCTCTTTTCATCAATCAGACTTAGTTGTTCCAGTCGGGCTTTTACCCATTCTTTGTCATCTATTCCGGCTTTAGCTATGATCCGCAATGACGGTATTTCTACTTCTGCGGGTATAACAGCCTCCGTTCCATACACCAGTGAATAAGGTGTGGTTCCGATTGAAGTACGCACTGTCGTGCGGTAACCCATAAGAGCAAATGGTAACTTTTCATGCCATTTCCTGGATCCCTCCACCATTTTCCGGAGAATCTTCTTGATATTCTTATTCGCCGCTTCTACCGCCCCATTCGCCTTTGGCCTATAAGGTGTGGAATTGCGATGTGTGATCTTGAATCTCTCGCAAACTTCCGCCATGAGATGACTGTTTAGATTGGCTCCATTATCTGTGATGATCACCTTAGGAATTCCAAATCGGCATATAATATTCCCATGCACAAAGTCTACCACCGCTTTCTTCGTTACTGCCTTAAATGTCTTTGCCTCAACCCACTTGGTGAAATAATCGATTGCAACCAAAATGAATCTATGCCCATTGGAAGCTGCTGGATCTATCGGGCCGATAACATCCATGCCCTAGGCGACAAAGGGCCACGGTGCGGACATTGTATGCAATTCATAAGGCGGGGAGTGGATCTTATCTCCATGTACCTGGCACTGGTGACATTTCCTCACATATCTGATACAGTCACGCTCCATAGTGAGCCAATAATACCCAGTTCTCAAAATTTTCTTCGCTAGGACATATCCGCTCATGTGGAGTCCACAGGCTCCAGCATGTACTTCAATCATAATCTCATCAGCTTGTTGTGCATCCACACACCTCAATAACCCTAGATTTGGTGTTCTCTTGTATATAACTCCTCCACTGAGAAAAAATCCATTAGCCAAGCGCCTGATAGTTCTTTTCTTATCTCTAGTGGCCTGCCCCGGGTATTTGCCAGCTTTCAGGTATTCCCTGACATCATGATACCACAGTTCTCCATCCAATTCTTCTTCCACAGCAAAGCAGTAAGCATTTTAATCACGGACTTGGATCCGGAGTGGATCTATATAGGTCTTGTCTGGATGATGCAGCATGGAGGACAGTGTGGCCAAAGCATCTGCAATCTCATTGTGCATTCTTGGGATGTGCTTGAATTCTATAAACTGGAATCTTTGGGATAACTCGTGCAAACAATACCGGTAAGGTATCAATTTCAAATCTCGTGTCTCCCATTCTCCCTGGATTTGGTGTACCAAGAGATCCGAGTCACCCATGACCAAAATCTCTCGAATACCCATGTCAATTGCCATCCTTAATCCCAAGATACACGCCTCATATTCGGCCATGTTGTTGGTACGGAAAAATCGAAGCTGAGCTGTGACGGGATAGTGTTGACTCGTACCTGAAATGAGTACTGCTCCGATACCAACTCCCTTGCTGTTGACGGCTCCATCGAAGTACATTTTCCATCCTGGCTTCTCATCTTGTTATATTTCCTCGACATTCATTGCCTCCTCATCCGGAAAGTACGTCTTTAAAGGCTCATATTCATCATCCACTGGATTCTCTGCTAAATGGTCCGCAATTGCTTGTGCCTTCATTGCCGTACGGGTCACATAGATAATGTCAAATTCTGTGAGCAGAATCTGCCATTTAGCAAGTCTCCCTGTAGGCATAGGCTTCTAGAATATGTACTTCAGAGGATCCAGTCGTGATATCAAGTATGTAGTATATGCCGACAAATAATGCTTCAATTTCCGAGCCACCCAGATCAATGCACAACAAGTTCTTTCTAGCTGAGTATATTTCACCTCGTAAGATGTGAACTTCTTACTGAGGTAATATATAGCTTGCTCTTTCTTGCCCGTCTCGTCGTGTTGGCCTAGATCACAACCAAAGGAGTTGTCAAGCACTGTCAAGTAGAAAATCAGAGGTCGCCCCGGCTCTGGAGGAACTAACACTGGAGGAACTAACACTGGAGGATTGGCTAAGTATTCTTTACTCGTCGGTCCATTTCACCGCTGCATCTTTCTTTAACAACTTGAAGATTGGCTCACATGTTGATGTCAACTGAGCGATGAACCGGCTAATGTAATTCAACCTCCCCAGTAAGCTCATTACCTCCTTCTTGTTCTTCGGCGGAGGTAGACTTTGGATGGCCTTGATCTTTGAGGGATCTAGTTCAATACCTCATCGACTCACTATAAATCCCAACAATTTCCCTGAAGGTACTCCGAATGCGCACTTCGCAGGATTGAGTTTTAGATTATACCTCCGGAGTCTTTGGAAAAACTTCCTCAGATCCCTCACATGATCAGGTTGCTTTTTGGACTTGATGATGACATCGTCCACATATACTTCAATTTCTTGGTGCATCATGTCATGAAACATCGTGGTCATTTCCCTCATATAAGTTGCCCTGGCATTCTTCAATCCAAACGGCATTACTCTGTAACAATACGTTCCCCAAGGTGTAATGAAGGCAGTGTTCTCAGCGTCTTCTTCGTCCATCAGGATCTGGTGGTAACCGGCATAACAATCTACAAATGAACCAATCTCATGCTTGGCGCAATTGTCGATCAATATGTGAATGTTTGGCAATGGGAAGTCATCCTTTGGACTGGCTTTGTTGAGGTCTCTGTAGTCCACACACACTCTGGTCTTTCCATCTTTCTTTGGGACCGGCACAACGTTCGCCAACCAGGTGGGGTATTTGGTGACTCGTATGACCTTTGCCTCAAACTGCTTATTCACCTCTTCTTTTATCTTTACACTAATGTTCGTTTTGAATTTCCGCAACTTTTGCTTCACTGGCCGGCATTCGGGGTAGATAGGCAACTTGTGTACCACCAGATCAGTGCTAAGTCCGGGCATGTCATCATAGGACCAGGCAAAAATGTCCTTAAGCTCATGCAACAACCTTATCAATTCTTCCCTGAGGGGTGTCTCCAAATGAACACTAATCTTTGTTTCCCGGACATTATCTTCACTCCCCAAATTGATGGATTCTGTATCACTCAAATTTGGTTTGGGCTTTTCCTCGTATTGGTTCATGTCCTTACTTATTTCCTCCAGGGCTTCCTCATCCTCACATTCTATCTCACTATCCTCCTCAATTTCTTGTATGGTAATGCGACTGTCAGAACTGGGTCGAGAATCCTTCACGCATGACATGGCATCAGAATCAACACATACAGAACTGTACAGAAGAAAAAATAAAGAAAATAAGGCAAAAAATGAAGAAAAAGGAAAACTGCATTTCATTGATAAAAAGATGAACAGGATACATTTTGATTTTTCTTTTCATGAGGGGGTGGGAGAACTACAAAAAGTAACAATTATTTTTCTGGGAAAGCAATGATGAAATTTTCAGAGCTAACTACCAGGACTCCTTCCTGATAGGGAAAGGAGTGGCTTCCCAATTGTTCAACATGATGCCAGGTCCCACAAACTGCACATCCATTTTGCTAGTGCCTTCCCCTACTTCAACCATATTCACATCTCCAAATATCTTCTCAAGGCTAAGAATTTCCTCATCAGGTCGGGTCTCGATGTACCTTGACACAGCAGATGTCTGATATTTAGTACCAGGCTTGATGAAGGTGTCGGATAGTTTGGTTATAGGCTTAGGCAGGGTCCAGTTCTTTTTGGTTTTGGAGGCTCTCTGGATGTCGGCAAAGGTGGGTTTGAACCCTAAGCCGAAAGTACCTTTGTTTTCCGGAAGTTGAACCGGTTGGATAACTCCTTGCAATGCTTTGCCCAATCCCTTTCCTGGCGTAAACCCATTTTTGAGCATTTCCTTGGCCACCATCACAACAGTTGGTGCCACCATAAGGATCGACAATTTCTCTCCTTCAGCAATTCTGTTCACTGCTATGGCATCTGTCACTTGGTAGACCCAAGGACCCCTATCTCCGTCAGCACCATCAAACGGCATCACAGCATTGCAAGTACTTTCTTCTCCATGCACCACAATTTCTTGTTGCTCCCACTCGAATTTGACCATCTGGTGTAAAGACGATGGTACTGCCTTGGCCGTGTGGATCCAGGGTCGGCCTAGCAACAAATTATATGACACAGCAATGTCGAGCACTTGGAATTCCATAGTAAAATCCACAGGACCAATGGTCACCTCCAGAATAATGTCTCCCAACGTGTTTTTACCTCCACCATCAAATCCTCTCACACTTATACTGTTCCTCCGAATTCTATCTGGACTGATATTTAGCTTTCCCAGAGTTGACAATGGGCAAATGTTAGCGCTTGAACCGTTATCTATCAACACTCTGGTCACCACCGACTCCTCGCTTTTTACCGTAAGATAAAGTGCCCTATTATGCTCGGTTCCCTCAACAGGCAATTCATTATCTGAGAACGTAATCTTATTAGACTCAAAGATCTTATTGGTAATCTTTTCAAGGTGACAGACTGAGATCTTCTCTGGGACATGAGCCTCGTTCAATATCTTCATCAGAGCTTTCCTGTGTTCTTCTGAGTGTATTAGCAACGAGAGCAAAGAGATCTGTGCAGGAGTTTTCCTCAGCTGCTCGACTACAGATTAATCCTGCGACTTTATCTTTTAGAGGAATTCCTCCGCCTCTTCTTCTGACACCGGCTTCTTCAATTGATTCTCTTTCACTGTTTTCATTCTTCTTAACTCTTTTGGGGCAAAACACCTCCTAGACCGAGTCAGACCTTGAGTTTCATTGATTTCCCTAGATACCTCTTTCCCTTTATAGATCACTGCTACCTTGTTGTAATTCCAAGGTACAGTCTTTGTGTTCACTACCGGCATCTGCACCACCGGTCTTATGATCACTGGTTCCACATTCGCGCCTTTCACAGTCAATATCGGCTTCACGCCTGGTACTACAACTTTCAAATTTTCTAGCACTACTGGCCTTTTTGCTGGTTCATCAACAACCACTTTTTCTTTCTCGGCTTCCTTTTCCATTCTGCTACTGGCTTTAATCATCATAACAGACTGAGACGGCTTCCGACTGCTCTCATCCTGCGCCAATTCTATCATATGCGTTTCATGGTGAGCTGGCAGTGGGTTTTGCGTGATGTTTGGAGCCTCCGGAGCTTGCACTTCAATTCTCCGACTATCAATAAGATCCTGGATAGCATTCTTCAGATGCCAACACTTTTCAGTATCATGTCCTGGTGCTCCTGAACAATACTCACACCTGACAGATTGATCAATGTTTTTCGGTGGTGGGTTTGGAAGTTTAGACTGCAACCGGGCTCAACATCCCCAACTCTTTTAATCTGTGATAGAGGTTGGTGTATGACTCCCCCAATGGGGTGAATGTTTTCTTTGCCTTATTTCTCCATTCCGAGTCGGGCCTGGGTCTGTTTGGGTTTCTGTAGGGTATGTGTTTTGTGTGTGGTAAACATTATGTGGGGCTTGGGCTCTCCACACATGTGGTGGTGGTGGTGAGTAGGTTTGGGCTTGTGGGATGGTGGTAGTGTGGGACGGTGGGTAATATGGTGGCGGTGGGTTATATGCGGCTGGTGCATTGTATGGGGTTGGTGGGCTATATGTGGTTGGTGGGTTGTATGGAGTTGACGGGTTTGGTGGGTATGGACGGTATGGTCTTGGTGGTTGTTGGTGTTGGTTATGGTTCCAAGGCCTGCTTTCCACAACTGTTACTTCTTCTTTTTTCTTCTTTCCAATTGCTCCTCCATTCCCAGTCTGTGTTGCTTGATTCATGGCCTTAATTGCCGAAAAACTCATGATCTTGTTTGTTTTTAAACCTTCCTCAACAAAGCTCCCCATCTTCACAACCTCATTGAAACTTTTTCCAATTGCTGACACTAAATGACCATAATAAGTAGGCTCCAAAGCTTGTAAGAAACAATCTACCATTTCTCCTTCCTTCATCGGTGGATCTACCCTTGCAGCCTGCTCCCTCCATCTGAAACCGAACTCCCTGAAGCTTTCTCCTGGCTTTTTCTCCGTCTTCGTAAGGGATAATCTATCTGGTATGATTTCCGGATTGTATTGGAAATGGTTTGCGAAGGCTTGCGCGAGATCGTCCCAAACGAACCACCTGGTGTGGTCCTGGCGAGTATACCACTCCAAAGCTGAACCGCTTAAACTCTGGCATCCCTTCCTCCTGCACCTCTCATTTTACTGCAATAACCCCTGAGGTGGGCCACCGGGTCTCCATGTCCGCTATACAGATCAAACTTTGGCAACTTAAATCCAGCAGGAAGTTGCACTTCAGGGAACAGACACAAATCCTTGTATGCCACGCTCACTTGCCCTCCCAATCCTTGCATATTGCGGAAGGCATTTTCCAAACTTTTCACCTTCCTAGCCATCTCTTCTTGCCCTGCATTCTTAGCAGTTCTCTCTTCACTTGTCTCCATCAGCGGAGTATGAGATTCGTGCTGTCGGAAAGTTGGTTCGGGCGGGTAATAATGGGGATCTTGTATGTGGAACATTGGTTCACTAGATGATTTGTGCAGGGCAGCAGGTGGAGGTGCCACATACACTGGAGCAACTTGGGGTGGATGAGGTGGTACTTGTTTTGCCGGAGGTGGTGGTACTTGGGAAGTGGAGGCATAATAGTGATGGTAGTCAGGGTATGTGGAGGATGAATTCATCGTGGGTGGTTCAGGATTGGGGTTAGCTGGAGGGATGTATGTGGGATTGGCAGGGTAAGTTGGCAGGGGTTGACCTCTAGACCAAGCCTGATACATTTCGGCCATCTGCTGTTTTAATTTGTACATCTCCTCCTTCATCCCCGCTACGTCCACAATCTCTTCCTCTTGAGCGGGATCCACAATAGTTGCCTCAATTTCTTGCGACACAGCTTTTGTCATCTTCTTGTATCTCGTGTTGTAAGGGTGAGTAGCCAGAATGCCAGTTGCCACTAAAATCTGAAGCTCACAAACATCAACACCCATTAGTTGTTAGCGCTTGAGGAGATAAAATGCAACGACCTTAAAACAAACACATTTTCCTCAAGTCGTCATGCATCATCCCGGCCTTTACTCATTTGAATAAACTCTCTTTTTTTTTCTTTTTTTCTTTCTTTTTTTCTTTTTTTTCTTTTTTTTTCTTTCTTTCTCTTTTTTTTTCTCTTTTTTTTCATTTTTAATTCATAATCGCGTTCCTATTTATTTGCCTATCGAAATTAAAAGAAATAACATAAAGCAAAAGGATTGACAACAACACTTGATTTTCATTGATGATTCAAAACATTGGTTTACAAGATGATGTTGTAATGCTAATGCAAATAAATATAAAAAATAAGATGCATGCCCTATGAATACATTAATGCTCCTAGTGCCCGCGAGACATCGTTCGGTCTTGCCGCGGGCCTATATGCTAGTCCCCTTTGGAGCCTATCCAGGTCAGACATGACTTGTTGCACGAAGAACTTCACCGCTGATACAAAGGTTCCTCGGGACATATTTTCACACAGCTGACTCTTTCGGGTGATGTATTAAGCAATGCGAACAATCTTCTCTCGAATGACCCCTTTTTCTTGTAGCAATCGGCTTATTTGTTCGGTGCGAGCATCCAAGGTATGTTGGTTATCTTTCTGTATTTGCTGCAGCTCCAACTCTAGTCGAGCCATGGTTGTGTAACAATGCTCTCTCTCTTCTTCAAGATCCTTGATAATCTTGTCACTTTTAACCATGGCTGAAACGATTTTCTTTCTGAGCCGAGCTACCTCAAATTCATGCTTATCTTGTAACTGCTGAACCAACTAGGCTCTTTCCTCGGCATCTTTGGTCATTTGCTTCTGAGCCCTGACTAACTCCTTTTCTGCTTTGTCTAAGTCGAAGTTGTAGTCATCCACCTTGCACCGAAGAGTTTCAATCAATTTCTCATCTCCGGCTAAGCGAACGGGGGTCTCGGATGCAATTTTCATCTTAGCAATTTGAGCCTTCAACATTTCGTTTTCTTTCTTCAGCTGCTTCTTCTCCCCTTTATCAGATGCTGCCTGTAAACCACTCTCAAAATGGAAATTTCTCAGTTTATCCTCCAACAAGCTGATTTTGGCCTTGTATTCTTTTTCCATGGCCACCTAGTTCTGATTCTCCTTGGATTGCTCTATCAAATCTTGCAAGTGAGGTCTTTTCGAAAGACGTTCATGCTCAACACCCCGTCGGTACCATGTGGAGTATCCAGACAATACTTCTCCCCGGGCTCTATTTTGCACACAAGTATCCACTTTTAGGTTTTGGCACTCATTCCAAATTTGTCGGATCTTTGCTTCCGGGAATTGCCCATCCGGACCAATTTCTATAGCTTGCGAACTGAGGTCCCCGTCTCTCGGAATAACTTGACATATACCCAACTGTCGCAGGGCCCTATATGGGGCATAAGGTTGGATGCTTTTTAAACCCATGATCAATAAAAGACGACCCTTCTGTCGGCATATATATTACCTCGTCAAGAGGTAGCCAATCATATGTCCAATCGATCTGGCCATCTGTTAATGATCGGAGATGCGAAATCCAATCCTTTACTCCCTCTGGTAATCTCACTTCTTTTGTTCTCGTACAGAATTCTTCCAGACATGTTCGTCCAGTCGGACCATAACTTGAGAACGAAGGATGATGGCATAGATGTTCAATCAACCAAATCTGCAAAATCAAATTGCACCCTTCGAAAAAGTTGGCTCCATCTTTGCATGCAGTCAAGGCGCGATAGATGTCAGCTAAAATCATTGGAGCTAGAGTACAATTGTCTTGTACTATCGATGTGCTTGCTACCCCGGCAACCTTTATATTGATGTGCCCATCTTTTCTCGGAAATATGATAATTCCGAGAAATGCCACTAAGAAAGCAAACCTTCGGTGCTCCTCCCATTTTGCCCGGTTGGACTTGCTGCATAACTTGTTCGTGGAGTCGTTGGAACCCCCGATGTGTCCATACCTATTATAGATGAAATTCAAGGAGCACTATTATAGATGAAGTTTAAGGAGCAAAACCCGTTGGCTAAATCTTCATTGTGAACATTCCTGGCGATTTTCAAAGAATCCAGAAAACGATGCACCATTGCCGTTCTTGGAGATACCGGGTATTTTCCTTTTAAGGGGACCTCATTCTTCCCGATATAGAAAGCAATTTCCTCTAGAGTAGGAGTGAGTTCAAAATCCGGGAGATGCAATACATTGTGTGCCGGATCCCAAAATGTGACCAATGCTCTGATCACGTCGCCTCGGGGAATCATGTCCAATAACCCCGTAAGATCTTTCAAGTAACCTTTGACCCAGTCCTGACTTTCTGATCCCATGTGTTGCCACCACAGTTTCAGCTCCAAAGGGATTTTATTTAAGGAGAAATGTTCATTCGTCATTGTGCTCATCCTGCACATTTATTAAGGCAATTTTATTTAGAAAAGGAAAAATCTTTTTCAATGCAAGTTTTCATTTTTAAAAGAAATGTGGCTCTCGAAGTGGCCATTTTTGCCAAAACAGCCTTCCGGCGTCCTTTCGGAACATTCGGCCGTTCCCAAAAGTAGCAATCACCTCGATTATTTGAAAAGGAAAATCTTTTTGGTCTTTTTCTAAAAGTGTGGTTGGACCCGTTTAAGGGTTGCCTACGTATCCCACCGTATGGCGAGAATCAAACCTGCATAGTTCGGTCACATTATTTGACCACTTATTTCAACAACAAAACCATCATTTTTTTCAAATTTTCGAGTTTTCTAGATACTCATTTTCACTAACTCTTATTTCCCTCTTTTTTTTTCTTTTTCAACAATTTTCTATCTCGGGATTTTCGCCGGTCCGCATAACGAATCAAGGACAATAATAATGCAACACATAATATGCTCGGTCTTTTCAAATACCGGGTCACCTGTCCTAGACGGACCCAACCCCTGTGTTGAGTCCCCTAAGTCAGATATGATGCAAATAATCGTCCTAGACCTATGTTCAAAATCTTACGGTTTCATAGAATGCTAGACCGTGTACCCGAGCGGACAACTCGAATCGAGGAGGGGGCTACGTACCGGTGACTCGCGGAGTCAATCGGCTTTGTAACTTATCCGGCCTCTATTTTCTTAATTTGGGGTGACTTTAACAGAAAGGGGAGTCTCAACCAGTAAGCACATCCCCGGGGGTAAAGAAGAGAAGAGTTTTCGGCACAATTTTATATACAATCCACATAATATCGAAGCGATAAAGCACATAGCATGTTATTCAAATCATATAATGAAATCAAACAATATCGGGAACGGCAATTCTAAGGAGCTCGAGTTCTTAAACCCTGAAACCGAAGTTCAGGGTCGCCAGAGCTGTCACACCTCTGTCACACCTTTCTTTTTACTACCCCACTTTGGGAAAAAGCATATAAATACGCTTGTAGGATATACCTCGACGCTCAAATGCCCGAAAACGGATATAATAGCATAGAGGAAGGAGTTTTTCCAATTAAAGGACAATCGGTTCGGGATTTTGTTGAGATTAATTAGAGTCGCCACTTGGGAAGATAATGGTGTCCCAAGTCACCGGTTAATCCCGAATCCGAGGAATTTGACTCTTTCAAAATGTCTGCGAAGCAAAGATCCGGATAAGGAACTCTGTTAACCCAGGAGAAGGTGTTAGGCATTCCCGGGTTCCGTGGTTTTAGCACGGTCGCTCAATTGTCGTTCCCGACTCTTGTTTGACTCAACATAGATTTTAACAACAAAGAGTGCCCTTTTTTACTTAAATATTTTTTATGGAATTTGCGGCGTCGCGAAAACACGCCTTGAGTCACACCGCAACCAGTACGCCTGTGACTTTCGGTGTATTTCAGCTTTGCCGGGATTTGGATTTGAGTCGCACCAAGTGCACACTCGTTTATAGGAAAGTACGTTAAATCGTGCCCTAAATAACGTCTATCGGCTTTTAAATCTTTTGGGAGAAGCTATGGAATTCGCTATTAGCTTTCCCGAGTCTACTTTATTATCTTATTACTAAATGGGGGCCCCGCTTGTTTAACGTTGGGCGAGGCTCATCCCAATTCAATTTTAAAGTTTGATCCTAAGAAGTGTATACTACGTTTTTCTAATTGTGTTTTTCCCTTAATCATATTTCTAACACTAAGCATTACAGGCCCGTCGATTTCTATTGCTTATTTGGGGCCTGGATTTCCAGAATGGGATTTAATACATTAACAATGCGTCCAGGTTCTTAAAGAACCAGACCTGTTTTGGGCAATTCATCGCTAGCCCAGCAGTTACGTGGACATGGTCTAGGCCCATACTAATTGTCAGGCCCAAATCGGATTAAGGCAGTAATAAAGAAAGCAAAGACAATGAACTCATAGTAAATCAAACACACTGGAATTAAATTAAATCACTCTTTTATTAATCAAAAAGGGAAAATCGCTGTACAAGAATATCAATATTAATCCTAGATTACAACTAATTAATGCATATATGAATGAACTACTCTTATTTCTTTGTTTTCTGCTGATGGCCTACAACAGTATTGAAATTACTCAGTCAAAGAGACGATTCAACTATGTGATATAGTATTTAAACAATCCAATTACTTATTGACAATAACCAGATTATCTAAGGCTAAGTGATTAACTACACATGCATGGTTATATCGCTGGTTTTATTACGATTTAGACTCAATCAGCGTTGCAAATCCAGTTTCGAATGAATTACTGCTTCTTTTCTCTTTTGTACTTGTTGATATCTAAAGGCTGATTCACTTGATATGATTAACTACTGTTGTTTAGTAAGAGCCAAACCTATTCGATGTTATCAAAGCCAATTTCACTCCTATCTGTTTGTTTCCTTTTAAACTTACTCAAACCCCGAGATTGATTAACAAAACAGATTAACTAAGTGAACATGTTGTTATTAATGCATGCGAGAATCAATTAACTTTTGTTTTAAGGGTTTTTCCTATTTAACTAAGTGAAGAGCGACCTATGACTATACTACTACTACACTACCACTATTATATTAGCTATTACATGATTTTTTGTATTTTTTGTTTTTCGGATACTACCTACTGCTACAATACAATTAAAAGCTACTACATATCTATGCTAATGCTAAACAGCTACGAAGAACTAAACTACAGAAATGCATTATGACATATGAATCACTTGAACTTCATTTTTATTTCAGCAATTCCATTACAACTTCAAAGGAGAAGAGATGTACCTGGATCAACAAAAAGAAGCCGATGAGTTCTAAGGGGGAAATGAGAGCAAGTAATCAACAATAAACCCGACAGCAATGCAACAGTGATTGAAGATCCACAAAGCAATACCACAGCAACAATAACAGAAAACCCAGCAACGGCAAACAAGTAGAAATCCAGGCAAATGATCGAGCAGAAAACCCAATGAACCAGATTGAAATCAATAGATTCTCACTCGAAAAATCCTAGAAAATCCTATTGTTATGCTAGTATTTTTCTCTGAACTTTTTCTTCAAAAGCCAGCCCTTAATCAGCCTTTTAGGGGGTATTTATAGGTGTGGGAAAGGGCTGAAACTTGGGGAGAAAGTATGGGATTCATCCCACTTCTCCCCCTCTAAAGTTTATCCCATTTACACTTTGGCCCTATTTCAGTTAACAGAAAACCCTTCCAGCATGTGCTGGAAGGTTCCAAAGATTCTTTTTTATGGGTTTTTACCAATGTAGCCTTAGGGGTTAGGGATTTTTACTGATTTCCCTTTTTAGGGAGACCATTATACCCTTAAATCTCTGCAAAATTGCAGAAATCAGGGGTACAAATGACTCCCTTACCCTCTTAGGTTCTAAATTATTTACCAGATTACTATTTCAAGTTCCCTATATGCCCTCAAAGACATTGCTGATTTACCCGACCTGCCTAGGTCAAGTTTCAGCTTTTTGGGACTTATTTAACTAATAGCCAGCCCTTGCATTGGTATTTAAGGGCTAGCCAATTCTACTTTAGGAAACTATTTCAATTTTAGCCTCTTTTAACTTAGTTCGAGTTAATTAAGACCACATTATTTCAATTTTGAGCTAATTGCAGGACTAGCCTGCCTTATTATTGAAATTAACTATTTAAAACCTAGCCAGTCTCAAGTTGAGACTTAGCTTGGGTAATTAAACCCAATTGCTGAACATAGGGCTGGGCCCAAGCCTTTGTCGGCTTAGCCACCTACAGTTCAGGGCTCAAGAAGAGCCTGGGCAAGTCTGCATTTGCAGACTTAGCCATTTTTGCACAACCAGCCCCTTTTAAGGTGGACTGTGTGTTAGGACCTTATAGAGTTGGTCAACCTTTGCAAAGTTGACCACTCTTAGGTCAATTGTTGCCTATTAACCCTTCTTTGTTCATTTTAAGTTAATTTAAACTAATTTGCAGGACTAGCCTGCTTTATTAAAGCAATCAGACTATTTAACTAATGGCCAGTCTCAAGTTGAGACTTAGCCTGGGCAAATGAAGCCCAATTACTCAACATAGGCTGGACTAAGGTCTTTGCAGACCTAGCCACCTAAGGTTCGGGGCTCAAACAGAGCCTAGGAAAGTCTGCATTTGCAGACTTAGCCCATTTTGACACAATTAGCCTATTTTTGTGATTTTCAGTTTTAACCTATTTAAAAACTAGCCACTTTATGAAGCCTAGCACTTATTTAACTTGTAGCCTATTTTTGTGATTTTCAGTTTTAATCTACTTCAAAACTAACCATTTTCATGGAACCTAATACTAGCAGCTATAACCAATCCCCTAAGGTATGATAGGTATTTAACAGTGTTCACACTAACATAAAACTATTGCAAACTTAGCCATTTCAACATACAATTGCACACATAACCATATGAAACCAAACATGTTTATCAACTAATCAAAATTCAGAGGAGAAGTTGGATAATGTTGAATTTTAATCAATCAGACTCACAAACTCAATCTCACATAGCAAAGTGTTAATTAACATCAAATAGGCTTAGTTACAATCAATTCATGTCAGATGACATACTAGAAAAAACCCCAAAACACTTAGAATTCATGGGCATAGACACATAGATACTAAATTCTCAGAAAACAGTCAACAAGGGAATAAAACAGGATTTTATTTTAAACAGGAGAGCAATGGACTAAGAATGGTAATCAAAATCCATTTTCAAGTACTAAGCCTAGCCTTAATATAAACATGAAGATGAAGAAGAGAAGGATATGGAGAAACAGTGAAGAAAAAACAGGAAAGTTCAATCAGGATACTTCAAAAGCAACTTAACATAAAGATGAAAAGAGAATAAAGCTAAGCTGATATTAGAACTAAGCATGCACGACAATAGGAGAAAAGTTATACTATAAGAGCTAAACAGATTAAAGACCACATGGTTCACAAGATGAAAAAGAGAAGAGAATCAAGGTGACCTCCAATTTATCAAAGACAGAACATGATTTAAAAACAAACGAACAGAAGTAACAAGAGAACAACTATCAACAGTCAAAGTTTTTTTTGAGATGAATCAAAAACCAACAGTCGAAAGTGACACAGAAAAGATGAATTCCTCAATCTTAGAGCAAAGAACCATGTGATCAAAACAAGACATATATCAGACAAAGTCCTATCACTAACAGGCTCAAAAGGAACAGGTTATGAAACCCTATGACTAATCATCAGAGACACAGGCAAAAAGATGTGAAACAAAAGAAGAAACAACAGGTAAGAACCTTATAACTAATCATGCGAAGCAACTGGAGAGATTAACATAAAAAGAAAAGAACAAATGATAAGCAGAGAAATAGAGAACCCTAACCTAACAGGCTCTTAGAAGATGAACAGATTCAAAGAAAATACCTAAACTAACAGATGTAACATATATATAAAATAAAAGATAAGAAACAAAAGAAGATGAGCAGTCAAACAGGGAGCACAGATGAACAAATTAAACCCTAAAACTAATCATGTGAAGCACGAGAAAAAGATAGAAACATGCAAGACAAGAAACACATAAATCAAACAGGAAAAGCAAAGAAATATAAAACAGGAGGAGGGTACTTAGCTTGGCGGGGTTTGTCCCCCAAGCTTCCTATTTTTTTTCATTTTCTCACTCTCTCTCGAACTCTTTCAGACCCTCTTATTCCTTTGTTTCTTCTTTTCGTTTTTCTTTTTCTCATTTTTCTTTTCCGTTTTCCGTTGTTTGGCTTCAAGATGAAGCCTTTTGGGTCTTTGGTTCGCAGAGGGGTGTTTGGGGAAGGTAAAAGGTATGGTCTTGATTGGGGTTGAAGTTCCGAGTCGCCGGAGTTAGGGTTCCGGCGACTTTTTTTTGGATATTCGAGACGTTCCAGGCAGATTCGAGGGGTATGGGTGGTATGGTTGGGTAGATCAAGTGAAGAGGAAGCGATTGGCGTTGGTTTGAAGCGGTGATTCGTTGTTTGAGTGGTCACCGGTGGAGTTCCGGTGACCGGAGTTTCAAAAGAAAGGGGACTGTTCTTGGGGGTTTTGATGTTTTGAGGTGAAGAAGAAGGAGAAGAGGGCGAAGGAGATGAAGGGAGTGGCCGGAGACCACCGTGAGAGGTGGTGGCCTCCATGGCCGGCGAGGTCTGTGAAGAAGAACGAAGATGAAGATGGAGAAGAGGGAAAGAGGAGAAGGCGGCTAGGGTTAAAGGATTTGGAAAAAATGGCCGGCCGTTCAGACCAATGCCTTATATAGGCGATGAAGCTAAGGAGATCCTGGCAGTCCAATTGATGAAGATCGACGGCTCGGAACAGGCGTTACTAAAACGCCATCATTTGGTTGCACATGAGACCCCATTCTATTAACCATTAGATCAACTTAAATGGACGGTTGAGATTTGATCTCACACAATTTATTAACTAATTAAACCCGCTAATTGTCTCAGCCGTAGGATTAAACCTGACGGACGGCTGAGATTGCATCCTTGGGTGGCCTGGACCGGGTTTCTTGGCTGATGCCTTGGGCTGGGGTATTGGGCCTCCAATTTCAGTTCTTTGGCCCAATGTGACGACCCGGCCCGTCGTCACGGGAATTACCACCCCGTTATATTGTCATTATTATCTTTTATATATTTTTTTGTTTTATTTTACGGAATATTATAAAAATCTAATTTCCTACTTAACCTAATTATCTAATATTTTTTGCAATATTTCTACTATTTTTCTCTAATTTCCCCTATTTAAGCTATTTTTTGGCTAATTTTCTTCTTTAAACTAATTAATTAAACAAAGTAATTACCTAGCCTAATTTTTTTTGATTTATTTTTTAATTTCTATTATTCAAACACATAAAGTGTAGCTAATTTCAAACAAAGCAAGTAATTGCACTCAAAAATATATTTATTTTAATTTTGGAATTAATTGCCGAACCCAAAGATTCTTGGATCGTCGATTGGACCAGATGGAGATCTGGATCAGAGTTTTGAAAGGTTATTTGCTGATGTCAACATGATCAAAGCTGGAGAAGGTTCCAGTAAAGCGGACATACAATATGTGGGGCCTAAGGCCAAAACCAACAATTGGACGGCTACTCCTCTTCCCATCCGGAAGGAGTCTTAGTAGTAGGCTTTGGATTTTCTTTTGTTTCCTGGATTATTCTAGAGTTGTAATCCAGTTTTGGTTTTGTTTGTAGCGTGAAACTCTGTTATTCCGCATTTTAATAAAATGAAAGTTTCCTTTCTTTTTCTTGTTTTTTTATTTTGTTTCTTTTTATTTCTGAACAGTTCTCTTTTTGTCGGTTCCAACGACGCGGCATGCACAACAGATCTTCAACCTTGTATAAAAGATTAGTTTGATTCCGAATTAATTATGCAAGAAATTGATTATAATGATGAATCGAAATACGATGAAGATGAGGCCTTTGAAGAGATAAGTAAAGAGTTAAGCCAGTTCAAAGAAAAACCCAAGCCCAATTTAAGCGACACTGAAGCCGTCAATTTAGGGGATGCTGACAATGTTAGAGAAACCAAGATTAGCATTCACATTGAATCACACATAAGGGATGAGCTAAATAAAACACTCATAGAATTCAAGGACGTTTTTGCATGGTCGTATGATGACATGCCAGGTTTAAGTACCGATTTAGTGGTCCACAAATTTCCCACTGACCTGGCATGTCCTCCCGTCAAGCAGAAATTGAGGGAGTGTGAAGATTAAAGAAGAAATAACCAAACAACTGCAAGCAAAGGTTATTTGTGTCACTAGATATCCCGAGTGGTTAGCTAATATGGTACCAGTACCAAAGAAGGATGGGAAGATTCGGGTATGTGTCGACTACCGCAATCTTAATAAGGCAAGTCCAAAAGATAACTTTCCATTGCCCAACATTCATATTATGATCGACAATTGTGCTGGGCGTGAGATTAGGTCTTTTGTGGATTATTTTGCTGGGTATCATCAGATCTTGATGGATGAAGAAGATGCAGAAAAAATGGCTTTCATCAATGCCGTTCGGTTTAAAGAATACTGGAGCAACATACATGAGAGCAATGACTACTGTGTTTCATGACATGATACACAAAGAGATTGAGGTGTATGTAGATGATGTGATCATAAAATCCAGGCGTCAGGAGGACCATGTAGCAGATCTGAGGAAGTTTTTTCAAAGACTTCGGAGGTATGACATTAAGCTCAACCCAGCCAAATGTGCATTTGGGGTTCCCTCAGGAAAAATGTTAGGATTCATTGTCAGTCGGCGAGGCATTGAGTTGGATCCATCAAAGATCAAATCCATCCAAGAATTGCCAGCACCAAAGAACAAAACTGAAGTAATGAGTCTTTTGGGAAGATTGAACTACATTAGTCGATTCATTGCTCAGCTCACATCGACATGTGAACCTATTTTCAGGCTGTTAAAGAAGGATGTTGTAGTCAAATGGACTGAAGAATGCCAAGAAGCTTTTGATAAGATAAAAGAGTATTTTGTCAAACCCACCTGTGTTGGTTCCTCCTGAACCCGGGAGGCCTCTGATTCATTATCTAACAGTTTTGGACAATTATTTCGGTTGCGTATTGGGGCAACATGACATCACTGGCAGAAAGGAACAGGCCATCTATTATCTTAGTAAGAAGTTCACAGCATATGAAGTTAAGTACACTCATCTTGAGAAGATATGTTGCGCCCTAACTTGGGTGGCAGAGAAGTTGAAGCATTATTTGTCTTCCTACACTACTTATCTCATTTCACATTTGGATCCATTGAAGTATATTTTCCAGAAACCTATGCCTACAGGAAGGTTAGCAAAATGGCAAATATTACTTACAGAATTTAACATCATCTTTGTGATGAGGACGACTATGAAAGCCCAAGCACTAGCCGATCACTTAGCTAAGAATCCTATTGATGATGAATACGAACCTTTAAGATGTATTTTCCAGAAGAAGAAGTGTTGCAAATTGATGAGTTAGAATTAACCAATGAGCTAGGGTGGAAACTTTTCTTTGACGGAGCTGCAAATGCAAAAGGAGTTGGAATAGGAGCAGTACTTATTTCTGAAACAGGACATCATTATCCTGTTACGGCTCAACTACGCTTCTATTGTACCAACAACATGGCTGAGTATGAAGCATGCATTTTGGGGTTATGATTAGCTGTGGACATGGATGTCCAGGACGTCTTGGTCTTGGGAGACTCGGACCTTCTGGTACATCAGGTTCAAGGTGAATGAGAAACAAGAGATTTGAAACTTATCCCATATCGTCAATGTTTGCATGACCTGACTAAGCATTTTCAGTCAGTAGAATTTAGACATATCCCAAGAATGCATAATGAGGTTGCCGATGCTTTGGCTACTCTAGCATCAATGTTGCATCACCCGGACAAGATTCATGTTAATCCGTTACATATTCATGTTCGTGATCAACATGCTTATTGCAATGTGGTAGAGGAAGAAATGGATGGCGAGCCATGGTTTCATGATGTCAAAGAATACCTCGGGATGGGAATATACCCAGAGTAGGCAACTGGAGATCAAAAGAGAGCTATTCGGCTATTGGCTAATGGATTTTTCCTTAGTGGAGGTGTGTTGTACAAAACAACCCCAAATTTGGGATTGCTGAGATGTATAGATACAGGTCAATCCACAACAGTGATGATAGAGATACATGCCGGAGTTTGGGGGCCACATATGAGCGGAAATGTATTGGCAAAGAAGATTCTTCGATCAGGATATTATTGGCTCACTATGGAGCGTGATTGTATAGGTTTCGTACGAAGATGCCATCAGTGTCAGATACATGGAGATCTGATTCATTCTCCACCGACCGAATTGCATACAATGTCAGCGCCATGGCCATTTGTTGCTTAGGGTATGGATGTTATTGGACCTATAGAACCTGCAGCTTCCAATGGTCATAGGTTCATTCTGGCAGCCATTGACTATTTTACAAAATAGGTGGAAGCTAAAACTTTCAAGTCAGTGACCAAAAAGGCAGTTGTGGATTTTGTGCATTCTCATATCATCTGTAGATTTGGGATTCTGAAAGTGATCATCACGGACAACGACACTAATCGTAACAGTGTTTTAATGAAAGAAATATGTCAACAGTTCAAGATTACACACCGTAATTCCACCCCGTATCGTCCTAAAGCAAATGGCGCGGTTGAGGCAGCGAAACACATTATTCGGACCATTACACCACAGCTACTAGGTTTTATGCACAAAACTTTTACGGGGCCTTACAGCACTACTGTCTGCACTTCAGTAGGTGCAACTCCTTACTTGTTGGTGTACGGAACTGAAGCAGTGATACCAGCAGAAGTTGAGATTCCATCCCTCCGAATTGTCGCTGAAGCTGAAATTGACGACAATGAGTGGGTCAAAGCCCGATTGGAGAAATTGAGCTTAATTGATTAAAAGAGATTGGCAGCAGTATGTCATGGCCAATTGTATCAAAAGAGAATGGCAAGATCATATAATAAAAAGGTGCGTCCCAGGAAGTTTGAAGTGGGACAACAGGTGCTGAAGCGAATATTGCCACATCAAGTCGGAAGCGAAAGGCCAGTTCGCCCCGAATTGGAAAGGGCCATATATTGTGACTAGAGTGTTGCCCAACGGTGCTTTATGTCTAACAGATGTTGAAGGAAGATGCATCGACATGGCTATCAATTCTGATGCGATCAAAGAGATATTACGTGTAGTTTCTTTAATTATAATCTTTGTTTCATTTGTTTGCTTGTACTTGGTGTTTATCGGATAATGAAATGATGGAGGCAATTCTTTCTTCTATCCAAACACTTTAACCTTTGCTTTCCCCTTTTGAGCCTTATTTATTCTTTCATATCCCTCTCTTGGAATCAATAACGGAAAGAGAAAAGAAAAGAACAAAAAAAAGGAAAAAAATGATTAATAAAAACAAAGGAGTTAAGTGAACTACGTCCGACCTAATTCCTCAAAGAGGATACGTATGCGCCTCACGGCTCGGTCATAGTGTAAATAAAAGTCAGTACTTCCCCAAGCAAGAAAACTGGAGCAGAAGTTATGTTGTTTTTTTTTTAAAATCATGGAAAGAGTTTTGATTCCAAGAATTGTAATAGTTCACCCGTCATAGTTATTTTGAATTTTCATATCTTTTTCAAAGCCCCACATAAAACCCATATTGATATCCAAAAGACCTCCCGATCAGTGCTCGAATAAGTGCCAGGACAGGAAGATGAGAGCTCAGGGTAATATACTGATCTTCGACGGAAAAGGATCATGAGCTGAAAGAATTCCCAACAGAGAGAATCTTATCAGCGACACTTCAATCCCCAACTGAAAAATAAAATGAGAGAATCTTATCGGTGAAAACCTTCATAGGCACCGTAAGGCGACGTAAGCTGAGATAAATTAAAATGAGAGAGTCTTAGGGTGAAAACCTTCACGGGCACCATAAGGCGACGGGAGTTGAGAGAAATGAGAGAGTCTTATTAGTGAAAACCCCTCAAAGGGCACTATGAGGCGACAAGATAGAGTGGCACAAAGGACCCGCATTTGACAAAGAGTCGGGCACCTGTTCATCCCCAGCAGATGAGGCCACCAGAAAGATTGATTGATACAAATAAACTGGGTTGATTAATCCGGAATGCACGACGTGATCGTTGGGACCGGTTATTCCATTCAGATAAGTTCTTTTTGCTTTTTTTTTTTTCAACATTTGTTCAGAAAGCTTCCTTCTTTTTTCTATCTTTTCATTTTCTTTGTTTAAAGATTTTTTGTCCAAGTTTATTTTGAGAAAGACTTTTTAGAGCTTACTATCAAGTGCCGAATTGGTGTTAAGCAGAACGAGGGTAGGACAGACCTAATTGGTCTGGAATGTTAGGAAATTGAGAAAACCTGAAAGATGCAGTCAAGAAAATTGCGGACCAAGTTCCAAAAAGAATCCCAGCAGATTCTCAAGATACGCAAATAACTTCGACAGATTATCAACCAAGTCCCAAGATGGTCAGACAGCACAAAGTGGGGAGGGAAAGAGGAAAATGCATCCCCAAGCAAAATAATCCCCTGCAGTTTTATCCTTAGCAACGTTACCCACAGCTGATAACGTTTTTATCTCCAGCAATATTGAGGGAAAATGAAACTTTTTAAAGAAAGTGATTTTTGAGTTTCCCTAGCAAGTTTTGAAACACAAAAAAAGGGAAGGGATAAATGCAAAAACCATGCCCCAGCAGAAATATCATTCCCAATGAATAACATCATCCCCAACAAGTTTCGGGAACTTAGAGCAAGGAAAGAGGAGGAGAACCATCTCCGGCAGGAGAGTCACAACCAACCATCGCATTTTAAACTAACAAATCTTCTTTGACTTGAAGCAGGTAAAAAGAAATGTCGATGATAGAAGAAAGACATGCCACAAGGAATATTACCAAAACTGGGGCAGAAAATTGTCGAAAATTTTCTCAAAGAAAACAAGGAAAATCAATTCAAGATGTTTTAAGTTGAAGGAATTAGGAGTCCGCCTGTAAAATAGAGGTTGTTGTATTTGATTCAAAGAAGAAGTCAGGAGCCCACCTGTAGAATGGAGGTTGTTGTTATTTTTAAATCGAAGAAGTCAGGAGCCCGCCTGTTAGAGCGGAGGTTGTTATTTTTATATTGAAGAAGTCAGGAGCCCACCCGTTAGAACGGAGGTTGTTATTTTCAAGTTAAAGAAATCAGGAGACCTCCTGTAGAATGGAGGTTGTTGTATTTGATCCAAAGAAGAAGTCAGGAACCCGCCTGTAGAATAGAGGTTGTTAATATTTTTAAATTGAAGAAGTCAGGAGCCCGCCTGTAGAATGGAGGTTGTTGTTATTTTTAAATCGAAGAAGTCAGGAGCCCGCCTGTTAGAGCGGAGGTTGTTATTTTTATATTGAAGAAGTCAGGAGCCCACCCGTTAGAACGGAGGTTGTTATTTTCAAGTTAAAAAAGTCAGGAGCCCGCCGGTTAGAACGGATGTTGTTATTTTTAAATTGAAGAAGTCAGGAGCCCGCCTATTAGAATGGAGGTCGTGTCATCTTTTTAAAGGCAAGTCAGGAGCCCGCCTGCAAAAGAGAGGACTACATTTCAAGATCGAAGCAGAATTCAATAAAATACCGAGGGTAACAATAAGAACCCCCTGCATAACAAGCTTTAAATCAAGGAAGCAGTATCCCCAGCAGACAGAACACAATGATGAAATTTGTGTTATGAGAAGTCAAAATACCCATACCATCCCCATCAGTTTTTGGAAGATTGAAGCACCGGAAGAAACATAAACTGACAAGAAAGCAAGGCAGCAAGAACAAATTGAAGATATAGATAAGAGTTTATAGTTCATAGGCCATAATTTAGTCTAGCTTCTTATTTTGTTTTAGCATGGTGTAATAAGGAGGTCAACAAGTAGTAACCGCAACATCAGCAACAGTAACAACCAAATCACAGTGCCTTGGTAGTCCCAGCTACCAAAACTTTCCGAAGTACATTGACCTGATTCCCTTTTAGCCAGGGATATGTAGGAAACCTTTTGAATCAAAGGTTCGGTCAAAAATTTTGAAAAAAAATGCTTCTCACGGAGTGCTCAAACGGGCAAAAATCGCTCGTATCCGCTCACTTGTCTTTGCACAGAAACTCTTCGTGTTTACGCGCAAAGAGGGGCAGCTGTGAGCACGTGATTTTTGCCCTATATGAGAATTACTCCCAAAAATTCAAAATAAAAGAGTTTTGTGTTGTTTGCAATATTTGTGAATTTTGTGTTATTTTTCTTGAATTGTTTGCATTTATCTGTGCATATTTATTTGTTTAAATAAATAAAAAATATAAAAATATGTTGCATTTGTATATAAAATTCAAGTTTATACTTAGGAATAATTAAGTTTATTTATAAAATCACAAAAATATGTATGTTTGCATTTTTAGCATTTAATGTCCAATTTTGTGCGATTTTCATTTTTAATCAACGTTTAATTTTGTGTGATAATTATTATTATGAGTTAATTAGCTTTTTAAGATAATTTTGGTTTTATAATTTAATCTTAACATTTTTTAAATTTATTTCATAATAAATAATTTTTTTAAATAGAAGATTGAATTCGAAATTGGGCTAATTCTTGAATTAACCCCAAGCCCAAGCCAATTCTACCCAACCCAAAACCCCCCAACGACCTGTTCCATGACCCATGACCCGACCCGGTCCGCCCCATAACCCAAAAGACTCCCTTTCTTTCAATTTACACTCCATTTCCCAAAAAACCAACCCTAAAATCCTAAAACACTCCCTAGCCATCACGCCCTTACACCCCACCCCATCTTCTTCATCTTCCTCACAACACCCTCTCCCAAACCCTAGCTTAAGGTCTTGTTCCACAACAAGACATAAAACACCTTAGAGACAAAAACCATAGGAACCAAAATCCAGCAACATGCCAAACTCTTCCGCCGCTGCCGCTGCTAACCCGCCGGAAACACCTTTCCATAGTCGCCCACCTTCTTCTTCTTCTTCTTCATCTGGTTCACCCAAAAACCGCCGCCAGCTGCTGTTTCTTCGACCACCGGATGACCTCTATTGCCTCGTCGTCTCTGAGCTTCAGCCTCCATTAGTACCAACTCGTCTCACACCATCAGTGCCCAACCTAAGAGACATCAATATAGTCATGCTAGTTACCACACTGCCGCTGCGTCGTTCTCCACCACTCTCACCGCTGGAAAACTCAACGACCAGCCGCAACCAGAATTGGCTGGAAATTCGGCGAACACACACGTCCTTCTCTCATTCATCTTCCCCTACCTTCAGATTCGAGCTATTTTTAGTTTAAAAAGAAAAATCCGGGCAAATTAGTTTCCATTCGAGGTGGTCGTTACCTGCCGGGGTTTGGTTCATGATTTTGTTTGCTTGTGAGCCTCGAAACAGTGTTCGAGTTGCTGTCCAAGTTTAAGGTCATGAGCAGTAATAAAAATGGTGCTTCACATTCGTATGTGGTTGAGTTTCGGAGCTTCCATGTCGAGGTTTGTTTACGGTTCGTCACGTTTTGGGTATAACGCTACCTCAGGGTTAGTTTTTCGGATTCGTTAGAGGCCTTATTTGGCATTTTCTCTTCATTTTCCTTCAATAGATTTTTAGTTGTTCTTTGCTCGTATGTATGTGGTTATTCACTTGTTTTTTTTATGAGCATATGAATGAGATTCTGGTTGTTTGTGATTCTATAAATCTAGTACTTTGGCATGAAAATGATTTGGAATTCTATTTTTCATTGATTTGCAACAATGGTTTCTTTTCTTTGTGTTTCATCATTTCTTGCATATGAAGTCCAGTGTGTTAGTTTAGTTACTGATTTCTTCATCTTGATTTGGTTTTAATTTGAAGATCAAATTGATGATGAGTTTAGTGATTTAAATCCACTGGTTTTGTCTTGTTAATTCTTATGTGAATTGGACTTTGTTAAAGTGATTCTTAAATATTGATTAATTATGAGTTTGTTCATAATTAGTTAATTGTTGAATTTGATTAGGAATTTGGTTATAGCTAATAGGCTTAATTTAGATAAGAACATGATTAGATAGTTTAGTAGTTTCAGTAATTCCAGGGGGTAATTTGGACTTGAAATTTTGAAATGATTGAGTGGGCTCTACTTAAGGGTTTGGGTTTGATGATTGATCCGACTGCTGTTATTTCGAAAGTAACTCACAAAGGATTTCTGGCTTAATTTAGGGAGTAATTGGGGGAATATGGGACCCTAAAATAATTAATAGACAAGCTTCTTAAGGAATTTGATTGAGACAAATATTAGACTTGGAAAAGTTAGCTGAGCCATGATTCTCAAATCTCTCTATTGCACATTTTTCCTGAAGATCTTTGCCTGTTTTGAATAGCTTAGTCAATTTATTATAACTGAAATAAGGTAGAGTCCTAATTAGTTAATTGTGGGGATGTTTGGTATAGTTGATGGGTTAGAATAGTAATTTCATGGGTAATCATGAGGGTTAATTTAAAATTTGAATCTTTAATGATTAAGGGGGCCACTAGGTAATAAGTAAAATACTAGTGGGTTAGTCAAAAGAGAAAACATTTTTAGTGGAGTTTTGAATAATTGGTAGATAATTAGTAGTGGAAGACTACTTTTCCTTAAAAGGGGGGTTTGATTACTAATTAGGCCTAATAATCCGTAAGAAAGAGAGCTGATTGAATATGGGAGTAGTATAAAATAAACATTCGGCCATGTAAAAAGGGACATTAGAAATATAAAAAAGAGAGAAAAAAAGCTAAGGTTTTAAACATCTGATTTTTACCTTCCCTTTCATTTTGGAATTTGCTTGAAACTTTCTAAGAATTGTTTGGTCTACTGTTAGTTGAATCCAAGTTCAACTATTTTGGTTTAAGTATTGGCTACCATTGCTGGTTCTTAAATTGTTACACATTTCTGTTCGAAGTGTATTTTGTTTGGTATTGGTGTTGCTGTTGCTGTTGTTTGCTTTTGATTGGAGCTGCTATTGACTTCCTCTTCTTTCATTTCTTTGGTTAAACCTCAGGTATTTTTCTAGCTCCAGTTGTTGTTGAAGGATTGAACCATTCAAGGTGTACTAGTTAATCGAAGAAGGAAAATTGAATTTGTGTTATTCTGATTCTCTTCATTTTTGTTTAATGTCGTGTTATTTTGAATGCTATTACATTATGATATTAGTAGACAACTAGACGATTAAGGCACTCTACTAGTTGTAGCTGTTGTGGTGTAAAGGGACTATTAGCGTTAAATATCAGCTTGTTAGTTTGATAGTATGAAATTGAATTGTGTGGACCTACTATTTTATGTGATATGTATAAGGAATCTAGTGAGCCATGAGACAAATGTCCAGTAATTAGTTTTGTATTCAATCAATACTAGAACCGTCTGAAATGTTAAATGAATGTATTAGCAAATATGAAGGTTATAAATAGGAAATTTAGGTTATTAGTTATGCATTTCCGGGTAGTTTGAGGTTCCCTCGTTTGTGATCGTTGCTATTGGCTGAACTATTGAATAGTAGAAATTCAAAAGTTTGGATTCAATCGATATAAGGTTTATTTTACTTCTCCGACTAATTTTATAATGCTACATACTCTTCTTCATTTCTCTGTTTATTGCCGTGTGAATATTCATCTTTAAATGGGACTGTGGTTTATTTTGTTGCCTTACTATTACCTTATATGCCTATAAGATTTCATTTAGTCGTTTGTTAACTTGACAATTTTTATAACCTCTGTTTGGAATCCTTTTTATACCTCATGGGTTTGCGTAACTAAGTTCAGACGGTTGAATATTGTTATGTTAGTTCTAGGAATGCATGATATTTGTCTCCCCATTTGCTTGGCATGATTTATGTTACTTTCATTCCATTGCTTTTATTTTTCGTTCGTTTGCGACAGGTTTTGGTACTGTGCATATCTAGAGAAGATTGATTCATTTTGTTTTGAGCCATCAACTCATTAAGTTGTAAATAATCCATACTAGTTTGCTAATATTTAAAGAGATAATTATAACTATGTATCGATAATTCACTATCACGATTTCAAAATTAAGTGCGTAGTTGCTTTAGGCACATATTTTAATAATTCACTTTCCTAAATTCGGGTGCATATTTATGTGACACAAATCCAAATTTCAATGTTAGATAAAAATGTGCTATGGACTGTGGGTACATTTATGTGACATGGTTCGAAACATATTTTGAATGACGTTGCAATCTTTCTTTAATTAATTAAATAAAAGTGGTTAAAAAGTTAAAATTTGCACATAGGGTCAGCATGTTATAAAACTAGATATCAAGCCAAATATGACAATTGAGCGACCGTGCTAGAACCACGGAACTCGGGAATGCCTAACACCTTCTCCCGGATTAACAGAATTCCTTATCCAGATTTCTGGTTCATAGACTATAATAGAGAGTCATTCTTTTCTCCGATTCATGATTCAACCGGTGACTTGGGACACCATAAATCTCTAAAGCGGCGACTCTGAAATAAATAAATAAATCCTGTTTTGATTGTCCTTTAATTGGAAAAACTCCCTTGCGCCCTCGCGGGTAGCGCCAAAAGGAGGTGTGGCAGTGACATTATTCAAAACAGGATTATTTATTCAATTTATTCAGAGTCTCCACTTGGGATAGGTTTGTTTCTGGTGTCCCAAGTCACCGGTTTATTTTAAATCCCAAATCAAGGAAGATTTCAACTTTTCTTTTAAAGTCTGCGAACTAGAAATTCTGAACAAGGAATTCTGTTAACCCAAGGGAAGGTGTTAGGCACCCTCGGATTTCGTGGTTTTAGCACGGTCTCTTAAACTATAATAATTGGCCTATTATCTGATTTTAATACATGTTCAAACCTGTCACGACCCCAAACCTGATCGTAATGGCACCCAACACAACTGCTAGGTAAGCCCGACCATTTACTCACTCAACCCGAGCATGAAGCTCAATACCAAGAATTTGTATATCAATTAAATAAAAAATCATAAAGAACAACTACCCAAAGATTTGGTTCTCATGAGTCTAGAGCCTCTAACAATACAGAGATAAAACTCCAATAATACAACGATAAAATTGCTGAAAATGACAAAGAAATAGGGAAGGAGTCGGGTCCTGCGGACGTCAGGCAGCTACCTCGACAACTCTAATAAAACTATAGATCAGCGACGAGGTCAGCTAAACTCCCAAAATACTTGCATCTGCACACATGGTGCAGGGAGTAAAGTGAGTACTTCCAACTCAGCGGTAATAAAAGTAAGTAATGCTGAGAAGAAAGAACCACATAAGAGCACTACCTCATGCTATAAAATACCGTACAACAAATATTAGACAGCAATATTTTCCATGAAAACCCTTTTATAAAAACATCTAGGATCGGTTTAAAAAACAACTCTTTTGAAAACATCTCTTTCATTCCTTTTTAACATTTAAGCATATGACAACAACATCAAGTAGTGCAAGTTTGCACACAAATCAACCTCTCGGGCTCAGCGCTCATTTAACAATTTACACCAGAGTGTCTGGTCAACAAGGCAAGTAATACATGCATGCCAATAATATATATGAGTGCTAAATGCCACGCCATGTAGTACAAACAACAACCTATGCATGAAGGCAATGCAATGCACATGACCACTACGGTGCGTAGTCCGATCCACTGGTGCCCGCGCTTACTGTGGGGGTTCAGATTCCGGAGGGGCTCCTACAACCCAAGCGCAATATCAATATCACTCTTACTGCAACGTGCAGTCCGATCCATGCATAGTCATGAATGCACATAAGCCTCTTGGGCACTAGTCACATAGCAGTTCTCAGCTAAAATATCAGTTAAGTTTTCAAATCTTAGAAAAATGGTTGAGTTTGCAAAAATAATATTTTTAAACCTTGGTTCGAGACAAAAACATACTCAGTAATGCTAAAACAATGATTTTCAACCCCCGAAGAGTTCAAATATTTGACACGAAGCCCCAAAACATGACATTCAGTCCAAATCATGATAACTAACACCTTTAATAGGATATTAATTTAAATCAAATAATTTAGTAATGATTTTATTAAGCGGGACGGACCAAGTCACAATCCCCAATGGTGCTCTACCCCACGCCCGTTATTCGGCGTGTAAGTCACCTTAATATAGCACTGTAATGTGCAAGTCGGGGGTTTCAAACCCTCACGACATCATTTAGAAATATTACCCACCTCGAACCGGCGAGAATTCTAGCCCGCGATACCTTTGCCCCTCAAACTGGCGCGCATCCAATCAATCCAATATCATAAGTAATACATCATAATATGCTAATGGGACATAACCCAATCGAAAGAACTCAAAAGATACTCAAAAATACAAAACTGGAAAAACCCGAGCCCCGGGCTCACATTCTGAAAAATTACGAAATTTACATTTTCAGAATTCTCGTCTCGCCACGAATCCGTACATACCAAGAACTCCCAAATCGGACCACAAATGGCCATTCAAATCCTAAATTTAAGATTTTTGCTCCAAGCCCTATTTTCTTGATTTTTAGCCATAAATTCATGAATTCCATGGATGATTCTTGTATAAAAATATGTAATTAACTCATAAAACTTACCTCCAACGATTCCCAGTCGAAACCCCTTCAATCCCGTTCAAAAGCTCTCAAAAATGGTTGAAAAAGGGTAAAAGAGTGGGTTGTTTTCGCGACTGAAATGTTTTAAAAGATTCTGCCCAGGCATATTACTTATCTCGATCGCGGGAATTGCTCCACGATCACGGAGAACAAATTTTTCGGCCCAAAATTTACACTTCGCGATCGGGGAAAATTCTTCGCGATCGCGGTGAACAACTTTCAGTTCCTCCGTATAGGCTTCAGTATAATGGTAATAACCTTTTACACACAACTCCGAATGACAAATAGTTTGATGTTATGGAAATTAAACGCATAGGGCTGTAACTTTCATTTGTTGATCATTTCCTGAATCCTTATACGTTTCGAGATACAAGCTTCCGAATTCATTCATGTGTTTTTCACCTCTGCTCGGACACCCTCTATTGAAATGGCCATAACTCTTTACACACAACTCCAAATGACTATTGTAATATATATCTGAAAACTAGATTCAACGCGCTACAACTTTCGTTTTTGAATCACCTCAATACTCCTTGTAGATAAAAAGATATGAGCTTCCGAAGTAGGACCTGCGCGACAGAAATTCCTTCTTCGCGAACGCGAAGCACTGTCGCGAACGCGAAGAACACAAGTCCCACATTTTACTCACCGCGATCGCGTCCCATTTTCCGCGATCACGTAGAACACTGCTACAGACATAAACCAGCAGTTAAAAATGGCCTAGAAATGGTCCGAAATCACCCCGAAACTCACCCGAGGCCCTCGGGACCTCAACCAAAAGCACCAACATGCACTATAAGCTTATTCGAACTTGTTCCAATCATCAAAACTCTATCGTTAACATCAAAATCGTCCGTTTTTAACAAATTCAAGCTTAAGTTTAACTTTAACTTCAAAAATTCACATTCGACCAAAAACCCGAACCAAATGATGTCCGAATGACCTGAAATTTTGCGGACAAGTCCAAAATCACCTAACGAAGCTACTACAACTCTCACAATTCCATTTCGACTCCCGGATCAAAATATCACCTATCAACCGGAATTCGCCAAAATACTAACTTCGCCAAAATAGGCTAACTTCTTCACCGGACCTCCAAAATTACTTCCAATTGCGCTTCTAAGTCTTAAATCATCCCCCGAAACTAACCGAATCATCGGAATTCAGTTCCTAAGCACTCTAACTCATAAGTCAATATCCGATTGACTTTTCCAACTTAAGCCTTCTTAAAATAGACTAAGTGTCTTATTCCTTACCAAAATTACTCCAATTAAACTCTAACGCACCCAATACCGATAATGAAACATAATGCAACACAATAAGGGATAAATGGGGTGGTAATACCTGAGACGAGGGCTCATGTCGTCACAACTACCCACCATGTTTGTGCTGTGAGAGAAGCATTTTCTATATATGCTTCTGAAAATGACTTTTGGCAAAGTGGTAACTTTGAACAATCCCACGTTACCCTATCTCATATAGGTCCGACAACACCATATAGTTGAAATTTCACAATCCATCTAGTCCATAAACCATAGAACTACATTTCACCTTTTGAAATCTTACACAAGATCAAAACCTCCCATCTCAATATTGAAAATAAAACTGAACCAGCCATAATAACCCATACCTGCAACCTCGGTCGTAATCATTGATATACCACATAACTCAAACACATACAACGATAATTTCCATTCACAATAGCTGCCCATGATAACCAAATGTCGATAGAAAACCCTTTTATTAGCAAGAGTCTTATTCCAACACTTTCATATATTGCCAATGGTAAATAAAACACGCGATAATCATTTCTATTCCTCAGGTCACCGATACATAAGGCTATTTCCCTGTTGACTAATGCCACAATCGATTTTCGAGCCAACCCTCAATTTAAACTCTCTAGTCAATCAAAATCACATTTGTTTGCATTCATTAATGACTCCAAAAATTATCCCAAATTCAACGCACCAATCTGGTGATATGGCACCTTATCACAAGACTAAGCCATAATTTTTTTTCCTAATCCTCACACCAGCAAAGAATAGTCTGAACATACTCAAATCGGAACAAATGACTCAAACGGAAGAGTTTCACTTTAAGCTCATCAATACCATTATAACACAAGGCTAAGGCTCCGTCTCACATTATAGAAATAGGACAACTAAATATATCCCGAAAGGTCATAATCAATTCTCCATTTTTCGAGAAACACTCAATTACTCTTCCCGCTCGATTTTCTCTATGAGTACTCAATAGAAGCAGACCACATGTACCTATATCCAACAAATAATGACATCTCACAGCACAGAAAAGTAGTTCATAGCTCTCCCCAAATCATTATCAAGTCCAAAAGCAATTGAATCAACCTATCCCTCAACAATACAACTCGGGACTAACCAAGCTAACTCAAGTTAAATATGTAGTCAATCATCTTATCAATAAACTCATTATTAAGAAGCATGAAGTTGCTCATTCCACTACTATAACTCATGGAAGAGTTGTACTATGCGATGTCCGGCACCAAATAAATAGGAAAAACCACAATGTCGTCTGGCGATATGCCTGGCCATAAGGAACGCATCCGAGAAGTCTCTCAATATCAGAACTGTCTCAATGGTAGAAACCGCTATATTGATATCCTCATAAAGGCCAACTTAAGAAAATCAATCCTTCCTAGATATCCGCTGGTGTGTGGAACACAACCGTTCAGCTAGAATATGAGAACTCTAGTCTCCAACTCCATACAGCACACAATCATCATACCTGATCCCAGTTTAATCACATTATGTTTTTCTGGTACATATACTCCCATCAATTCACTTCCACTTAGCAATATCCTTTTTCCCTAATCATCCAAAGATCATTTATCCAATCACTTAAGAGGATTCCCTACACATCCCAGGCTCTGCATGACATACACAGATCTTGTTCAAATTCTTACAATGCTGACACGACGGATGAGGCCTGAACTCATCCATAACTACCACCAAAACAACAATTCCTTAGTTCTATACTCTTGACAAGAACTATCTCATCCTTCTAAGCCAAACAATGGTCTTAGCTCTATAATTTCACTTTACATACTCAGATTGCACTGATCTCAAATTCAATGATCTCGTCTTTCCATGTACGAACTGTTCGGGTAATAATCCACTCCAGACATAATTATAAGTCGCATATGATGCCCCAATGTGCCAATAGGATACCAATTCGAACGCAATACAAAAGAAAATGAACTATGGAAGGAATTATCAATTCCACACATTAATACAGACTTTCCTTAGAAAACAGGAAGCAAGGCATACAAAATAGTATATAGAAAAACTATACTCGATTTCACACTGTTGCGGCGCACAACCCGATCTAGATAACATACCCATGGCGGCGTGCCACCCGATCCACACATAGATCTCTCATAAGGAGATACACGTTGAGCCAAATATGCTCCTTATAACTAAATACCGAATATCAGCCATAAGCATGCTAGGTGCATAATATCATCCCTGAAGGATATTTAGAGTTATAAACTATGAAACTCAAGCACAACGGAGGTACGATTTACAATTCTGAATTTCAAGAGCCAAGTTTCTCAAGTAACATCATTCCTACACGGATTCTCAACACATAACAATTCCTCAAGTCATTTCACAAATCACACTGTGTAATACATCACCACGCGAGATATCTGGCAATGAAGCGTCAACCTAACTACTCCTCCACAAGAACCGTGTTATAAAGATGCACACATCTGGCCTGATATAGAGCGATTAATCCCATTAAACCTCTCCATCGACTTCAAACTGATTCTGGTCACACTGAACTACTCTGATAACCTTTCAAAGTTCCATAATAACTCCTTTTTTTCTCATAACGCACAAGAACAACCATCACAACCTTCATATTTGGTTTACATCATTAATTTGATTTTCTCTCTTGTTGTAGAATTATAATGCCAATACGCTGAATACCAAGAAAATACTGAATACACTGCCAAAGACCTGGGGGTCATGAGTCTAGAGCCTCTAACAGTATAGTGTAATAAGACCGTAATAATACATAGTCTAATATATGCAAAAAACACAAATAACAAGGGATAGGGAAGGAGTCGGGTCCTCCGGATGTCAGGCAGCTACCTCGACAACTCCAAATGGAACTCTGAAAGCGACAAGGCAACTCAGCTAAGCTCCCGAGGTACTTGGATCTGCATACATGGTGCAGGAAGTAAAGTGAGTAGTTCCATCTCAGTGATAATAGACATATATAATGCTGAGAAGCAAGAACCACGTAAGAGCACTACCTCATACTATAAAATACCTTACAACACATATTAGAGAGCAATATTTTCCATGAAAATCCTTTATAGAACATCTAGCTCAGTTTAAAACCTCGTTTGAAAACATCTCTTTCTTTCCTTTTTAACAGTTAAGCATGTGACAACAACATCAAGTAGTGCAAGTCTGCACACAAATTAGCCCCTCGGACTCAGCACTCGTTTAACAATTTACACCAAGGTATCTGGTCAACAAGGCAAGTAATACATGTATGTCAATAATATATGAGTGTTAAATGTCATGCCATATAGTACAAATAGAAACCAATGCATGAATGCAATGCAATGCACATGACGTTGCAGCGTGCAACCCAATCCATTAGGGCGCTCGGCGCTCACTGTTGGGGTTGGACTCCGGAGGGGCTCCTACAACCCAAGCGCAATATAAATATCACTCCCGTTGTGGCGTGCATCCCGATCCATGCATAGTCATGAATGCACATAAGCCTCTTGGCATCAATAACATAGCAGTTCTCAACTAACATGTCAGTAAAATATCAATTTATGTTTTCAAATCTTAGAAAGATGGCTGAGTTTGCAAAATAATATTTTTAAACCTTAGAAACAAAAGCATACTCAGTAATGCAAAAACAGTGACTTAATCCCTAAATGATTCAAATATTCGGCACGAAGACCAAAACATGACATTCTGTCCAAATTATGATAACTAATACCTTTAACAGGATATCAATTTAAATCAAATAATTTAATAATGATTTTATTTAGCGGGACGGACCAAGTCGCAACCCCCAATGGTTGCTCTACCCCACGCCCGTTATCCGACGTGCAAGTCACCTCAATATAGCACTATAATGTGCAAGTCCGGGCTTTCAAACCCTAAGGACATCATTTACAAATATTACCCACCTCAAACTGGTGAGAATTCTAGCCCGCGATGCCTTTGCCCCTCAAACCGGCCTCCACGCGCATCCACTCTATCCAAAATCATAAGGAATACATCATAATATGCTAATGGGACATAACCCAATCGAAAGAACTCAAAAAATACTCAAAAATATGAAATTGGCAAAACCTGAGCCCCGGGCCCACGTCTCAAAAAATTTTGAAATTCATATTTCCGAAATCCTCGTCTCACCACGAGTCCATACATACCAAGAACTCCCAAATCGGACCATAAATGGCCCTTCAAATCCTAAATTTAAGATTTTGCTCCAAGCCCTATTTTCTTGATTTTTAGCCATAAATTCATGAATTCCATGGATGATACATGTAATTAACTCATAAAACTTACCTCCAACGATTCCCAGTCGAAACCCCTTCATTTCCCGTCCAAAAGCTTTGAAGAATGACCAAAAATGGTAGAAAAATGGATTGTTTTCGTGACTGGCGTGTTTGAAGATATTCTGCATAGGTATTTTACTCATCGCGATCGCGGAGAACACTTTTTTGGCCCAAAATTTACCCTTCGCGATCGCGGTCAACCCTTCGCGATCGCGATGTACAATTCCGGCTCCTCCGGACAGGCTTCAGTATAATAGTTTGATGTTCTGAAAACTAGACACATAGGTCTATAACTTTCATGTGTTGCTCATTTCTAGAATCCTTATACATTTCGAGATATAAGCTTCCAAATTTATACATGTGTATTAGAGAACCTTCTCGGTCCGCGAACGCATAGAACACTGCTACAAACATAAGCCAGCAGTCCAAATCACAATTTCTTTAGCTTTCTGAAAACTAGAAAGGGTGTTCTACAACTTTTGTGTTTGAATCACCTCAAAATATCTTATAGATAAAAATATATAAGCTTCCGAAATAGGATCAATGCAATAGAAATTTCCTTCTTCGCGATCGCGGAGCATTTCACGCGATCACGCTTCATCAATTTTTTCGCACATTTTACTCACCGCGATCGCGACCCATTGTCCGCGATCGCATAGAACACTGCTACAGACATAAACCAGCAGTTAAAAATGGCCTAGAAATGATCCGAAACCACCCTGAAACTCGGGACCTCAATCAAAAGTACCAACACGTCCTATAACCTTATTCAAACTTGTTCCAATCATCAAAACTCTATCGTTAACATCAAAATCGTCCGTTTTCAACAAATTCAAGCTTATGTTTAACTTTAACTTTCAAAATTCACATTCAATCCGAAACCCAACCAAATGACGTCCGAATGACCTGAAATTTTGCGGACAAGTCTAAAATCACCTAACGAAGCTACTACAACTCTCAGAATTCCATTTCGACTCCCGGATCAAAATATCACCTATCAATCGGAATTCGCCAAAATATGCTAACTTCTTCACCGGACCTCCAAAATTACTTTTGATTGCGCTCCTAAGTCACATTTCATCATACGGAGCTAACCAAATCATCGGAATTCGATTCTGAGCACTCTAACTCATAAGTCAATATCCGGTTGAATTTCCAACTTAAGCCTTCTTAAAACAGAATAAGTGTCTTATTCCTTACCAAAATTACTCCAATTAAACTTTAATGCACTCAATACCGATAATGAAATATAATGCAACACAATAAGAGAGAAACTGGGCGGTAATACCTGAGACGACGGATCGGGTCGTCACAAAACCTATGTGCATTTTAGCTTATTTGCCGCTTTTATTTAATTTTAATGAACATTGCAACATTATTAAAATACGTCTCGAAGCACATTACATAAATGAACCTGTGAATTTTGACATATTTTAACATTATTGAGATTTGGATGTGGGTCACATAAATGTGCGCCCGAATTTAGAAATATAGATTATTAAAATACGCGCCTAAAATAGCTAACGTGTTGATAACTTTGTAGGATGCAATGAAAATTCGCTAAACGGCACGTCCCGAATTGTAAGTATTTTTAATGGAAATAATTAAAGAGGGCCATGCAATTTGTGATTTCGTTTGGCGCAGCGCACCTCAATTTTATTTTTAAAAGGATACTAGACTAAGGTTGAAGGGTCATGAACTACTATGCTATTTAAGATGGCCTTCCTAGAATTATTTTTGAGGGTCTTACTAATTAGTTAAAGTCATAATCACTAGACATGCATGGGCTGTGAATTTACAATCTAGTAACTAAATACAAGACTAAGGTGACACAACTCGACCTTAAGGAACGACCCAATATTTAATGTTTGGATCCTTGAAGTTGCCTGCGTACCAACGCCTGAGCTATAAAACTGATTACTGTTTTGGGCCTCTAAACAGGCCCATTTCAATCACTTGGGCATCCTATTTAGTTTACTTCTTTTAATTTTAAAAGCCGAAAGGCCAGGTGAGTTAGAAACCAAGTTGGGCCATTCACAAATAAAATCAGGGCCCAAATTTAATTCAAACAAAAGGCTATTATATCTTGGCTCATAAATGAGCCCAAATCCAATATTGATTTTAATTTAGACCTCACAACACTGATCTCAAAGCAAAATTAAACTTAATAATTTGTAAGCAAATGAACCATTAAAACTCGTTCAAATCAGACACATGCTCATTTTTAATTCAAATTTCATGTTTGTATTCGGATCATGTTTAAGCTGATGAGTTACTACACTCATATCTGAAATTCAACAACATACTAAAGTGATTTCGGAATTTTAGTTCCCTCTCAAGGCTAAACCACTGGAAATAATTACTGTAACACAAAACCTTTTCAAATGTCTATTAGGTACAAATTAACATTGGTGTGAGCATGCTTACTGGTCCTAGAATCCATTTCAAGCTCACATCACATTCTGAGTTTGACATTTAGACTAACATGATTGAAAACTTTGAAACAAACATTGAAAAAGCATTAAAATTTCATTAGACTAGAACTAACACTACTAAATAGGGGTTCATGAGTTCAACAGTCCTATTATTACAAGTAATAACCCGCCCAGGCCATGTAACTCTCACATTTTTAGAGAGCCTAGATTAAACAGACATGTCTGTAAGTACTTGAGGATACTTCAGATCAAAATAAAAAAAACCTAACATGAATCAGATAATATGAATGAAATTAAAAGGAGACACATGTAATAGTTCATCATTTCTTCAAATTTGATCACATATTTTTGATTCAATCTTCATATATCATTTGGGGCCAAAGGAATACCTGGACATTAGAAAAAAAAAAGAAAATGGAAGGTCAGCTAGGCAGCAACAATGTTGCACTGTTCAGCAAGTAAAATCACCCCGGAAATTGAAGAAGATCAGCTCAAATTCAAGCTTGAACCAATAACAATGTGAAAAAAAACCAGCATAAATCTTATCAAAGTTTTAGATCAAGGATCCGTGTATTTTGAGCTCTCAAGTTTTATCTCCCAACTCTAAATAAAATTCAATGTTATGAGAACTTTAAGAACTTTAAGATCTGAAAATTTTCCTTCTAAAAAACTCCCAGGATTTCAAACTCTCAACTTTTTGAAGTTTAGACTATTAAGATTTTGAATTTTAAATTTTAGATTTCTGGACCTCTAAAAACTTGTTTTGCAAGGCAGTGCATACTACCTTTCATAAACAAAGATTAGGGCAATTTTCAGAGTTTATTTTGCCTTTACGTGCCTCATTTTGTGACTTCTTTATCAAGCTAGCATCTAAAAACTAAACAAAGATCATTGTTAGCAATTCAACAGGACTGGCCAATTGGCTCATAGACCCTAAATTGAGTGCCTATTTGGGCCTACTGCTTCTCGCAACTAACTACATCATTTATGGGCTTGAATTAAAGCTAAAGCCAATCTCTTAAACATGGAATCACTTCTAAGCAGTCCTATTTTAAGGCAGCAAGTTAATGGCTGACCTAAAACTCCTTAACTAAATAATAAAATGGATAAACAAACTAAACTATAGTATCAAGAAAAATAAAACTATTTTCAATAATCAGTGGGAAAAAAAGGGACCCTGTTCAAATCCAGAAAAATAACAAAAAAATTGATGAATTAATAATTTAAAAAAAATAGGGAACTAATTAAACTATGGAATTAAACTAAGTGAATCAGAAACAAATTAAAATAGAAGAATAATTTTGAAAACAAAAAAAAGAACTGGACTCGCCGGCAAAACTTGAAATCTAACTGGAACACTGGTTCAACCTAAAATGGTGGCAAACGTTTGATCTTGTTGAAGAACAAACAAGTGTCACCATTCTATGCCACAAACAAATTTAATTGACTCGAAATTCCCAAAACAATTCGCATTTATGACCCCGTCTCTAGGCCTTTAGGGTTCAATCGTTAGATTTGAAATTTGAAGAGCTGCAGGGAAATTCGAAGTAATCTGGATGGCGATTTGGAATGAAGGAGAGGTAGGGGCTCAGGGGTGTGAGTTTGGGGTCGAATAAAGGTGGTGTCGCAACCGGAGAAACTTTGGAGGCCCCAGAGTTTTGCAAATTCGAGGGGCTCTGGTGGGATTCAAAGGAAAATGATAGGGGATTTGTGATGAGGGAGGGAATAAGGTGCTTTGGTGTTAATTTGGATGCTATTGGAGACTTGCCGCGGCCGTGAGCGATTTTCGGCGGCGGCAGGCTGTGGCTCAAGGCGAAAGGTGATGTTCTCTAGGTTTTAGTCAGAGAACAGAAATAAGAGGGTGGGGGGGGGGGGGGTCGTTAAGACACTTAAATATCAAGACAACATCAGTTCTCCACCGTTGCATTAGATTAACCTTGATAATCCTGATTGATTTGAGCCAAAACGATATTGTTTGATGAGAATGGAGGAATTGGACCGGGTTGGGGTGCATTTGGGCCTGGGCATCCGGTCTCAAACCAGGGGGGGGGGGGATAGAATTGGGCTCAAAATTTGAAAGAGACTGGCCCAAAAAGAATCCAAGTGTAATTTCTTCCTTCTTATTTTCTTTTCAAAACAAAATCTTTCTTCTTTTTTCTTTTTAAAAAAATAAAAATAAACCTAAATTAATTCTCAAAACTAGATTATCCTGCCCAATTAGTTAAATCTAAGTAACAATTAGCTACAAACTAATTAAATGCCAATTTAAAAGAATCTACCCAAATTCGAAGCTCAACAATTATTTTGTGATTTTTTATTTTTTATAATACATACTAATTTACTAATTAATCAAAAAATATATTATTAATCTAAAAATGTAAAATTATATTTTAAATGCAAATGCAATATTTTATATTTTTTAAATGAACTATCTAAAATTGAACATGCACACACATATGAAAACACACACAAAATCACATAATTAAATCCTAAAAATCAAATAATAAAAAGAAAAATCCTAATTTTAGAGATGTTGTAGGAATAATTCAAATGAGACAAAAATCATGTGCTCATAGCTGCCCCTCTTGATCGAAGACACGAAGAATTTTTGGGCAAAGATAAATGAGAAATTATGAGGGATTTTTGCATGCTTGGCATTCTATGAAACATTTTTAAAAATTTCTGACCGAACCTTGCTTCAGAGGTTGCCTACATATTCTTAGCCGTAAAGGAATGATGTTAGTGTAGTTCTGGAAGTTTTGTTACTTGGGACTACCGGGAGCTGTAATTTTACTATTGTCGCTGCTGCTACTGCTTGCTGACAACCTTATTACATCAAAATAAAAATTAAAGCTAAGCTAGCTATGCCTATCAACTTTGAGTTATAGATTCCTATCTATAAATCTCATGAAGCTTGATCTTTAGTCTTAGCTGATTTTGATGTGGACTCCGATCTGAATCTTGATGCTCGTCAGTTGCAAGCGCAGTTTCTTTCTTCAGCATTTAGATCAAAGAGGGACAGGCAGAGCTTGTGACTTTAGTTAGGTTTTGAGCAGTTTGCATCTTTGTTCACTTCAGCATTTTGAATTCACTTCTTTTTTTTTTTTGTTCTTTTCTTTCTTTGTTTATTCTAGATGGAGACTCATTCTTTCATCTATCTCAAATCCTATACCTCGAGGTCAAACCTGCTCAAAACACCAAAATAAAGAAACATATGAAATTTTTCTGTCCCAGTTTTCACTAGGAATATTTCGCGATTTATTTGTGACAAATATCAAAGCAATAAAACCAGGATTGGGTATCTTTTGGAATGAAGCCTTAAATTATGGGGGTTACCAGGTTATGTTGGAAAATGACTGGGTTATGCCGAAAAAGAAAAAGGTCCTCTGTTTATACTGGGGAGGTCCACGGGTTATGCTGGGATAAAATAAAAAAGCTCCTTGGGTTATGCCAGAGAGGTCCGCGGGTTATGTCGGGATAAAAGAGGTCCTTGGGTTATGCCAGGGAGATCCGCGGGTTATGCCGGGACAAAAGGAAAAAGGTCATTGGTTATGACAGGAAGGTCCACTGGTTATGCTGGGATAAAAGAAAAAAGTCATTGGGTTATGCCAGGGAGGTCCACAGGTTATGCCTGGATAAGGGATAAAAGAAAAAGGTCCTTCGGTTATGCTAGGGAGGTCCATGGTTTATGCCGGGATAAAAGAAAAAGGTCCTTGGGGGATTCCAGAGAGGCCCATGGGTTATGCTGGCATAAAAGAAAAAAGATCCTTGGGTTATGCCAGGGAGGTCCACGGGTTATGTCGGGTTAAAAGAAAAAGGCTCCTTGGGTTATTCCTGAGATGTCCATGGGTTATATCGGGATTACAGGCAAAAGGCTCCTTGGGTTATGCCAGATGGATAAAAAAAAAGGTGCTTGGGTTATGCCGGGATATCTAGGGAATGTGGCCATGTGCTACCATGATATTTTGGAATTTTTCTTCTTCTCTTTTTTTTTTAATTTTTATAGATAAAATACAGGAAAGATTTTGGAGGAAACATCCCTTTTAGGTTGGTTATTGCTGCGAAGCTGTCCCTAGCTCATGCGTATTTCCCTTTTTTGGTTGCACCTGCTTCTTGCACGGTTGCTTTGGATTACACCTGTTTCAACTTTTCAAACAAAGAACAATTTGTTAGTTTGAAATGGTGGTTGGTTTTATGGCCTTGATCATCTCAATTGCTTGACTTCGGCCCAGCTTCTATTGAGAACTTTTGATGCTTGCTGGTTTTGATGATGAATCTCTTCTCAAACTGAAAGGCTCGACTTTTGTAATTAACAACTCACCCGTGTGGGGCTTCGACACTTTCACTTTATTCTTTCTTTAAGACCTGTGTCCTTGACTTTCTTTGTCTCTTTCAATAAACTTTGATTTCAATCGATCCGCCATCATGGCTAGTCGGGATTGTCTTGATGCACCCACTCAGGCTGGGTACTTTTCTTTAGCTTTTGTTAAAGAGATCCTTGTAAAACAAGTCCTGCCACCGTTTCTTTGTATTAGTTTCGGGAACAGAGTTAGACCAAAACGGATTCAAGGAAAAATTAAACAAGAGGCAAGAAAATGAATTTAAAGAGAAGCATCCCTTTTGGGAAGAAAAGAAGGACTTATATAGGGTATGCAGGCTACAAATAGACATGACATGCTTCTTGGACTAGATGACTGACCCGCACAAACATCTCGTAAACTCATTGACCCATATTCCAAAACCAGTGAACATTGCCAAGACTCTTCCAGTGGTGGGAGATGTCTTCTGTTCGACTGACGGCGCCTTTTGCGGGTTTTTGCCAATCAACCACTCTCATTTCTCTTCTCATCGTCACCTGATAGTGCTCCTTGCGAGTTTTCACTAAACAGACTCTCTCATTTTCAATTTCTCTAGTCACCATCGCCTTATGGCTGTGCCCATAGGTTTTCACCAATAAGACTCTCTCATTTTATTTCTCTTAGTTTGATTACATCAGATTCCGACAATGGTATTTTTTCAATTCCTTCATCATCTCAATTGCACAAAGTCATCACCGCAGAAAGACTAGACATAATACTTTTTTACTACATCCGCATTCACAACTCCTTCAAGATTATTTCGTTCAATATCACCCAGATTCAGTGCTCCCCTCGGCAATATCTTTTTGATGATGTATGGACCCTTCCTGTTAGGAGAAATTTTTTTTTTTGCTTCTTGGTGATGAAGAAGAATGCTTGTTAACACAAGTTGTACCACTTCAAAATTCATGGGCCGTATTTTCTTGTTATAGGCACAAGCCATTCTTTGTTGATACAACTGCTCGTGACAGATTGCGGCCATCCATTTTTCATCAATTAAGGTAAACTATTCCAGCCGAGTCTTGAGCCACTCACTATCCTTAATCTCTGCTTCAACGATTATCCGGAGAGAAGGGATTTCCACCTCTACGGTTATAACAACCTTAGTTCCATAAACCAATAGGTACGGGGTTGATCCTACCGATGTGCGCACTGTAGTCCGATATCCAAGTAATGCAAAAGGCAACTTTTCATGCCATTGTCTGGAGCTCTAAATAATCTTTCTTAGAATCTTCTTGATGTTCTTGTTAGTTGCTTCAACAACACCATTCACTTTGGGCCCGATAGGGAGTAGAGTTTCTATGTGTTATTTTGAATTGTTCGCATACCTTTCCCATCAAACAACTATTCAGGTTTGCAGCATTATATGTGATAATAGTTGTGGGAATGCCAAACAAGCAAATAAGATTAGAGTTCTAAAAATCTACCACAACTTTCTTGGTGACTTATTTGAGAGTAATGGCTTCAACCCACTTCGTGAAGTAATCAATGGGAACCAATATGAATCTATGTCCATTTAAGGCTTTCGGCTCGATCGGTCAATTGATGTCCATGCCCCAAGAAATAAATGGCCAAGGTGCTGACATGGGATTTAGTTCTATTAGAGGTGCATGAATCAAATCACCGTGCACCTAACACTGATGACACTTTCGGACAAAGCTGAAGCAGTCATTTTCAATGGTTATCCAGTAATACCCTGCTCGAAGGGTTTTCTTTGCCAAAACATACCCGTTCATGTGAGGTCCATACACTCATGCATGTACTTCACGCATGATCCTTCTGGGCTCCTCAGCATCAACACATCTTAATAAGTTGAGATCCGGGGTCCTCTTGTACAAAACATCACCACTTGGGAAGATAATGGTGTCCCAAGTCACCGATTAATCCCGAATCCGAGGAAATTGATTCTGTTATTACAGTCTGCAAAACAGGAACCTGGATAAGGAATTCTGTTAACCCGGGAGAAGGTGTTAGGCACTCTTGGATTCCGTGGTTTTAGCACGGTCGCTCAATCATCGTTCACAATCTTTATATGACTTGTTATATACTTTTTACAATATGTGTGTTAATGCTCCGCTCTTATTTTTAGAAGAATTGCGACGTCACGAAAACACGTTTCGAGTCACACCGCAACCAGTACGCCTGTGACTTTAACGTATTTCAGTTTCGCCGAGAGTAAGATTTGGGTCACATAAATGCGCACCCGTATTTAGGAAAGGGTTATTATTAACTAACGCGCCTAAAGTAATTTTGCGTTTGTACTTTGCGAGGGCCATGAAATTTGCTGAACGGCACGCCTCGAAATCTAAGGTTCAATTTATAATAAAAAAATTAAAACGAGGCCATGCAGTTATCATTTTTTGTTTGGCGCGGCACACCTCGATTTTATTAAAGAAACAAATATTCTACTAAGTTAGGAGAAATTCCTATTTTTACGAAATTATACGATTAATACACCTTATTAGCTTGCATCTAAAAGCTCACGTGAATGGGATTAACAGAGTTATCTACAGCCACCAGCCACCGACAGTTTTTCTTGATTTTTTTTTTTTTATGACTAAACACTAATCAACTTTAAATTCATCTCCTAATGGTTTACTAACGTGCCTCCAACTATTCCAATGATCAATCTCCAGAACATATTTTCTTTTAAATTAGCCACAAACTTATGTTGAATAAATTCCAATTCATACATCATAGACTAACATAAAGGGATTTGAAAAGTATATGATGGTGATACAAATCAAATAAATCAGGAATTGACTTACATGGACTTAGCATTATTCAGAAATCAGAACGCACACACAACATCGATCAACAACATTCACAAAGGCATAGACAAGACATACATAGTAGATTTCATAATATTAATATGTTGGAGAGTAATTGCATGGTTGAGAAGAAGACAATACCTGGATTTACAAGAACAGATCCAACACGACTAAATAACTAAAAGAAACCGTAGTGTGGGAGTTCAGCCACCACCTTCGATTATCAACAAATTCAATCCAAAACAAACCAGAAAATGACCACGAACGGAACAAGAACCCGACGATCTCGAACGGAATCACGAACGGCACCGAACAGATCCCGAACGGACTCAAATCCAGACCTCAAAACGATTTCAATGGTTAAAATGTCGTTGGATGGAGAGGAGCTGCTGGTCGCGACGTTGCTTTCATGGCTGGACGTCGGAGCTGGTTCGACGGAGACTGCTGGCAGGTTAGAGGTTGACGAGTTGGTCGTTTGGTTTAAGCTAGCGGACTGGTTCGCTGGAGCAGTGACAGGCGTCGATGGTCGACTTATCGATGTAACTGGTTTCTGGTCGTGGACTGGGAGCTGGTATGGGTGTTTGACGACAGACAGCTTGTGGTCTACCGGAAGGAGTGGCTGGTCGACGAGATGAGGGGTCTGTTTTGAAACTGACCGGCGTGGCTCCGGGAGTTCCGGCGAGTATGGTGACGGAACAGAAGCTGGAGGTTTAGGGTGGTTGACTGGTGGCGTGCTGTGTGTGTGAGGTCGTGGGGATGAAGCAGAATCAGATAAGGATCGGCCTCTTTCAGGAGGGTTTTCTCTGGTTATTTTATGAAGAAGAAGATGAAGTAACAGTAGTCTCTCCTCTCTTTAATTTTTGTTCTTCTCTTTTGGAGAAGATGACTGCATAGTCACCTCTCCTGAAGAAGAAGCCGCCCGTGTCTCTATGAAAGAGATGAAGAGAAACCTTCTCTCTTAAAAACGTGAGTTCCTCCCCTTTTTGTTAATTTTTTATTCCCCATTGTATTGTTTTTCTTCACTTTTAAAATTAGCAGCAAAAAATTCCTTTTTCCCCCATCATTCACGTGATTCCCTCATATGTCTTTTTGTCTTTTTCTTTTTTGTTTTTATTCTCTTTTTTATTTTTTAATCATTCTCCCATCCCTCCCCCTTAGTGTAGTGTCGGGTTATTACGGGCTAGGTCCGAAAATTATAAAACCGGGTAGTTTGAACCCGAATATTATTCTTTGCCCGGAACCGAGAATGAGAACACGGTGGTATTAATTAATCACTACGTAAGCAAAATAACTATAAGACTAATAATTAAAACAAAGTTATTTTTTATATTTTTCAAGATTAAAGTTACCACAAAATACTAATTATATTATTTTTTTTGTTTTATAATTCTTGTTTTTTATATAAAAATAAAGATATAAAGAACTATTTTTTATATTTTTTAAGTTTAAAATGACTACAAAATATTAATAAAAATTATTTTTGTAATTTTCGTTTTTAATAAAAAGATAAAATATAAAGTACTATTTTTGTATTTTTCAAATTTAAAAATGATTACGAAACATTAATAAAACTATATTTTTTGTTATTTTTTATCTTAAGGTAGAAATAAAGTAAAAGAGTCAAAATTAGCTAAAATAGCTATATTATGCCTAAACTAAATATTTTATGCTAAAAATATAAAAATCTCGGGGAGGGTCAAAAATCACGTGTTTACAGCTGCCCCTCTTTGACTGAAAACACAAAGAGTTTTCAGACAAAGAACGACTAGACAAGTGTTTTTTGACCCGACCCTTGTTCGGAGGGACTAAACTAAAAGGAAAGGGATGTGACCGAGCCCTTGTATCTGAGCTGCCTACATATCCTTGGCTATAAAGGAATCAGGCCACGTGTAGTTCAGAAGTGAGTGAGGAAGGGGTATACCGAGGTGGAGAGCCAGTCGAGGTGCCGTTCCGTCGAGGTTCCGGTCCGTGGTCCTGCTATTACAACAAAAATCAAAACATGAGAAAGACTAACTAGGCCTATCAGCTACTAGTTACAAGATTCCTATCTATAAGTCTTCTGAAGCTTGATCTTGAGTATTGGTTGGTGCTTCATGCGGACTCTAAATTTGAACCTTGATACTTGCTAGTTGCAGGTGCTGCTTTTCGGATCAAGACCAGGTATGCAGTGCTTGTGACCTCGGCCATGTCTTAAGCACACCACATCTTTCATCAACTTCTGCACTTGGATTAACTCCTTGCCTTTTTTTTTCATTGTGACTAACTTCTGTTGATCATCTCGGACTGTTGACTCGCATTCTGGTCGCAAGTTTCTTTTGTTGCTAACTTGCATTGCACTCCGAGGTGAATTCCCTTACTTGTGATCTTCGAGCTATTCTCCTTCGAAGTCTGAATCTATCTTTTCTGATCCTTGTCGCCTTCCTTCTGATTCATGCTGGGGATTTCCGTTACACTCTGTCATTTTTCGATTGTTCACTACCCTTATCAAATCTTGGAAACTGAGACGCCGTTCTGCTTTTCTGGCGGGCTCCTGACTTTAACGACAAACTCTAATCATAAATCGCCGTTCCATTCTTCAGGCGGGCATCTAACTTCAACAACAAACTTCGAATATAACTTGCCATTCCATTCTTCAAGTGGGCATCTGATTACCAAAACTTGAACTGTATAGATCGAACGATTACCATCTCAGGAGAAAAAATTCATCTGACTAAGATTTTGACGCTAGGAGATAATTCCTCAGACTAGGTCTAAATTGTTGTGATCTCAGGAGAAAGATTCATTAGACCGAGATTTTGATATCTTAGGAGAAAGATTCATCGGACTAAGATTTCGACGCTAGGAGATAATTCCTCGGACTAGGTCTAAATTGCTGTGATCTCAGGAGAAAGATTCATCAGACTGAGATTTTGACGCTAGGAGATAATTCCTCCGACTAGGTTTTTGACGCTAGGAGATAATTCCTCAGACTAGGTCTAAATTGTTGTGATCTCAGGAGAAAGATTCATCAGACTGAGATTTTGATATCTTAGGAGAAAGATTCATCAGACTAAGATTTTGACGCTAGGAGATAATTCCTCATACTAGGTCTAAATTGATGCCTTACTTGAAATCTTCCAATTGTTGCTTCCTTCTTCTTGTTGCTTTCATCTAAAACCTCTAATTGTTGTTTTTCACTTCCTATTAAATTATCTTTAACTATAACTTCAAAAACTAAATCGCCACTCCATTCTTCAGGCGGGCTCCCTGACTTCAACTACAACTCCAAACTAAATCGCCACTCCATTCTTCAGGCGGGCTCCCTGACTTCAACTACAACTCAAAACTAAATCGCAACTCCATTCTCCAGGCGGGCTCCCTGACTTCAACTACAACTCAAGACTAAATCGCCACTCCATTTTCCAGGCGGGCTCCCTGACTTCAACTATAACTTCAAAAACTAAATCGCCACTCCATTCTTCAGGCGGGCTCCCTGACTTCAACTATAACTTCAAAACTAAATCGCCACTCCATTCTTCAGGCGGGCTCCCTGACTTCAACTATAACTTCAAAAACTAAATCGCCACTCCATTCTTCAGGCGGGCTCCCTGACTTCAACTACAACTTCAAAATTAAATCGCCACTTCATTCTTCAGGCGGGCTCCCTGACTTCAACTATAACTTCAAAAACTAACTCGCCACTCCATTCTTCAGGCGGGCTTCCTGACTTCAACTATAACTTCAAAACTAACTCGCCACTCCATTCTTCAGGCGGGCTCCCTGACTTCAACTATAACTTCAAAACTAACTCGCCACTCCATTCTTCAGGCGGGCTCCCTGACTTCAACTACTCAAGACTAAATCGCCACTCCATTCTCCAGGCGGGCTCCCTGACTTCAACTACAACTCAAAACTAAATCGCCACTCCTTCTTCAGGCGGGCTCCCTGACTTCAACTACAGCTTCAAAATAAATCGCCACTCCATTCTTCAGGCGGGCTCCCTGACTTCAACTACGACTCACTAATTTCATCCCATCCTTATCGCCTTCCTTTGTTTCTTGTACCCTTTTCTTCTTCCTGCATCGTCTCTTGGGCCATCCTTTCTTCTGAATTACCTTGTTTCGGAATTACTTTCCTCCTGGGTCATGTTATTTTCTCTTGACTGCTGGGGGCATCTTTGAATTGATTACTTACCTGCTGGGATAATCTTCTTTATTTCCTCCTTTTCTACTTCCTTCAAAACCTATCTCCCGAAATCGCTGGGGATTGAAATGTCATCAGCTGGGGATTACCCTGTCTGGGGAATAAATCGCCATTCCTCTCTTCAGAGGCGGGCTCCTGACTTCAAACATCTTTTTGAAAATAAATCGCCATTCCTCTCTTCAGGCGGGCTCCCGACTTCAACATCAACTTCTGAAAATTAAGCGCCATTCCTCTCTTCAGGCGGGCTCCCGACTTCAATCATCAACTCCGAAAATTAAACGCCATTCCTCTCTTCGGGCGGGCTCCTGACTTCAAACATCTTTCGAAAATAAATCGCCATTCCTCTCTTCGGGCGGGCTCCCGACTTCAACATCATTTTTTGAAAATAAATCGCCATTCCTCTCTTCGAGCGGGCTCCCGACTTCAACATCAACTCTGAAAATTAAGCGCCATTCCTCTCTTCGGGCGGGCTCCCGACTTCAATCATCAACTCCGAAAATTAAACGCCATTCCTCTCTTCTTGTACCATTTTATTCTTGCTGCATCGACTCTTGAACCATCATTTCTCCTGAATCACCTTGTTTTGGAACTACTTCCCTCCTGGATTGTGTTGTTTTCCCTCCTGACTGCTGGGGATATCTTTAGAACTGTTTACTTGCCTGCTGAGGATAATGATGCAGGGAAAATTTTCCTTCGTCCCCTCATTTCCTTTGACTCATGCGCTTGAATTTGTGCTGGGATCTCTTGTTGTAACCCTCTGCTTTATGTCGGGTTACTGGTTTCAAGACCTGCAATGTAAAAGACGGAAGACTTGCTTGAATTGCCTTCCTCGTTTCTCCGAGAAAATTTTCAACAATGGCAGAAAATTTTCTGCCCCAGTATTGGTGTTCTTCCTTGTGGCATGACTTTCTGCTATCAATAGCACTTTCTTTCCCCGTTTCAAATCAAAGAAAATTTGTTAGTTCAAAACATTGTGAGCGGTTGTGCTGCTCATGCGGGGTGGTTTTTCCTTTTCTCCTTTCCCTCGCTCGGGGTTCCCAAAACTTGTTGGGGAATGATTTCATTTGTTGGAGATGATATTCCTGCTGGGGATGGGTTTTTCCATTTATCCCTTCCCCTTTCTGTGTTTCTCAACTTGCTGGGGGTTATTTTGTTGAAGATGAGATTTCCTTTCTTCCTTTACCACTCTGTGTTGTCCGACCACCTCGGAACTTGCTGAAGATAACACTGCCGGTGGATTTTCATTTCCTCAAAATTGGTGTTTCACTCTTCTTGAAGGTTGTCGAGGATGACACTGGTTCGAAGACCATTTCCCTTAAGACTTTCCTTCTTCCCCAAGTAGGTATTGACTTTTAGAAAATTTTCAAACTGAAAAGAAAATTTTCTGCCCCAGTTTAATAATCTTCTTCGCACCCTACTTCTCTGCCGTCAATGGCATTTCCTTGCTTTGCATAATAATTGGAAAGTTGGTGGCAAGTTTTGAAGTCATTTCTCACTTGTTCTGACTAGACAGACTTTGATGGGAAATTTTTGATAAAAATGAGAAAGATAAAAAGAAACAAAATAGAAGACAAAGGAAAAAAGAAAATGACTCTCTAGCAAGAAATATCTATAAAAACTTATCAAACGCGAATACCAACTCTACTGGTCATGACATGCACATATGGCCTATCCTTCGTCGTTAATTGCCTTTCACGATTTCTGTCTCGTGATTTCCATCTGATTATCCCCTTTATTCGACTTGTAGTGCCCGAAGGGTTTTCACTTTCAAGCCTCTCTCATTTTGATTTTCTCTCAGCTTTCGTCGTCTTATGGTGCCTGTGAAGGTTTTCACCGGTAAGACTCTCTCATTTGTATCACTTTTAGCCGGGGATTGGGGTGTCACTGCCAAGACTCTCTCGTATTTCCTTTCTGCTGAGAATCAACGTCTTTTCTGCTGAGAATCAGCGTGTTATATTATGATAGGACTCTATCCCTCGCCTGACGCGGCATCTTTTGAAGACTGATCGGAAGGTCTTTCTTTGGACCGTAATGTGGGATTTGGATAGGGCTAGAAAGAAAGGGTATTGAAGGCTCAAAACAAAATCAATTTTGGGTTCAAAATTTACAACCTTCGGACCTAAATTTATTTACAATAAACACAATTTTTCTTTGCCCCAGCTTTTTACTTGGGGATTTTTATTTCTTTATTTACACTATGACCGAGCTGTGAAGCGCCTACGTATCCTCTTTAAGGAATCAGGTCAAACGTAGTTCCCAATTCCTTCTTTTCATTTTTTTCTATCATTTTTTCATTTTTTTTCTTTTTCTCTTTTTGTTGTTTTCTTTTTCTTTACTTTTTCTTTATCCCTTTCTTCTTCTGCCTTTCAAACTTGTGTTTCTAGTCTTTGCAACTAATTCCGAAGGAGGGGTATGAAAGAATTTAAAATAAGGTTCAAAGGGTTGACGATGGATAAAGTGTTTAGATAGCAGAACAAAATGCCTTCGTCATTCCAATCTTCAAAACATGCCAAGTGTAAACAACACAATTAACATTCGTCATATCTTTAAAGCACAGTTGGACAACACTCTCATTATTGTGAATGACCCCACTTCGATTTGGCCATCTTGCCTTTAACTGTTTCCTTTTTAGTTGCCCCGGTTTCACATGACTCGGGATCCAAATAATCTCAAATTGTTTTTATTTCCTTTAAATGACCCGATCATCTTCCAATTGCTTCATGATTAACTTTTAGAATTAAGCCACAATTATGTGCGCGCATGTCGTGTCACTAGATTCGGCGTTTGAACACAAGACAAACCTAAAGGGTAAAAAGAACTAAACAAATAAAAATGACCGGAAGTAACAAAAGACCGAAAGTTTCATTAAACTAATGACGAAATGGTTCAATGACGAAACAAGCAAAACAAACTAGAGTACAGCCCTGAAACAAAACTGGGCAAGACCAAAGCAAACTGCTAGGACAAAAGAGTTTGACCACAAGATAACCTTGAAAATAACTCGGACAACAGAAATGACAACAAAACGAACCACCAAAGCTCCATCTAGCTGACCAAAAGATGGAGTGTCTTTCCAACTACCAAGCACAACATTTTAGCCACTAAGTTCTGCATCAATATTGCCGAGGCTTCCATCTGCTTCAACATTTTTAGCTTCAGTCAATATACCCCCAGAGGATTCGTGTGCTCCCTGTCATCGTCATTGATCACAATCAACCATCCTTTTTGAATCATTCTTTCTATTTCCTTTTTCAAGGTACGACAACTCTCAATATCGTGCCCTCTGACATTGGAATGGTATGCACATCGTGCAGTAGGATCGAAGCTTCTTGCACGTGGATCGGGAGTATATTCGGGGAGCGGTGTAATCAGGCCGACATGCTTTAACCTTTCAAACGGACTTGCATAGGATTCTCCGATAGGGGTAAGAGCCTTTTCTCGCTTCAGCAACCTCTCCTCCCTAAACGCCTTATTTGGCTTGAAACCTGACCCGGGGGGTTTCCGGTATGTTCGTGGGGGTTGGTAGGCTTTTTGTGGAGCTGGGTACCTGGAAGGTGAAGTACGATTTTGGGTGTCCCTTTGAGAGTAGTGGTGTTGGGGACGGGAGTAGCGTTGTGAAAACATAGCTGGGGGACGAGTAATTGAGCTACTCGAGTGGTTGGAAAAGCTGTGATAGGTGGGTATATATGGAGAGTGTGAGGGATCATCTGGCATCGGGTTCAGTGTACGGGTAAGGACAGAGTCCAGGAAGCTAGGTGGTGGCGGGGGTGGTGCTTTTCCATCCATCCACGCCCGATACATATCAGCCACATGTTGTCTCAATATCTTGACTTCTTCTACTAACCCGTGGTTCCGTTCAACCAGCTGTTGTCGGGTATCGGTATCAACCCACTCAGTCTTGAGATTATCTGCCATTGTCCTCCGACTTTGTCTTATAGGGAAGAGTTATTTTAGAACCACAACCAACCACCTTTCTGAAAATGGACACAACAAAACGAAGCCAGCATGTCAGCATTAAGGTATCCCGCTTATTGATCATTCTTCTTTTTTTCTATCTTTCTTTTCTTTTTCCCTTTTTGTGGTTTTTTTTTTCATTTTTCTTCTTTTTTTTTCTTTTGTAGTTTTTTTTTCATTTTTTTTTTGTTATGGAAATGGTCGAATCCTATGTGGATTGCCTACGTATCATGACCCCGCATGAATCAGACCGAGCGTAGTTCTTGCAAATTAATGCAAGAAATAAAGAGATGTTTATTTGATTTTTTTTTGAAGAAAAATTGTAAAAGCCGACTCCAACTACAAACTTGTGTAGGAGATTTCTACAAGAATAAGAATATTTTTGGTGTCAATTATGACTATTTCTACAAAATTGGCCACATAATGGCTTATTTGACAAAATGACTATTTTTGCAAAATTTATTTAAGAAAGATAAACTTGAAATTTTTAAATTTTTTTTTTCTGTGGCTCATGGGGCATCGTTCGGCATCACCATAAACCAACACAAGAATATTTTTCATAAATTGGCCATATAATGGCTTATTTAGACAAAGTGGCTCTTTTTGCAAAATTTTATCAAGAAGATATAAATTCAAAATTTAATCCTGGGGCCTATGGGGCATCATTCAACACCGACACAGGCCAATACAAGACTGAAGAAGTTCAAATGCCAAAAGTGGCTATTTATGCAAGGACCGGCCATGTAATGGCTTATTTGATAAAGTGATTATTTTTTTTTTGAAAAGTTGAGTGATGACTCAAACTTAATTTTGCGGATACAACCTTTCAACTGTTTTGAGCAAGAATAGCATCACCCGACTCATTTATAACAAAATCAAAAATTTAACATTTTTTGGTTATTTTTGCAAAAGGGGTGTGAACCCGGACTTGATTTTGCGGCTATGGCCTTGCAACATTTCCACAAGGAATATTTCAAGGCTGCGGCTGCAATTTATTAAAAATGATTCAAAGTGGCTATTTTTGCAAAAAATAGCCTTCCGGCGTCCTTTCGGAACATTCGGTTATTTGCAAAAACGGCATCACTTTGATTTTATTGACAAAATTAAACACACATTTTTTTTTGATTTTTTTTAAAGGGGTGGTTGAGGGTTGCCTACTTATCCCACCTAGTGGCGAGAATCAAACCTGCGTAGTTCGGTCGGATTATTTGACCAATTATTTCAACAAAATTGTTCTACCTATTTTTCGAATTTTCTTCTCAAACAATTCGTCAATATTTCGATATCTAAAATTTCTCTCTTTTTGTTTTTCAGGAATTTATCCAATAATAATCTAGAACAAATAAATGCAACATATAACATGCTCGGTCTTTAATTTTCCGGGTCACCTGTCCTAGACGGACCCAACCCCTGTGTTGAGTTCCCTAAGTCAGATATGATGCAAATAAACGTCCTAAATCTAGGCTTAATATCCCGATGTTTTCAATGGTACTAGACCGTGTACCCGAGCAGACAACTCGGATTTGAGGAGGGAGCTACGTACCGGGGACCCGCGGGATCGTCCGGCTTTGTAACTTATCCTGCCTCTTTTCTTATTTTGGTATTGACACTAACAGAAAGGGGAGTCTCAACCAGTAAGCACATCCCCGGGGGTAAGAAGAGACGGGTTTTCGGCACAGTTTTATATACAGTTCACGCAATATCAAAGCGGTAAACATATAGCAATTTGTATATACAGTGCAACTAGTATCAAAGCGGTAGACATGTAGCACATTAATTAAACATGTAATAAAATCAGATATAGACAAAACAACAATTTAACTGAGCTCGAATTCTTAGACCATGAACCGAAGTTCAGAAAATTTTCCCCAGCAGAGTCGCCAGAGCTGTCACATCTCCTTTTTACCGCACCCGCGAGGTCGCGAGGGAGTTTTTCCAATTAAAGGACAATCGAAACGGGGTTTATTTAATTAATTCAGAGTCGCTACTTGGAAAAATAATGGTGTCCCAAGTCACCGGTTAATCCCGAACCGAGGAAATTTATGACTATGTATTACAATCTGCGAAACTAGAAACCTAGATAAGGAATTCTGTTAACCCGGGAGAAGGCGTTAGGCACTCCCGGATTCCGTGGTTTTAGCACGGTCGCTCAACTGCAATTTTTGTTTTTATCTGATTTCTTTATATATTTCAATTATGTGCTATTAATGTTCCGCTTTTCAATTTTAGGAGAATTGCGACGTCACGAAAACACATTTCGAGTCACACCGCAACCAGTGCGCCTGTGACTTTAATGCGTTTCAGTTTCGCCGAGAGTAAGATTTGGGTCACATAAATGCGCACCCGTATTTAGGAAAGGGTTATTATTAACTAACGCGCCTAAAGTAATTTTGCGTTTGTACTTTGCGAGGGCCATGAAATTTGCTGAACGGCACGCCTCGAAATCTAAGGTTCAATTTATAATAAAAAAATTAAAACGAGGCCATGCAGTTATCATTTTTTGTTTGGCGCGGCACACCTCGATTTTATTAAAGAAACAAATATTCTACTAAGTTAGGAGAAATTCCTATTTTTACGAAATTATACGATTAATACACCTTATTAGCTTGCATCTAAAAGCTCACGTGAATGGGATTAACAGAGTTATCTACAGCCACCAGCCACCGACAGTTTTTCTTGATTTTTTTTTTATGACTAAACACTAATCAACTTTAAATTCATCTCCTAATGGTTTACTAACGTGCCTCCAACTATTCCAATGATCAATCTCCAGAACATATTTTCTTTTAAATTAGCCACAAACTTATGTTGAATAAATTCCAATTCATACATCATAGACTAACATAAAGGGATTTGAAAAGTATATGATGGTGATACAAATCAAATAAATCAGGAATTGACTTACATGGACTTAGCATTATTCAGAAATCAGAACGCACACACAACATCGATCAACAGCATTCACAAAGGCATAGACAAGACATACATAGTAGATTTCATAATATTAATATGTTGGAGAGTAATTGCATGGTTGAGAAGAAGACAATACCTGGATTTACAAGAACAGATCCAACACGACTAAATAACTAAAAGAAACCGTAGTGTGGGAGTTCAGCCACCACCTTCGATTATCAACAAATTCAATCCAAAACAAACCAGAAAATGACCACGAACGGAACAAGAACCCGACGATCTCGAACGGAATCACGAACGGCACCGAACAGATCCCGAACGGACTCAAATCCAGACCTCAAAACGATTTCAATGGTTAAAATGTCGTTGGATGGAGAGGAGCTGCTGGTCGCGACGTTGCTTTCATGGCTGGACGTCGGAGCTGGTTCGACGGAGACTGCTGGCAGGTTAGAGGTTGACGAGTTGGTCGTTTGGTTTAAGCTAGCGGACTGGTTCGCTGGAGCAGTGACAGGCGTCGATGGTCGACTTATCGATGTAACTGGTTTCTGGTCGTGGACTGGGAGCTGGTATGGGTGTTTGACGACAGACAGCTTGTGGTCTACCGGAAGGAGTGGCTGGTCGACGAGATGAGGGGTCTGTTTTGAAACTGACCGGCGTGGCTCCGGGAGTTCCGGCGAGTATGGTGACGGAACAGAAGCTGGAGGTTTAGGGTGGTTGACTGGTGGCGTGCTGTGTGTGTGAGGTCGTGGGGATGAAGCAGAATCAGATAAGGATCGGCCTCTTTCAGGAGGGTTTTCTCTGGTTATTTTATGAAGAAGAAGATGAAGTAACAGTAGTCTCTCCTCTCTTTAATTTTTGTTCTTCTCTTTTGGAGAAGATGACTGCATAGTCACCTCTCCTGAAGAAGAAGCCGCCCGTGTCTCTATGAAAGAGATGAAGAGAAACCTTCTCTCTTAAAAACGTGAGTTCCTCCCCTTTTTGTTAATTTTTTATTCCCCATTGTATTGTTTTTCTTCACTTTTAAAATTAGCAGCAAAAAATTCCTTTTTCCCCCATCATTCACGTGATTCCCTCATATGTCTTTTTGTCTTTTTCTTTTTTTGTTTTTATTCTCTTTTTATTTTTTAATCATTCTCCCATCCCTCCCCCTTAGTGTAGTGTCGGGTTATTACGGGCTAGGTCCGAAAATTATAAAACCGGGTAGTTTGAACCCGAATATTATTCTTTGCCCGGAACCGAGAATGAGAACACGGTGGTATTAATTAATCACTACGTAAGCAAAATAACTATAAGACTAATAATTAAAACAAAGTTATTTTTTATATTTTTCAAGATTAAAGTTACCACAAAATACTAATTATATTATTTTTTTTGTTTTATAATTCTTGTTTTTTATATAAAAATAAAGATATAAAGAACTATTTTTTATATTTTTTAAGTTTAAAATGACTACAAAATATTAATAAAAATTATTTTTGTAATTTTCGTTTTTAATAAAAAGATAAAATATAAAGTACTATTTTTGTATTTTTCAAATTTAAAAATGATTACGAAACATTAATAAAACTATATTTTTTGTTATTTTTTATCTTAAGGTAGAAATAAAGTAAAAGAGTCAAAATTAGCTAAAATAGCTATATTATGCCTAAACTAAATATTTTATGCTAAAAATATAAAAAATCTCGGGGAGGGTCAAAAATCACGTGTTTACACTGCGAGATCCTTCTGGGCTCCTCAGCATCAACACATCTTAATAAGTTGAGATCCGGGGTCCTCTTGTACAAAACATCACCACTTAAGAAGAAAACACTTGCATGTCGTCTAATGGTTCTCATTTGGTCTCCAGTTGCTTGCTCGAGGTATTCTTGCATTTTTAGAAACCTTTTAATGTCATGGTACCATGGCTGGGTGATTGGTTATACCTCAACCGTATTGCAGTAACCATGCTTTTCCTTGATTTGGATCTCCAAAGGATCAATGCGGACATTGCCTGGGTAAGGCAGCATTGAGGCCAGCGTGGCGAGTGCATCAACTAGTTCATTGTGACACCGAGGGATGTACCTGAACTCTATCTACTTGAATGGCTTGCTAAGATCTTCCACATATTGCTGATAGGAAATAAGCTTAACATCTTGGGTTTCCCATTCTCCATTGGCTTGCCGGATAATCAAATCTGAGTCTCGCATAATTAATAACTCTTCCCCGTCTTGGTCAATTGCCATATTCATACCCATGTTGTAGGCTTCATACTCAGCAGTGTTGTTTGTGTAGAAAAACCGAAGCCTGGCTATGGCCGGATAGTGCTGACCAATGGGTGAGATCAAGATTGCAACAATTCCCACACCTTTTGCGTTACCGCCCCATCAAAGAACATCTTCCAAGTATGTGTGTCTTCAGAGATGGCTTCTATTGAATTTACTTCTTCATTTGGGAAGTAAGTGCTCAACGGTTGATATTCATCATCAACTGAGTTTTCAACCAAATGATCTGCCAATGCATGCGCTTTCATGCCGTGCGAGTGACATATACCATGTAAAATTTAGTGAGTTGAATCAGCCATTTTGCTAATCTCCCCGTGGGCATCGGTTTCTGGAATATGTATTTCAAATGATCCAACCTTGTTATGAGGTAGGTGGTGTAAGCTTGAAGATAATGTCTCAACTCTTGAGAGACCCACGTCAAGGAATAACACGTTTTCTCCAACAAAGTATACTTGGCTTCATAGCTGGTAAACTTCATACTCAACTAGTAGATCACCTGTTCTTTCTTCCTGGTTACATCATTGAGGACACAGCCAAATGAATTTTCCAAGACCATTATATACAAGTAAAGAGGCCTCCTGGGCTCTGGTGGGACCAAGACCAGCGGATTTGACAGATATTCTTTGATCTTATCAAAGGCTTCTTGACATTTAATCGTCCACTTAACTACTGCATCATTCTTCAGCAACTTGAATATGGGCTCACATGTAGATGTCAGTAGAACAATCAACCGGCTGATATAGTTTAATCTGCCCAACAAGCTCATCACATCTTTCTTGGTTCTCGGAGGAGGCAAATCCCGAATAGACTTTATCTTTGTTGGGTCTAACTCGATACCTCTCCTGCTGACTATGAAACCCAAAAGTTTGCCCGATGGGACTCCAAATGCACATTTGGATGGGTTCATCTTAAGATTATACTTGCGCAACTGCTCGAAGAATTTTCTCAAATCTCGAACATGATCATCCTGAGTTATGGACTTGATGAATACGTTGTCCACATATACATCTATCTCCTGATGCATCATATCATGAAAAATAATGGTCATGGCCTTCATGTAGGTTGCCCCAGCATTCTTCAAACCAAACAGCATGACTCTGTAGCAATATGTACCCCAAGGTGTGGTAAAGGCTATCTTTTTAGTGTCTTCTTCATCCATCAACACCTGATGATATCTGGAATAACAATCCACGGAGGATTTTATCTCATGTTTGACACAATCGTCAATAAGGATGTGAATGTTAGGCAAAGGAAAGTTGTCTTTGGGACTTGATTCATTCAAATCTCTATAATCCATGCATACCAGGGTCTTCCCATCTTTCTTTGGAATCGGGAATACATTGGCCAACCATGTAGTGTACCGAACCACTAAGATCACCCCTACATTCAGATGTCTCGTGATTTTTTCCTTGATTTTATCACTGATATCAGTTTTAAATTTTCTTTGCTTTTGCTGGACTAGAGGGCAATAAGGGTAAATTGGAAACTTATTAACCACCAGATCAATGCTTAGCCATAGCATGTCGTCATACGACCAAGAAAACACATCTTTAAACTCAAACATGAGTTGGATTATGGCATCCCGATTTTTCTCATCTATGTGAATGCATCTTGGTTTCCCGTGTTTCTTCAGAAGTTCCCAAGTTAACCGGCTCAGTGTCATTAAAGTTTGGCTTAGGTTTATTGTCAAATTATTCCAGTTCATAATTTATTTCCCTAAAAGCCTCTTCTTCATCTTATTCCAGTTCTTGGACGTATTTGGATCCGGACATGAAGTTCACAAGCATGTCATATTATTTAAAGCCGCATTATTAGAATTGAAAAGAAGAAATGAAAAAGAAAAATAACAAAATTAGAAAGAATAAAGAAAAATGAATGATGGAATATTGATATCATTTCTTGGAACTTGGAAGATAACATGGTTTACATTTTGGAAATTTAAAGACAAGATACTAAAGAGAACATTCGAGTTACACCTTGGAATAACTCGTGATGCAAAAAAAGTAGCAGGATAGGTCTACCGGGACTCCACTTGATTGGAAATGGCGTAGCCTTTCAGTTTTGAAGCTTGGCGCTTGGTCCCATGTATAGCACCTCTATAGTGCTTGTGCCCTCTCCCGGCTGAACCATGTGGGTTTTGTAGAGTATATTCCTCATTGCCATACATATTTACTCAATCTCTTTGGCCGTAAAGGCCTCTTCATCCTCTTCTTCACTGTACTTCGTCTTGACAAAAGGTTTTGTACAAATGTGACAATGGTTGTGGCCAAACCCATCCCTCATTCTTTCTCTCATCTACCCATTTTAGGCAGGGTCACTGGTTCAGATATTCCTTGCAGAGATTCTGCAAGGCCCTCCCCTGGCTTGAAACCATGTCAGATCATTTCCCTGACCACCATAATCGAGGCATTGTATAGGAAAGGTTGGGGACAAGGGTTTCCTTCTTCATGCTGGTCCGCCACCACATCTTCAAAAGCTTGGTAGACTATGTGTTCACTGCCTTCTCTCGCTTCAAGTCATGTGACAGATGGGTCCTGATAAATTGATTGTTCATCTTCTCCATGGACTACGATTTCCTGATTCTCATATTCAAATTTCACCATTTGATAGAGAGTAGATGGTACAGCTCATGCCGCGTGGATCCAAGGCCTTCCCAAAATAAAATTATAAGACATGTCCATGTCTAGCACTTGGATAGTCACCTTGGAATCCACCGGCCAATGGTTAGAATTAGGTCAATTTCCCCAATTGTGTCTCTTTTGATACCGTCAAAGGCTTGCACACAGACATTTTTTGGACGAATCCTTTTAGTCCCAATTTCCATACGCTGCAGTGTAGAAAGTGGGCACATGTCTACCCCAGAACCTCTATCCACCATAACCCTCTTCACATAATATCCCTCACATTTGACCGTTAGGTGTAAGGCTTTGTTGTGAGCGGCTCCTTCTGCAGGAAAGTCGTTTTTGCTGAATGAAATCAGATTGACAGTAAAGAATCTTTCCATCATTGTTTCTAGCTATTTTACTGAAGTTTCAGCTGGCACGTATGCTTCATTGAGAGTCTTCATTAAAAATTTCTGATGTTCATGGGATTTCATCAGCAATGACAGCAAGGACACTTGTTCAGAAAACTTTCGCAGTTGATCCACCACTTCATAGTCTGCCATCTTCATTTTCTGGAAGAAAGCTTCTGTTTCATTGGCACTTACATGTTTCTTAGATGGGAAACACCTTTTGGTGGAATTGTTCACTTATTCTATGTTGGAATACGTTCAACGGGGTGATTTTCTTGAAGCTCCCCCAAGATCTTTTTGCCTTTATACGTAATCACTGTTTGATGGTATTTACATGGAATTGCAGCCGGATTTGTCATAGGCTTCTATGGCACACATCCAATAACCACGGTCTCGTTTAGCCTCGATGGATTAATTGCCCCCCTCGCCACATAGGCTCCCTTAGGGACATACATCTGGGCTCCTTTTCTCAGTTCAAATCTATTTGGAGGGCTCAAGGTCACATGCTTTTCTTTGCGGCCTCGTGGAACATAAAGAACACCATCTTTGGGAGACATTGTCTCAGTTCCTATTTCAACTTTCTTTTCTGGTTCTGACTTGGTGAATTTGTTCTTCTTTTCCCCTTTATCTTGCTTCGGGGCAATTTCTAGATTTCTTTCTGTATCAGTAATGGCAATTATAGCCTTTAGTGCCGGATTAAATTCTTTATCTTCGCAAATCATCCTAATTACTGGCCCATTGATGTGGGCTGGCCATGGGTTAATAGTCATGTTAGGGGCATCCTCATCCCTTAGCACTATCTTCCTTGCTCTATCAGGTTCTCCACCACTCTTTTCAGGGTCAAATAATCATTTGTATCGTGCCCTTCTGCTCCTGAATGATAGGCACATCTGATACTAGCTCTGTAAGCGGGCGATGTTTGGTTTTGCCTTGTTTGAGGAAGTGGCTGCAGTAGACCCATCTGGACAAGCTTTGGAAATAGATTGGAGTGGAATTCACCGATTGGTGTAAAGTTTACCTCCTTATGGCTCACAAGGAGAAAAGTTATTCTGTGGAGGATGGGGATTATAGTGGTTTTAGTGAGGAGGATGATTTCTAGGGAATGGAGCTTGGTTTCTGTTGGCTTGTTGCTGGGGCCGGACAAAGGTTGATCATTCATGACCGCGTACGGCTGATGAGCATAGGCCATGTACTGATGGGGGTAGTAATGCTGGGGGGTTCTTTCTGGGAACATGGGTTTAAGAGCACGGTGTCTTCTTGCACCCGAAGCTGCCATGGGCATTTCCTCTTTCGTCCTACTGTTTGCCATTCCTCCAGACCCGCCTTGAATGGCTTGGGAGGTTGCTCTAATAGCTGATTGGCTCAATATTCTGTCTGTTTTCAATCCATTCTTCACCATTTAACCAATTTTAATAGCCTCTGCGAATGGTTTGCCCATAGATGACATGATATTCTGTAAATAATCAGCTTCCTGAGCTTGAAGAAATATTGTGACCATTTCCACCTCGTCAATTGGAGGTTTTACCCTTGATTCCTATTGTAATTACCCGACCGGTCGTTATTGGAATTTGTGTCCCGTTCCCCCATTAACTGTTTCCTCTAAGAACATTTCTACTATTTTGGTTTGCCAGGACGTTTAGTGTTAGGATTCAGAGTGTTTTGGGACACTTAGACCCTAAATGAGATCTAAAGAGTTGAAAAATGGCCCATAATCAGAACAGTGTGAAGACGACTTTGGAATGGAAATCCGATAGTTCTGTTAGGTGGATTTTTGGGTTGGGAGCATGTTCAGAATGTATTTTGGAGGTTCGTAGTATTTTTGAAGTTTCCGGTCCAATACTGAGTTTTTGATCTGATGGTCAGAATGGAATTCTGGAAGTTGCAGTAGCTCCGTCATGTCATTTGGGATGTGTGCGCAAAATTTTAGGTCATTCGGACGAGTTTTAGTTAGGTTTTTGATCGAAATTGTATTTGTATGAATATTAAAGTTCTTAGGCTTGAATTTTTTATTAATCGGGTTTCTGGTGTTGTTTTAGGTGTTTTAAGGATTGTTACAAGTTCGAATAAGGTATTAGGTGGTATTGGTGCTCTTGGTTGAGGTCCTGAGGGCCTCGGGATGATTTCGGGTAGTTAACAGAGGAAATTTCTAAGTTTTGCAACATCTGGTATTTTTGTTCCTTCTAGTAGTTTTTCTTTTGCAGCTTGGGAACCGCAAAAACGGAGCCGAAGAAGCGTTTTCCACATCGAAGAAGCGGGATTGGTCTTCCCCCTCAGGAACCGTAGAAGCGCTTGATTTTCCGCATAAGCGGTACCGCTGAAGCGGTTATTTGTCCGCAGAAGCAGAATCTGGCCCTTAAGTAAAAACCATAGAAGAATTTGGTGTTCCGCATAAGCGGGACCACAGAAGTGGCCCCTTGTCCGCAGAAGCGGAAATTACTGTTTAGAAAGAGCAATTTCGAGGGTTTAATTTCATATGTTTGAAAAATCGATTGAGAGCTCGGGAGGAGGCAATTTTGAGTGGGTTTTGAAGAGAAAGTCATTGGATAACGTTTCTTGATTCCTTTTTGTTATATTTTATTATTATATAGTTAAATATATGATGGGAATTCGAATTTTGGACCAAAAATTGGGTAATTTGGGGTAAAACTTCATTGGCTAGACTATTGAATTTTGAGTGGGCATTTGACCTTCAATTTGAGAGATTTTTATATAGTTAGACTCGTGAGAGTATGAGGGTCCAAAAAAATGTGAAAATTATTTGATTCCGAGACGTCGGCTTGAGAGGCGTTTTGGTTATTTTACCTAGTTGAATGAGTTACTTGAAGTGTTATTTGCATCATGCAATTAATTTGAATAGATTTGGGCCGTTTGGAGTCGGATACTCGTGGCAAGAACGTGGTATAGATTTGATTGAGCTGGTTCGAGGTAAGTTGCTTGTCTAACCTTGTGTGAGAGATATAACCCCTAGGATTTGAACCTTTACTGTTTGAATGCATCGTACGTGAGGTGACGAGCGCGTACTTGAGCTAATTGTTGTAAACCTGTTTCTACTTGAGGTATTTAAATAGAGATTTCTTGTTTACTTGTTCATTTAGACTATATGTTTAAACCTGTGCTAGCTTAGAAAAGCATATTTAGCTGACTTACTTGCTTAATTATTTAACTGCACTATCTGTACACTGTGAAGCATGTTAGGCTAGGAATTTCTATTACTTGTACTCGTTTAGCCTTTATTTTAAGACTATGAGTTGTTGTTTTTGTGTTTTTAAATTGGGACTACGGGACGGCTTCCCGGGAGATCCCCCTGTACTTTATATATTCTGGATTGAGGGTGCGGGATACCAAGAGATCCCAGGAACATGTAATTATATATATACTGGGATACCAAGATATCCCCAGCTTATTTTTTGAGGGTACCAAGAGATCCTCGGGATACCAAGAGATACCTGATGCATATGATGAGGATACCAAGAGATCCTGGGGATACCAAGAGATGCCCGACTATTTTTCTTTGTTGAGAGCAATATTTGTGGTATTGTTACCTTTGTTTTCCATTACTGTTCTTCCTTATTTATCTGGTCTAGATTCTCACCGTAGACTTTATTTAAACTGCTTCCAGTTATCTTATTATTTCTTATGTTTTCTCTCAGTAGGGCTCTGACCTTTCTCGTCACTAACCAGTCGAGGTTAGGCTTGGCACTTACTAAGTACCGCTATGGTGTACTCATGCCCTTCGTGCACATATTTTTTTTTCATGTGCAGATCATCCAGGTGCCTCTACTTAGGCGCACTATCAGTGAGGTAGGAGGACTACGGAGACTTCAAGGTAGATCTGCTACGTCCGCAGGCGAGTCTCCCTCTTAGTCTATCTCTAGTACTTAGTTCTCTTTCTTCCGGTTGTTAGATATTCTGGAGTTTGGAGCCTTTACTATACACTTCTGTAGCCTGTATTGCCCGTGAGTTTTCAGGTTTTGGGAATTATTTAATTTGAACTTGTGATATTGATTTGTACATGCCGAGCGACATTCAGTACATTTTCTTTTAGTTATTTAATTTGGTTTCCTCTATTTCTCCACTATAATTATATTTTCGCAATATTAGGCTTAACTGGTTGTGGGGACTAGGATCCATCATTACATGTTCACAGTCGGTGAACTAGGGTCGTGACACGTGTTCACGCCATTTGATTGCATACTCCCTAAAACTCTCAAAAGACTTCTTTTTCAGATTTGCCAACGAGTTTTGGTTTGGAGCATTGTCTATATTGTACTGGAACTGTCTAACAAAGTCTCGCGAGGTCGTCCCAGATATGCCATCGAGAGATATCCTGATCCATGTACCACTCGGAGGCGATATCCACCAAAATTCCCCCAAAGTAAGCCATGAGAAACTCTTCTTTTCCTCCAGCTCTGTGCAACTGATTGCAATATTTCTTAAGGTGAGCAATAGGATCACCGTGCTCATCGTATTATTTGAACTTTGGACTATTGAATCGCATAGGCAAATGCACATGAGGGAACACAAATCAGTATATGACACACTCTTCTGCCCACTCAAACCCTATATGTTTTTGAGGCTCTGCTCCAGGCTTCTCATCCTGGTTTCCATTTCGTCCTCTTCGGGAGTTTTGGGAGTCTTGTCCTGTCCCGTTGTGAACTCAAATGTAGGTGGCTGAGAATATGTGTAGGTGCGGTACTGAGAAGGCTCCTTTGGTAAGTAGGTGTTTGGAATGTAAAGGACGAAAGATCAAAAGTGGGCCTAGGCAGTGCAGGCTGTGTTGTGGCTGAGCAAGGAGGAGCGGTGAAGATATTGGAAGCCGCTCCAGATATGAACATCTGGGGGCGAACTTCAAAAGGTGTTCCTATGAAATGAGCCGGTATGGTGGGCTGTCCCAGTGAGGTATTTGGATGAGTGATGGGAATATTAGAGGCACCCCCCTGATCTGGCGAATAGTTCGGGGAATCCGGGGATGGTACTTGGAGGCTCCCTGCCATTCGTCCATTCATACCACATCTCCATGACCCTAAGACGTAGGATCCTGTTTTCTTTAATCGTTGTAGATTCTGAGGCTAGAATATGCGAGACTGGGCTATCATCTGGGATGGGAATTGCTGGAAAGGTAATTTCCGAAGACATTTATATGCTCTCATTTGATCTGGTGAAGCAAGGATGTGAGGCTAGTTTACCAAAAAAAGCCACCATTTCTATAAAACCTGGACTGGATGTGACGACAACAATCAGTTAGCTTGAGGCAAATAACAGATAGGTAATCGCACGTTGGGGTGTGATGCACCTATACTGTTAAGTGGGTTTCTGCATGTTTTGCAAAGGTTGCAGGTGTCATCTCGGCTTTTCCTTATGCTTTCATATTTTGTTCCTTTAATTTCCACTCACTTTCCCTGCTTTGTCTTTTCCTTTTGCCTTTTTCTCTTATTTTTCTCATTTTTCTTTCCTTTTGCCCTTTTCCCTCATTTTTCCATTTTTCTTCTCTCTCTCTTTTCTTTTCATTCTTGCCTTTGCTTTTTGCCATGGTTTCTTTCTCTTGGTTTTCTTATTTTCTCTCCCTTTTGTTTCTTTTCCTCTCTTAATTTTTTATTTTATTTTCTTTCCTCCCCAATTTTTTTTCTTTTAGGGATACAGTCGAATCTTATGGAGATTGCCTACGTATCATGACCCCGCATTAATCAGACAAAGCGTAGTTTTTGAAGATTAGGAAATGGAGAAAATAAGGTTACCTTTTTTTTTCTTTTTTCTTTTGGAATTTTATGAAAGAAATACTTTAAAATATGAAAGGAAATATTTTTTGATTTTTTGATTTTGATTTTTTTTTTACTTTTTTGAAAGAAAGACTTCTAAAAAAATTCATTTGCATTTGACTTGCACTTTGAGAATTTTAAAAGTAAAAAAGAAAATATTTTTATTTGAATTTTAAATTGTTTTTCTTTATCTAAAGAAGAAAGAAAATATATTTGGATTTTGGATGTTGTCTCTTAATTTTAGAAAGAGGGGCTCTTTTTTTTTATTAGTATTTGAATTTTTGAGCTTCTATTTATTTACAAAAGCACTTATAAAGAAAAGCAAAAATATTTTTGGACTTCAATTTTTCAAAATTTTTATGGATATTTACAAAAGAAAGACATCTAAAAAGTATTTTTTTTTTGGATTTTTATTTTCTGATTTTTTTTGGATTTTGTTTTTTTTTTTTGGAAAGATAGTTCAAAATGAAGGAAATCCGTATTTTGAATTTTAATTTCTATTGATTTTTTTTCACATGAAAGATATTAGAAATAAGGCAACCAATTTTTTTTAAGTTTAAAAACTACTTTTACCTTTTTTTTAAAGTTTCTAAGGAAAGATCTTTAAAGAGGGAGCTAAAGGAAAATATTTTTGGATTTTTTAAAAATCGGTGTCAGAACCATTTGGGTATTGGGTTTTCAAAATAGGTGACTAATTCACTCAACCCTAATACTGTTATTCCCTTTTTTTTTTCTTTTTTCCAAATTCCTCCCATTATTTATAAGCCGGTCAACGTGGAAATCCGAAGCAAATGCGCAAATAGTAAGTAGGATGCATCAGGATGGTCTTTTTATTTCTGGTCATCTATCCTAGACGGACCCAACCCCTATGTTTAGTCCCCTAAATCAAATGAACGTGATGCAAACAATCACTCGTACTAGGGATCCGACATGAGGTCGAGTTATTTTAGGTTCAATACCTGGGTATATGTTCTAGATTGTGTACCTAAACAGACAAGTCGAGTTGAGGAGGGGGCTACGTAGCGGGAACCAAAAGGCCATCTGGCTTAGTAACTTGTGTGGCCTCTTTCTTATTTTAAGGTATGACCCTAACAGAATAGGGAGTCTTAACCACTGAGCACATCCTCGAAGATGAGAAGAGAAGGGTTTCGTAACAGTTTTATATATACAATTCATATAATATTAAAGCGGTGAAATACTTAGCACATTAGGATGAAACATATAGGAAAATCACATAAAGCCAAATATAACAACTATTCTAAGCTTGAATAATTAAACACTGAACCGAAGTTCTGGGTCTGTTTCCCCAACAGAGTCATCAGAGCTGTCACACCTCCTTTTTCCTACACCCTCGGAAAGAGGGTATAATAAAGGGAGTTTTTCCAATTTAAGTGACATTATTCGAAATAAGATTATTTATTAAATTTATTCAAATTCGCCACTTGGGATTAGTTTGTTTCTAGTGTCCCAAGTCACCGGTTTATTTTAAATCCCAAATCGAGGAAGATTTTGACTTTCCTTTTGTAGTTTGCTAACCAGAAATTATGAATAAGAAATTCTGTTAACCCGATGGAAGGTTTTTAGGCACTCTCGGATTCTGTGGTTCTAGCACGATTGCTTAAACTATGATAATTGTCCTATTATCTGATTTTAATACATGTTCAAGCCTATGTGCATTTTAGCTTATTTACCACTTTTATAATTTTAAGGAATATTGCAACGTTATTAAAATATATCTCGAACCACGTCATATAAATGCACCCGTGGGCTTTGATATATTTTAACATCGTTGAGAATTGGGTTTTGGGTCACATAAATATGCACCCAAATTTTGAAAAATAGATTATTAAAATACGCGCCTAATGTGGCTAACGTGTTGATAACTTTGCAGGATGCCGTAAAAATTCGCTAAATGGAACGTCCCGAGTTCTAAATATTTTTAATGGAAATAATTAAAGAGGGCCACACAATTTTTTATTTCGTTTGGCGCAGCGCACCTCAATTTTATTTTTAAAGGATACTAGACTAAGGTTTAAGGGTGGTGAACTACTATGTTGTTTAAGATGGCCTTCCTAATAATTATTTTTGAGGGACTTACTAATTGGTTAAAGTCATAAGGACTAGAAATGGGATGTTAATTTAAAATCTACTCACTAAATAAAAGACAAAGATGACACAACTGGGCCTTAAGGAACAACCAAATATTTAATGTTTGAATTTGTGAAGCTGCATGCGTACAAACGCCTCAGCTATATAGCTGATTAATGTTTTGGGCCTCTAAACATACCCATTTCAATCGCTTTGGGTGCCTAATTTGTTTAATTCTCTTAAATTCCAAATCCAAAAGCCCAGGTAAGTTAGGAACCAAGTTGGGCCATGCACAAATAAAATCAGGGCTCAAATTTTATTCAAACAAAAGACAGTCATGTCTTGGCTCATAAATGAGCCCTAATCCAATACTGATTTTAATTTGGACCTCACAATATTGATCTCAAATAAAAATTAAACATAACAATTTGTAAGTAAATGGACAATTCAAACTCATTCAAATCTGACACATGCTCATTTTTAATTCAAATTTCATGTTTTTATTCAGATCATGTTTAAGCTGATTAGTTACTACACCCATCTCTGAAATTCAACAACAAACTAAAGTGATTTCGAAATTTTAATTCCTTGATCTCAAGGCTAAACCACTGGAAGTAATTACTGCAACACAAAACCTTTTCAAATATTTGTTAGGCACAAATTAACATTGGTGTGAGCATGGCTGCTGGTCCTAGAATCCATTTCAAGCTCACATTATATTCTGAAGTAGATATTTAGACTAACTTTGAAACAAACATAAAGAAAACACTATAATTTCATTAGACTAGAACTAACACTACTAAATAGGGGTTCATGAGTTCAATACTCCTATTATTACAAGTAATAACCCGTCCAGGCCATGTAACTCTCACATTTCCAGCGAGCCTAGATTAAACATACATGTTTGCAAGTAATTGAGGATACATCAGATCAAAATAAGTAAATCTAACATGAATCCGATAATATGAATGAAATTTAAAAGACACATGTGTAATAGTTCATCATTTCTTCAAATTTGATCACATATTTTTTTATTCAATTTTCATATATCATTTGGGGCCAAAGGAATACCTGGAAATTAGAACAAAAATAATAAAATGGGGGGTCAACTAAGAAGCATCAATGTGACAGTGTTTAACAAGTAAAATCACCCTAGGAATTTAAGAAGATCAGCTCAAATTCAAGCTTGAACCAATAACAATGTGAAAAAAACCAGCAGAAATCTTTTCAGCAGAATTCTCAAATTTTATCTCTCAACTCTAAATAACATTCTAGGATCTGAGAACTTAAGAACTTTAAGATCTGAAAATTTTCCTCTCAAAAACTCCCAGGATTTCAAACTCTCAGGTTTTTTATTTTTTAGACTTCTAAGACTTTGAATTTCAAACTTTACATTTCTGGACCTCTAAAAATTTGTTTTGCAAGGCAGGGCATACTGCCTTTTATAGACAAAGATTAGGGCAATTTTCAAATTTTATTTTGACTTTAGGTCTCTCATTTTGTGACTTCTTTAACAAGCTAGCATCTAAAATTTAAAAAGGCCCTTGCTAGAAACGTTTAGGGATTTCTCACGTAGTTACTGCAAGATTCCTTGACTTAAACTACCTAGATTTCCCTTCAATACCCTGCTTTATTACCCCTGCATCTACCAATTCAACAGGCCAGACCAATTGGGTCATAGACCCCAAATTGAGACTATTTGAGCCTACCGCTTCTCGCAACTAACTACAACATTTATGGGCCTGAATTAACGCTAAAGTCAATCCCTCAAACATGGAATCACTTCTGACAAGTCCCACTTTAAGGCAACAATTTAATGGTTGACCTAAAACTCCCTAACTAAACATTGAAATAGATAAATAAACTAAACTATAGGGTGAATCAAGAAAAATAAAACTAGTTCAATTAATCAGTGGGAAAAAAGGGACCCAGTTCAAATCCAGAAAAAATAACAAAACAAATTGACAAATTAATGATTTCAAACAAACGGGGAACTAATTAAACTATGGAATTAAACTAAGTGAATCAGAAACAAATTAAAAGAGAAGAACAATTTTGAAAATTCAAAAAAAGAACTGGACTCACCGACCAAACTTGAAATCTAACTGGAGCACTAGTTCGACCTAAAATGGTGGCAAACATTTGTTCTTGTTGAAGAACAAACAAGTGTCACCATTCTGTGCCGCAACCAAATTGAAATGACTCGAAATTCCCAAAACAATTCGCATTCATGACCCCGTCTCGAGGCCTTTAGGGTTTTATCTTTAGATTTGAAATTTTCGGAGCTGCAGGGACATTTGAAGTAATCTGGACGGAGATTTGTAATGAAGGAGAGGCAGGGGCTCAGGGGTGTGAGTTTGCGATCGAGTAAAGGCGGCGCCGGCATCAGAGAAAATGTGGCGGCACTAGGTTTTTGCAAATTCGAGGGGCTCTAGTGGGATTCGAAGGAAAATGATAGGGGATTCATGATGAGGGAGGGAAGTAGGTGCTTTGGTGTGAATTTGGATACCATTGGAGACTCGCCGCCGCCGTGATTGATCTCCAGCGGCGGCAGACGGTGGCTCACGACGGAATATGATGGTCTCTAGGGTTATTTAGTCAGAAAGGAGAGATGAATGGGTGGGGTGGTGGTCGTTAGGACACTTAAATGTCAAGACACCATCAGTTCTCCATCGCTGGGTTAGATTAACCTCGATGGTCCTGATTGATTTGAGCCAAAACTATGTCGTTTGAGGAGAAGGGCGAATTGGACCGAGTTGGGGTGTATTTGGGCTTGGGCATCCGATCTTAGGGGGAAGGGGGAGAACTGGGCTTAAAAATTGAAAGAGACAGGCCCAAAACAATTCCAAGTCTAATTTCTTCCTTTTTATTTTCTTTTCAAAACGAAATCTTTCTTCTTGTCTCTTTTTTTTTTCAAACAAAAATAAAACCTAAATTAATTTTCAAAACTAGATTATCCTACCCCATTAATTAACTCCAAGTAACAATTAGCCACAAACTAATTAAGTTCCAATTTAAAAGAATCTACGCGAATTCGAAGCTCAACAATTAAAAGTACAAGCATTGAGTTATTTTGTGATTTTTTATAATTTTTTTATAAAAAATACTAATTTATTGATTAATTTGAAAATATAAAATTAAATCCTAAATGCAAATGCAATATTCTGTATTTTTTAAATGAATTATCTAAAACTAAACTTACACACATAAATGAAAACACACACAAAATCACATAATTATATCCTAAAAAATGAATAAAAGGAAAATCCTAATTTTAGAGATTCTGTAAGAATAATTCAAATGAGGCAAAAATCACGTGGTCACAAGGACGGTCATGACCCATTTTCATAATTTTTCATGAGGGCGCCTGACACCCTTGTCAGCAAGTCATTGCGAAAATATTACTAAAATACTTATATTGCTTTTAATTAGAAATAAGCGGAATAAAAAATCAACTTGAAATTTAAACCAGAAGAGATAAGTAATATAATAAAATAGTTACAAACCCAAAAATAATCGTCTACTAAAGTGTGTGCCAGAATATGGTGTCACAAGCTACGGGCAACTAGTAGAATATACAACCAAAAGAATATCATACTATCCTACTATTCGAATCAAAATAGGCAGAAATAGAAATGCAACAGAAGGACTTCTTCGGCTGCGGATCGACATGGAGAAAAAGTAGCTCACCATAGAAGTCCCACGCTTGCTCACGGATGCACACCAGAGTAATAATCAGATCCACCTATCTCAGACCCTGTACATTCAAGAATAAAAGCGTAGCATGAGTGCATAAACAATATGTACCCAGTAGTATCCCATCTAATCTCTAAGAAATAGAGTTGAGAGGTCAACTTGATACTCACTAAGATCAGATAATATTTTAAGTGTAATTTTAACAATGAGAAATCTCCGTTAGGCAATAGTTTACATGTACATAATTCATATTCTCACTAGCATTCTATCTAATCAAGTATTTCGGTTACAATTATCAATTCATTTCATGCCATGAAAGGCAATATCAACATTTAGTATTCTCAGGCAAAGCTATATAACCATGCACAAATAAGTTGAGGCGATGACCCGAACCAACAGAAATAAACTGTGCCCTTGGAAAGGATCGACGGCGCGCCTATTGATGCATCTATTCATACCGAGACGATCGGCCCGATCCACAATTTAGAGGAAAGTATTAAGTGTACCCACAAGGCACATCAATAGTCATAAATGCCAAGCATGACTTCCATAATTATACAAATACGTTATTATTCCTTTTTTAAATCTCTAGCATATCCTAGGTGCTCGTACTAACAAGATAATATAGAGAGTCATATAAAATAAGCATTATATTGGTCCAAAACTACCCGGACCATTAACATAGTAGTAGCTACGCATGGACTATCGTCACCTAGTGCATGCGTAACCCCAGCATTTAGCAACAATTACTCAATTATTAATCTTATGGGGACAATTCCCTCTTACGATGTTAGAAAGAGGACTTACCTCGCTGCAAATGGCACTTCCAATATCAAGAACAAGCCCAAGCCCGTACTTCGAAGTCAAACAACTCCAAACTAGTTAAACGGAGTAAGAACTAATTAATAGAGGCTCACAAGATCAATTCCTAGCTATTTAAGTAATTCCCTAACCATTTACATGAATTTCCTAAATTCCAACTCCGAGCCAACGTACCCGGATTTCGATATTTTTCGAAGAAATTATTCTCTACAACCTAAGTATCAACTATATATGATTTCTAGACCATTTTGTATCACATTTCGTGCTTAAATCTTAGTTTTATTGAAACCCCAGGTCTAGCTCTAACTCTTTGATTTTATCTAATTTTTAGTATTTAATCTACCTAATATACATGTATTTAAACTAATAATGAATGGGAGTAACCTACCTTGAAGTGCTATGTTGAAATCCTCTCTTTGGAAGCCCCCAAATCGCCTAAGTATGGAGTGTATAATGAAAAATTGTGTTTAAGTTCGGATTAAATGAAGCCTACTGCCCAGTGATTTCCGCTTCTACGGTTAAGGGATCGCATAAGCGGTCCCGTACCTGCGAAGATGGAGCTCCATCTGTGGAACTGGGCAAGAGGGGGTTGGACCGCTTCTACGTCTGAGGTCTGCATATGCGGAACCGCTTCTGTGATTTCTACTGTCACTGGTTCACTTCTATAATTTTCTCCTAGCCCGCCCCTTTCGCTTCTGCGATAGCCTGACCGCATCTGCGGTCCTAGAACCACAGATGCGGTTATGACAGAAGCAACAAAACCTTCAGCTTTTCTTATGTTTTTGTACTTCGCTCGAACCTCACTCGTTTGATGCTCGGGGCTCCCGAGACAGGCACGAACAAACCAACAAGTTTAAAATCACGAGGCGGACCTACTCGAATCCTCGGATCACTCAAAATAATGCTAAATCTTGGAATCACACCCTAAAATCAAATGAATCAAAATATTGAATCTTCAAGTTCTTAATTCTCCTATAATGGGTCAAAACACCTTTAAACTACTCGGATTGACCCCAAATTTTACGGGCAAATGTTAATCAACATTACAGGCATGTACCAAGCTTCGGAACCAAAATCCGAGCCCGATATCTAGGGAATCAATGATTACTTAGTTTTTTTAATATTTTAAAACTTCAATTAAACAATTTTAGATAAAAATTAATTTCTCATGCTAGGGACCTTTGAATTCGATTTCGGACATACGCCCAGGTCCCATATTTTCCCACGGACCCTCAAAAATTGTCAAATCACAAATCCGGGTATGTTTTTTAAAAATATTGACCAATGTCAAACTTGGTCTTTTAAGAAAATCTTAAAGACGCAAATGTGCATATTTTACTCAAAACCCATTCCAATTCCGGAACCAACCGCCACCGCAAGTCTAAAAATAGTTAAAGCAAGTTTGTGAGGATTTATTTAGGGGAACATGGTTCATAAGGGCAAAACGACTGGTCAGGTCATTACATTCTCCACCTCTTAAACTAACGTTCGTCCTCGAACGGGCATAGAAAAGTACCTGGGCTGCTGATAAGTGGAGATATCTGCTCCGCATGCCCTCCTCAGATTCCCAGGTTGCCTCCTCGGCCGGTTGGCCCCTACACTAGACTCTCACCGCAGAAATCTTCTTGGACCTCAGCTGGCGATCCTTTCTATCAATAATAGCAACCGACTCCTCCTGACAGCCCCAACTCTCATCTAATTGAATGTTGCTGAAGTCCAACACGTGGGATAGGTCGGCATGATACTTTCGAAGGATCGAAACATGAAAAACTGGGTGAACTCCTGACAAACTAAGGGGTAAGGCAAGCTCATAACAACCTCCCCAACTTGCCACAACATCTCAAAGGGCCCAATAAACCTAGGTCTTAGCTTTCCCTTCTTCTCGAACCTCATAATGCCCTTTATTTGCGAGACATTCAAGAGAAATTTCTCGCCAATCATGAATGATACACCACGTGCCTTCTGATTTGCATAACTCTTATGTCTGGAATGAACTATGTGGAGCCTCTCCTGGATCAATTTTACCTTATCCAAGGCATCCTGTTCCAAATCTGTACCAAGTCTCTTATGCTTGCCAGGCACAAACCACCTGAAAGGAGAACGACAATGTCAACCATATAAAGCCTAATATGAGGCCATCTCTATGCTGGACTGGTAGATGTTATTGTACTCAAACTCCGCTAAGGGCAAGATTTGATCCCTCTGCCCTTCGAAATCAATTGCACATGCTCTAAGAATATTCTCCAAAATCTGCACTATCTGCTCCGACTGTCTGTTGGTCTGAGGATGGAATGCTATGCTAAGCTCTACAAGAGTCCCCGACTCACCCTCCACGGTGCTCCAGAAATAGAAAGTGAACTGAGGGTCTCTGCAGATATGATACACACCGACACACCATGCAATCAGACTATCTCCCGAATATAGATCTGAGCATATCTCTCTGCTGTATAAGTAGTCACCACTAGAATGAAATGGGCCGACTTGGTCAATCTATCCACAATGACCCATACTGAATCAACCTTCCGCAAAGTCCATGGTAACTTAACTACGAAGTCCATGGTGATGCGTTCCTACTTCCATTATGGTATGGGCATCTGCTAAAATAGGTCACCTGCCCTCTAATGTTCATACTTGACCTTCTGGCAATTCAAATACTTAGTCACATACTTCACTATGTTCTTTTTCATCCCCCGCCACCAGTGACACTGCCTCAAATCATGATACGTCTCCGTGACCCCGGTGAATAGAATACCGCGAGTTGTGTGCCCTTCCCTCTCCCTCAAACAATCAACATTAGGAATACATAGATGACCCCTAGAGTCGCAAAACACCATCCTCGCCAATAGAAACCTCCTTGGCACCTACCTGGATTATCATTTCTCTAAGATCCACCAAATGTGGATCATCATAACATCAGGCCTTAATCTCTCCCAATAATGAGGACTGAGCCACCACACATGTTAGAACTCGGCTAGACTCTGAAATGTCCAACTCACAAGCATGTTAGCCAAGGAATGGATGTCTAGAGCTAGGGGACTCTCCTCTGCTAGAATGAATTCCAAGCTACCCATGCTCTACGCCTTTCTGCTCAAGGCATCCGCGACCACGTTTGTGTTGCCCAGATGATAAAGAATGGTGATGTCATAGTCCTTTAGCAACTCAAGCCACCTGCACTGTCTCAAATGGAGATCCCTCTACCTGAACAAATGTTATAAGCTGCAGTGATAGGTATAAACCTCACAAGGCACCGCATACAAATAGTGCCTCCATATCTTAAGAGCATGAACAATCGCTGTCAACTCCAGATCGTGTACAGAGTAATTCTTCTCATGAATCTTGAGCCTACGCGAAATATATGTAATAACTCGCCTCTCTTGCATCAACACATATCCCATACCAACGCATAAAGCATCACAATATACCGTATACATCCCAACACCAGAAGGCAACACAAGAACTGGCACCGTAGTCAAAGCTATCTTGAGCTTCTAAAAGCTCTCCTATTAATCATCAAATTAAATGAATGGGGTACTCTTCTGGGTCAATCTACTCAATGGTGATGCGATAGAAGCCCTACACAAATCATCGATAATAACCTGCTAACCCAAGGAAACTCCGTATCTCGGTCACTGAAGTGGGACAGCCAACTCTGAACTGCCTCATTCTTCGTGTGATCTACCTTAACACCCTCTTCAGACACAATATACCCCAAAAATGCCACTGAATCAAGCCAAAACTCACACTTGGAGAACTTAGCATATATTTTCTTCTCTTGCAAGGTCTGAAGCACACTCTCAAATGCTGCCCGTGCTCTTCCAAGCTATGCGAGTATATCAAGATGTCGTCAATGAAAACAATTAAAAAAAGAGTCAATATAAGGCCTGAATACCTGTTCATCATATCTATAAATGTTGCTGGTGCATTGGTCAAGCAAAATGACATCACTAGAAACTCATAATGGCCATATCTAATCCTGAATGCAGTCTTTGAACCATCTGAGTCCGAATCTTTAGCTTATGATACCTTGACCTCAAGTCAATCTTAGAGAACAGCCTAGCTCCCTACAGCTGGTCGAACAAATCATCAATACGAGGTAACTGGTACTTGTTCTTGATGGTGACCTTGTTCAACTAGTGGTAATCAATGCACATCTGCCCATCCTTCTTCTTCACAAATAGCACTGGTACGCCCCAAGATGATACACTAGGCCTGACGAACCACTTTTCTATTAACTCCTCTAACTGCTCCTTAAGCTCCTTCAACTCCTTAGAAGCCATACAGTATGGTGGACTATATATGGGCTATGTTCCTGGAGCCATATCAATACATAAATCAATATCTCATTGTCTATCCTCCACCTCTAGGATAACCTCTGCCGTTTGCCCTCCACCTCTAGGTGGTTGGGTAGCTGGCGCTGGAGTCTGGGGCTGCTAATCCTGTTGTACTGCCTTACCCCAAAGCCGTGGGCAAGTCCTCCTCAGATGACCCAGATCTCCACACTCGTAGCATGCTCTAGGTACCATAGCCTGCTGCCCTAAAGTATGATTCTGCTTACTTGGATACCCACTAGAAGGATTCTGGATAGCTGGAGAATGACATGAACTCTCCGGCATGGCACTAAAATAGGAATCAGGGGGCTAGGGGGACCTGAATGTCCACTGGAGAAACCCTGAATAGCTGGTAGGCGGTAGGAACTCTCTGGCATAACACTAAAATAGGGGCGTGCTGGAGCCCCTCGGGCAAGTAGTGGTATTGAAACTGGTGGCCTACTAGAATGGCCCCTCCTAAACTGACCTCTGCCCCTAGTTGGGGCACCTCTGAACTCACTGGACAACCTAGCTCTCTTATCCTGCTATATTTTCTCTCTAATCCTTTGGCGATATCCCTCAATCTGATAAGCAATCTCGACCACTAGCTGATACTTTATGCACATCTCCACCTCTCAAGCCATACTAAATCGAATCCCGGGCTGCAATCCAGCGACAAACCTCCACACCTTCTCCGTATCTGTAAGAAGTATCATGAGTGCATGGCGGGACAACTTGGAAAACCTCGCCTCAAAGTCAGTCATAAACATCTGACCCTACTCGAGCTACTCAAACTGGTACTACAGCTCCTCCTCTCAGTGGGCGGGATATACCTATCCAGTAACAACTGTACAAACTGATCCCTAGTGATGGGAGGAGAACTCGCTGGTGTGACGACCCAAAGGGTCATCACTTATTTTATTAATAATTTCGAGCTTCCTGAGGCCTTGAAAACCTCATTCTATGTTACCTCGATTTACGTGCACGATCCGAGCATGTAGCCGGAAAGATTTTGTGATAGAAAATATGAATTCTATGAGAAATTTGGATAAAAATGATATTAATATTGATATGGTTGACTTCGGTCAACATTTTTGGTATACGGATCCGGACCCGAGATTGGATGGTCCCGAGAGGTCCGTAGGAAAATATGGGACTTGGACATGCGTCCGGAGTCGAATTCGAGGCCTAGAGCCCGAGTTATGAATTTTTATGTGAAATTGTTTTTGATGCAATTATTAAAGGAAATAAATTAATTGACCTAGGTATCGGGCTCGTATTTTGGTTCCGACGCCCGGTACGAGTCTTAAATATTATATATGTGACTTCTGTAAAGTTTGGTGACATTTGGATGTCGTTTGAGATGTTTTGGACCTTGAGTCCCAAGTTTGAAAGTTTTGAAAACTAAAGGTATGAAAATCATGCATTTGAGGCTTGATTTGATGAAAACGAGGTGATATTGGCGATGTGATCGCACGAACAAGTTCATAATGTGTTTTTGAGGTTATGTGCATATTTGGTTTGGAGCCCCGAGGGCTCGGGTGAACTTTGGATAGGCCACGAGATCAATTTTTCATGTTAGAAGTTGTTGTCTGCAGAGTTCGCAAATGCGAACAATAGTTCGCAAATGCGAACTCCCCACTATTCTGCAGAGTTCGCAAATGCGAACAATAGTTCGCAAATGCGAACTCCCCCCTATTGTGTCTGTGTTCGCAAATGCGAACAATAGTTCGCAAATGCGAACTTGACCCTTCTGTGCCTGTGCTCGCAAATGCGAGCTATAGTTCGCAAATGCGAACTGGCCACTATTCCGCCTGGGTTCGCAAATGCGAACAATAGTTCGCAAATGCGAACCTCCCCATATTTAGCTTGTGTTCGCAATTGCGAACAATAGTTCGCAAATGCGAACTTCCCAGTTTTGCCTTGGCTTCGCAAATGCGAAGAAATGTTCGCAAATGCGAACTTCCCACCCTTAGCTTATTTTTCAAACTCCAGAAATTGGTCGGGGTTCGCAATTGCGAACCCATGTTCGCAAATGCGAACACAGAGACCTGAAAAACACGGATTTCAATCATTTCTTCACATTTTTACAAAACCAAAACACCCATTTGCGATTCTTCAAGGATTTCTTCTTCATCAAATCGAATGTAAGTCACTTTTTACTTAATTCTTTCAATTCCTAACATCATTAAACATGTTTTTCATTAGAAATCAAATGTTTTCATGGTAAAATTCTTGTTTTTGTTAGAAAATAGGGTTTTTCATAAATTGGGGAATTGGACCTCGAATTGAGGTCCGATTTTGAAACAAATTATATACATGAACTCGTGGGGGGATGGGTAACCGGATTTTGGTCCTAACCCCGAATTCCGACCATGTGGGCCCGGGGTTGAAATTTACTATTCATGGCAGAATGTTGTAAAATTGGTATTAGGAATTAGTTTGTTGAGTAGAATTGATGATATTAAATCAATTGTGTATAGATACGGTTGGATTGGAGCCAAATTGAAAGAAAAGACATTTCCACGGATTGGATTGTTCATAAGCATTCGAGGTAAGTGTTTGTTCTATCCTAGCTTGAGGGAATAGGATTATGTGTTATGTGTTATGTGATCGAGTGCGGTGTATGGGCTGTGGTGACGAGCATCCATACATTGGCGTCTAGTATGACCGTGAGTCGTTGGAAAATGATATTTTGAGATACATTACAGGTGAATCGTTATTGTTTTCCCTTGTTGGGACTTGTTGTGAAGATAATTATTGATTTCCCTTGATGGGACGATTTATGAATTGTTGTTTCTTTCTCTGCCCTTAACTGTGATTGTTATTTGGGTGAGGAAGAGTGATAATGCACGAAGGGTGATGTCGTGCCATGTTTATTTATTTATGCACGAAGGTTAATGCCGTGCCATGTTTATTTATTGATTATGCACGAAGGATCATGTCGTGCCTGTTATTGAACCATGTACGAAGGATCATGCCGTACTATGGATGTGAGGATGAGAGTAAAAGCACGAAGGGTGATGCCGTGTACTTTAATTGTTTGTTTGGTGAGGATGAGAGTAAAAGCACGAAGGGTGATGCCGTGTACTTTATTTGTTTGTTTGGTGAGGATGAGAGTAAAAGCACGAAGGGTGATGCCGTGTACTTTATTTGTTTATTTGGTGAGGATGAGAGTAAAAGCACGAAGGGTGATGCCGTGCAATTGCTTGCTATTTCTTGAAGTGATATTATTCGTGTTTACATTATACTTTGTCTTCTTTGCGAAATTATTAACCTGTGGTTAATTGTTGAATTCTTTAAGATATTCCTTATTGTGTTATTACTTGATTATTTCTTGTTATTTTGTGGTACACACATATATATTGAATTGCACAGGTTTATGTGAGTGTATGGTCCTAGGCTTGTCACTACTTCGCCGGGATAGGCCGGGCACTTACCAGAACATGGGGTCGGTTGTGCTGATGCTACACTTCTGTGCGTTTTTGCACAGGTCCAGGTTACGATCAGGAGCAGCAGCAGCAGTAAATCGATTGCGTGAGAGCTAATCGTATTTGAGACCGAGGTAGCTTGCAGACGTCCGCAGGCCCGGCGTCTCTTTATTTATTTATGTTATTAGTTGTAGTCTCTTTGTTCCGAGACAAACAGAATTATGTTATATTTCCTTCAGACTTTTATGTGTAGTATTCTATAGTAGTTCGTGAGTTGGTGACTCCATGTCTTGGGTAGAGGATTTCAGTATGATTTTCACTTTGTGATTTGTTATTTCCATTTCGATAAAGTATTCCGCATTTATTTAATTAAAATTGTGTTAAAAACAGGATAGTATGAATACAATGGCTTGCCTAGCTACCACGAGTAGGCGCCATCACGATCCCGATGTTGGGGGAAAAATCCGGGTCGTGAAAGTTGGTATCAAAGCTCTAGGTTACATAGGTCTCACCACTCACGAACAAGCTTAGTAGAGTTTGAGAGGTAGGTACGGAGACGTCCGTACTTGTCCTCCAGAGTCTATTGAGTTAGGAAAGAGTCTCTCATTTGTTCTTTCTTGTCGTGCGACTTGTTCCTCAATTACCGATTGAATTTCTATTCTATCCTTTCGCGAGATGGTAAGGACACGCGCTTCTTCGTCCGTCGACCAGCAGCCCGAGCCCCGTGCGGCTCCCGCGAGGGCGGGGGCCGAGGCCGTATCGAGAGGCCGTAGTAGGGGTAGAGCTCGGCCGCGAGCGCCTACTCCGGCAGGTGGAGCCTCATATTGAGATTGACGAGGAGGTTCCGGTTCCGGCAGCTCCAGTGGGCCCAGCTCAGGTCCCGGGAGAGGCTTTAATTACCCCGGATCTCCGGGATGCTTTGGTCGGAATAGCGGGATTCATGGACAACATTGCTAGAGCGGGTTTATTATCGCTTGCCCCGCCCACTTCTCGGCCGGAGCGAGGGGCCCGTACTCCTATCGCTCATATTCCGAGCCGTAGCTCCTCGACCGCGAGCACCGGCAGTCCGGCCACCGTGGCCACTCGGTCCGGTACCAGCAGCTCATGCCGGTGACGGAACGGCCATGACTTCGATTCGTTATGGAGGCTTGACTCGGTTCTCCAAGCTATTTACCACTACATTCGGCGGAGCCACATCAGAGGATCCTCAGGACTTCTTATTCGGTTGCCATGAGATTCTCAAGACTATGGGGATCGTGGAGACAAACGGGGTTGACTTCTGTACCTTCAGGACTTGCAGGATCCGCCAAGACTCGGTGGAGAGATTATTGCTTGACTCGACCAGCAGGGTCCCCAGCTTTATCATGGGACCAGTTTGCGGAACTATTTATGGAGAAGTTTCTCCTTGCTACTCAGAGGGATGTACTTCGGAGGCAGTTTGAGCGCCTCCATCAGGGCACTATGACAGTTACACAGTATGAGACGAGATTTATCGACTTGGCTCGTCATGCAGTGGTGATACTTCCCACGGAGCGGGAGAGGGTCCGCAGATTTATAGATGGGCTCAATCAGCCGATTAGACTCCAGATGGCTATGGGTGTGGGAAGTGACATATCATTTCAGAAGGCAGCCAATGCAGCACGCAGAGTTGAGATGGCTCTCGCTAGAGGAGGCGGTTATTCTTCGGATAAGAGGCCTCGTCATTCGGGTAGGTTTGGTGCTTCTTCCTCTGGTAGCAGAGAATCCTTTGATAGAGGCCAGTCCTCCAGGCCTTTTCATTCCGCCCTTCAGGCTTCACAGGGTGGACCAGGTGATCGTGGTGTTCGGGGGCATCATTCAGACCAGTCTACTATTAATGCTCAGCCTCTTCAGAGTGTTCGTGGAGGCCATTCAGGTCGTCAGGGCCAGCAGCCCTATCAGTCTAAGAGTTGCTACGGTTGTGGTGACCCAGGGCATTTTATCAGGAATTGCCCTCTAGCAGCGGGCAACTCTCAGCACCGAGGTCCTCGTCCTATGATTCAGGCCCCAGCTGACCCTCAGCCTCCGCCTGCCCAGCCAGCCAGAGGCGGGGTAGAGATTATAGAGGTGGAGGTCGAGACCGTAGAGGTGGAGACCGTCCAGCGAGAGGTGGAGGTCGGCCGGTTGATGGTCGTCCCAGAGACGCAGCTCAGGAAGGGAGGTGCGGATCCCCGATTCTATGCTTTACCGCCCGGGCCGCAGGCGAGAGGCATCGACGCCGCGATTACTGTGTACTATTCTTGTGTGCGACGAGGTGCTTCGGCATTATTTGACCTTGGATCTACCTATTCCTACGTGTCTTCTTACTTCGCACCGTATTTGGTCGTGCTCAGCTATGCTCTGGATATTCCAGCTTATGTGGCTACACCAGTGGGTGACTCCATTGTAGTCGATCGGGTGCATCGTTCGTGCGTAGTTATATTTGGGGGTCTTGAGACCCGTGTTGATCCGTTGCTCTTGGATATGGTAGATTTTGATGTCATATTGGGAATGGACTGGTTGTCCCCATACCATGCTATTCTTGATTGTCATGCTAAGACTGTCACCTTAGCCTTGCCAGAATCACCCCGATTAGAGTGGAAGGGTACCTCAAGCCACTCCGTTCGCACCGTTATTTCTTATGTTAAGGCTCGACGTATGGTCGAGAAGGGGTGTCTAGCTTATTTGGCTTATGTTCGTGATTCCAGCGCAGAAGTTCCTTCCATTGAGTCGGTCCCTATTGCACGGGAGTTTCCTGAGGTTTTTCCTTCAGACCTGCCGGGCATGCCACCCGACAGGGATATTGATTTCTATATTGATCTGGCGCCGGGCACTCAGCCCATCTCTATTCCACCCTATCGTATCGCCCCGCCGGAGTTAAAGAAGTTAAAAGATCAGTTGCAAGACCTTCTAGAAAAGGGCTTTATCAGGCCCAATGTTTCTCCCTCGGGAGCACCCGTGTTATTTGTGAAGAAGAAGGATGGTTCGATGCGGATGTGTATTGAATATCCGGCAGTTAAACAAGGTGACTATCAAAAATAAATATCCACTGCCGAGGATTGATGATTTGTTTGACCACCTCCATGGAGCGAGGGTATTCTCTAAGATAGACTTGAGATCAGGCTACCATCAGCTGAAGATCAGGGCGGCTGACATTCCTAAGACATCCTTTCGCTCTAGATATGGGCATTATAAGTTCTTGGTCATGTCCTTCGGGTTGACCAATGCCCCGACAGCATTCATGGAGTTGATGAATCGGGTATTCAGGCCTTACTTAGATCTGTTCGTGATAGTCTTTATAGATGACATCCTGGTGTATTCCCGCAGCCAGGAAGAGCACGAGTAGCACCTCAGAGTGGTTCTTCAGACTCTGAAAGATAACCAGTTATACGCCAAATTTTCTAAATGTGAGTTCTGGCTGAGTTCGGTAGCATTTCTGGGTCACATTGTATCAGTGGAAGGTATTCAGGTAGACCCAAAGAAGATTGAGGCAGTCCAGAATTGGCCTCAACCAGCTTCAATGACTGAGATCCGGAGTTTCTTGGGATTAGCAGGGTACTACCGTCGTTTTGTAGAGGGGTTTCCTTCTATTGCAGCCCCGATGACCAGGATGACCCAGAAGGGTGTCCAGTTCCAGTGGTCAGAGGAGTGTGAGGCGAGTTTTCAGAAGCTCAAGACAGCCTTGACCACCGCACCAGTGTTGATACTACCTACAAGTACAGGGCCTTATACGGTTTATCGTGACGCATCTCGTACAAGCGCTTGGAGCGGTATTGATGCAGGATGGTAAGGTTATCGCTATGCTTCGAGGCGAGTTAAAGATACATGAAAAGAATTATCCGAGTTCATGATCTTGAATTAGCGAGCAGTGGTTCATGCCTTAAAGATCCGGAGGCATTATCTATATGGTGTGACATGTGAGGTGTACACCGATCACAAAAGCCTATAGTACTGTTCAAAACGAAGGAGTTGAATCTACGACAGCGGAGATGGTTAGAGTTGCTAAAAGACTATAATGTTACGATATTATATCACCCGGGTAAGGCCAATGTGGTGGCCGATGCATTGAGTAGAAAGTATGCCAGCATGGGTAGTCTTGCATACATTCCGATCAGTCAGAGACCATTAGCTCTAGATGTCCATGCCTTAGCCAACCGGTTCGTGAGATTAGACATTTCTGAGCCTAGCAGGGTGTTAGCCTGCACGGTCGCTTGTTCTTCATTATTAGAGCGTATCCGTGAGAGGCAATTTGATGATCCTCATTTGCGTGAGTTGAGAGATACAATACAGCATGGAGGTGCCACACAGGTAAACCTAGATGATAATGGGGTATTGAAATTGCAGGGTCGAGTTTGTGTGCCCAATGTCGAAGGAATTCGAGAGTTGATATTAGCAGAGGCCCACAGTTCGCGGTATTCTATTCACCCAGGTGCCGCGAAGATGTACCAGGACTTACGGCAACACTATTGGTGGCGCGGAATGAAGAAAGATATCGTTGCGTATGTCGCTCGGTGTCTAAATTGTCAGCAGGTGAAATATGAGCACCAGAGACCTGGTGGTGTATTCCGGAGGATTGAAATTCCCGAGTGGAAATGGGAGCGGATCACTATGGACTTCGTTACTGGACTTCCTTTGACTCGGAGGAAATTTGATGCTATTTGGGTCATTGTTGATAGACTGACCAAATCAGCACACTTTATTCCAGTATCTGTCTCCTACTCGTCGGAGAGGTTAGCGGAGGTTTACATTAGGGAGATTGTTCGTCTCCATGGGGTGCCGGTATCTATTATCTCTGATCGGGGTACGCAGTTTACCTCGCGGTTCCGGAGAGCGGTTCAGCAGGAGTTAGGCACCCGAGGTTCGGCCGAGTACGGCATTTCATCCTCGGACGGACGGCCGGTCCGAGAGGACTATTCGGATTTCGAGGACATGCTTCGAGCCCGTGTTATTGATTTCGGAGGCTCGTGGGATCGGTTTCTACCATTAGCCCAGTTCGCCTACAATAACAATTACCAATCTAGCATCCGGATGGCTCCGTACGAGGCGTTGTACGGTAGGCGATGTCGATCACCGGTCGGATAGTTTGAATCGGAGAGGCTCGGTTGTCGGGTACGTACTTAGTTCGGGAGGCCTTGGATAAGGTCAAGACTATTCAGGAGAGATTGCGTTCAGCCTAGTCCAGGCCGAAGACTTATGCGGATCGTAAGGTTCGAGATGTAGATTTCATGGTCGGTGAACGAGTATTGCTCCGGTGTCGCCTATGAAGGGCGTGACGAGGTTTGGGAAGAAGGGCAAGCTCAGCCCTCTAGGTATATTGGTCCATTTGAGATTCTAGACAGAGTGGGAGGGGTGGCTTACGGATTAGCTTTGCCGCCTAGCTTATCAGCCGTACATCCGGTTTTTCACGTATCTATGCTTCGGAGATACTACGGTGATCCCACACATGTGTTAGACTTCAGTATGTCCAATTGGACAATGATCTATCCTACGAGGAAGAGCCGGTGGCTATTCTGGACCGGCAGGTTCGACGGCCGAGGTCGAAGAGTTATCCTTCTCGTGCATGTTCGGTGGAGAGGTCAGCCCTCCCGAGGCATCGACCCGGGAGTCCGAGTCTGATATGCGGAGCCGTTACCCACACTTGTTTCCTGACTCGGTACTTCTTTCTTTTGTCCGTTCGAGGACGAACGGTTGTTTTAGAGGTGGAGATTGTGACGACCCAAAGGGTCATCACTTATTTTATTAATAATTTCGAGCTTCTGAGGCCTTGAAAACCTCGTTCTATGTTGCCTCGATTTACGTGCACGATCCGAGCATGTAGCCGGAAAGATTTTGTGATAGAAAATATGAATTCTATGAGAAATTTGGATAAAAATGATATTAATATTGATATGGTTGACTTCGGTCAACATTTTTGGTAAACGGATCCGGACCCGAGATTGGATGGTCCCGAGAGGTCCGCAGGAAAATATGGGACTTGGACATGCGTCCGGAGTCGAATTCTGAGGCCTAGAGCCCGAGTTATGAATTTTTATGTGAAATTGTTTTTGATGCAATTATTAAAGGAAATAAATTAATTGACCTAGGTATCGGGCTCGTATTTTGGTTCCGACGCCCGGTACAAGTCTTAAATATTATATATGTGATTTCTGTAAAGTTTGGTGACATTTGGATGTCGTTTGAGATGTTTTGGACCTTGAGTCCCAAGTTTGAAAGTTTTGAAAACTAAAGGTATGAAAATCATGCATTTGAGGCTTGATTTGATGAAAACGAGGTGATATTGGCGACGTGATCGCACGAACAAGTTCATAATGTGTTTTTGAGGTTATGTGCATATTTGGTTTGGAGCCCCGAGGGCTCGGGTGAACTTTGGATAGGCCACGAGATCAATTTTTCATGTTAGAAGTTGTTGTCCTGCAACTGGTCTGCAGAGTTCGCAAATGCGAACAATAGTTCGCAAATGCGAACTCCCCACTATTCCGCAGAGTTCGCAAATGCGAACAATAGTTCGCAAATGCGAACTCCCCCCTATTGTGTCTGTGTTCGCAAATGCGAACAATAGTTCGCAAATGCGAACTTGACCTTTCTGTGCCTGTGTTCGCAAATGCGAGCTATAGTTCGCAAATGCGAACTGGCCACTATTCCGCCTTGGTTCGCAAATGCGAACAATAGTTCGCAAATGCGAGCCTCCCCATATTTAGCCTGTGTTCGCAATTGCGAACTTCCCAGTTTTGCCTTGGCTTCGCAAATGCGAAGAAAAGTTCGCAAATGCGAACTTCCCACCCTTAGCTTATTTTTCAAACTCCAGAAATTGGTCGGGGTTCGCAATTGCGAACCCATGTTCGCAAATGCGAACACAGAGACCTGAAAAACACGGATTTCACTCATTTCTTCACATTTTTACAAAACCAAAACACCCATTTGCGATTCTTCAAGGATTTCTTCTTCATCAAATCGAATGTAAGTCACTTTTTACTTAATTCTTTCAATTCCTAACATCATTAAACATGTTTTTCATTAGAAATCAAATGTTTTCATGGTAAAATTCTTGTTTTTGTTAGAAAATAGGGTTTTTCATAAATTGGGGAATTGGACCTCGAATTGAGGTCCGATTTTGAAACAAATTATATACATGAACTCGTGGGGGGATGGGTAACCGGATTTTGGTCCTAACCCCGAATTCCGACCAAGTGGGCCCGGGGTTGAAATTTACTATTCATGGCATAATGTTGTAAAAGTGGTATTTGGTATTAAGAATTAGTTTGTTGAGTAGAATTGATGATATTAAATCAATTGTGTATAGATACGGTCGGATTGGAGCCAAATTGAAAGAAAAGACATTTCCACGGATTGGATTGTTCATAAGCATTCGAGGTAAGTGTTTGTTCTATCCTAGCTTGAGGGAATAGGATTATGTGTTATGTGTTATGTGATCGAGTGCGGTGTATGGGCTGTGGTGACGAGCATCCATACATTGGCGTCTAGTATGACCGTGAGTCGTTGGAAAATGATATTTTGAGATATATTATAGGTGAATCGTTATTGTTTTCCCTTGTTGGGACTTGTTGTGAAGATAATTATTGATTGCCCTTGATGGGACGATTTATGAATTGCTGTTTCTTTCTCTGCCCTTAACTGTGATTGTTATTTGGGTGAGGAAGAGTGATAATGCACGAAGGGTGACGCCGTGCCATGTTTATTTATTTATGCACGAAGGTTAATGCCGTGCCATGTTTATTTATTGATTATGCACGAAGGATCATGCCGTGCTCTGTTATTGAACCATGTACGAAGGATCATGCCGTACTATGGATGTGAGGATGAGAGTAAAAGCACGAACGGTGATGCCGTGTACTTTATTTGTTTGTTTGGTGAGGATGAGAGTAAAAGCACGAAGGGTGATGCCGTGTACTTTATTTGTTTATTTGGTGAGGATGAGAGTAAAAGCACGAAGGGTGATGCCGTGCAATTGCTTGCTATTTCTTGAAGTGATATTATTCGTGTTTACATTACACTTTGTTTTTCCTTGTGAAATTATTAACTGTGGTTAATTGTTGAATTCTTTAAGATATTCCTTATCGTGTTATTACTTGATTATTTCTTGTTATTTTGTGGTACACATATATATATTGAATTGCACAGGTTTATGTGAGTGTCTGGTCCTAGGCTTGTCACTACTTCGCCGGGATAGGCCAGGCACTTACCAACACATGGGGTCGGTTGTGCTGATGCTACACTTCTGTGCGTTTTTGCACAGGTCCAGGTTACGATCAGGAGCAGCAGCAGCAGTAAATAGATTGCGTGGGAGTTGATCATATTTGAGACCGAGGTAGCTTGCAGGCGTCCGCAAGCCCGGCGTCTCTCTCTTTATCTATATTATTAGCTGGAGTCTCTTTGTTCCGAGACAAACAGAATTGTGTTATATTTCTTCGGACTTTTATGTGTAGTATTCCATAGTAGTTTGTGAGTTGGTGACTCCACGTCTTGGGTAGAGGATTTCAGTATGATTTTCACCTTGTGATTCGTTATTTCCATTTCGATAAAGTATTCCGCATTTATTTAATTAAAATTGTGTTAAAAACAGAATAGTATGAATACAATGGCTTGCCTAGCTACCACGAGTAGGCGCCATCACGATCCCGATGTTGGGGGAAAAATCCGGGTCGTGAAAGCTGGCCCCAAGAATATAGGACTGCTACCATCTACGTGCCCTGCCCTCAAGCTGAAAAGTAGTGAAGTCAACTCCATGCGACTCCAATATCCTCATGTTTTGCAGTCTATCCCTGTATTTGTCTATGAAATCATGGGCATCCTCGTGATGCTCACCCCCAAAAATTGGAGGGTGAAGCCTGGTCCATCTATCCAATAACTTTTGTGGATTACCATCCACAACTGGCCAGGGCTGGGGTGGCACTGCAGCAACTGGCTGACCCCAATCTACAGGTAGTGCACCCGGAATCTCATATACAGCAGCTGCATGGCCTAGAGCCTGAGCAGTAGTGGTCTGGCGCCCCCTCCTGCCTGTGAAGTGGCTAGGTCTGCTAGAAATAAATCAATATGAGTCATAGTGTCCATGAACCATAGTATGCGGCCCATGACCTCCTGAAATCCCGGTGCTGTCATGAAATCTACTGGGATAGGCTCAGTTGTGAGCACCTCGCCCAACTCCTCAATAATAGGATCCTCCACAAGATCTGCTAGTGGTGCAACTAAACAAGTTATGGGTTGCCCTCATCCTCTATTGTAATGACCCAATCGGTCATTTTTTAAGTTTACGCCTCGATCCCCAATTAACTGCTTCCCCTAAGTTCATTTCTGCTATTGTGGTTTGCCGGGATGTTCGGTTCTAGAATTTGGAGTGTTTTGGGACACTTAGTCCCTAAATGAGAGCTTTATAGTTGAAAAATGGCACGTATTCGGAACAGTGTTGAGATGACCTCAGAACAGAAATCTGATGGTTTTATTAGCTCTGTTAGGTTATTTCAGGGTTGTGAGCGTGTTTGGAATGTATTTTGGAGGTCTGTAGCTCATTTAGGCTTGAAATGCCGAAGTTTGGGATTTTTGAAAATCTGATCTATAGGCGAGATTTTGATCCGGTAGTCAAAATGGAATTTTGACAGTTGGAGTAGCTTCGTTAGGGGATTTTGGATATGTCTGCAAATTTTCAGGTCACTCGGACATCGTTTGGTCGGGTTTTTGTTAGTATGTAGGTTTCAGAAGTTTTGGTTGAAACTTAGGCTTGAATCCGCCATAATTTGATGATTTTTGTGTTTAATGAAATGTTTTTATGATTGGAACAATTTTGTATCATGATTTGGAGTAGGTTTGTGGTTTTGGATGAGGTCCCGGGGGCCTCGGGGATGTTTCTGGGGGTCAAACAGACCATTTTGAGTTGATGAAACATGTCAGATTTGATGTCATGACTGTTGCAGACGATTGCTCTATGCGATCGCAATAGGGTGATGCGATCGCATAGAAGGCTTGGGAGGAGGCTCAAAATTTTTTCTATTGGATCATGAAAAGGGTATATGTGATTGCATAGCTATGGATAATTGTTCTCTGCGATCGCGAATGGTCTATGCGATTGCATAGTGGAAAGGTTAGGGGTCCTAGGTCCTATATTTTGTTCTATACGATCGCGGAGTTAGGAGTGCGATTGCATAAGGCTGTTTTTTTAGAAATGTGATCGCAATGTGGTGTGTGCGATCGCATAAGATAAAAATTTGAGGCAGAAAAGTTGTTCTATGCGATCGCAATAAGGGTCAGGCGATCGCATAGAGCATTTCACTTGGCAGACAGAAACAACATAATAATTTCATCCGCAAGGGTTTCACCATTTTTGCAAAAACTCAAGCTAGGGAGCTTAGTTTTGAGTGATGTTTCAAGTGCTTTTCAGGGACAATTGTTGGGTAACGATTTCTTACTCCCTTTTGATCATTATTCACTAATCTAAACTCAAATTCTTCTTTTAATTTCGGATTTGGAGTGTAAATTGGGGTAAGTAGAACAAACCTTGATGATTTGAAGGGGCAAACGAACTCCGATTTCGATAAATTGTATATGGTTAGACTCGTGAGAGTACGAGGCTTCTGAAAATGTAAAAATATTTTGATTCCGAGCGAATGGATGGAGGGGTGTTTTGGTCATTTCACCCATTTTCGCGTTGTAGCTTTAATTGTATAAGTGTAATTAGTTACTTGCAATGTTATTTATACTATGTAATTGGTTTGAATAGATTTGGGCCACTCGGAGTCAGATATCATGGCAACTGAGTCATTTCTTAGCGGTTTTGTACCGGGATTGAGGTAAGTGATTTGTCTAACCTTGTGTGTGGGATTTTCTCCCCTAGGATATATATGTGTTGACTTAAATGCCTTGTACACGGGGTGAAGGGTGTGTACTTGCGTAAATTGTTGAAAAACCACTTTACTTGAATTGCTTAATCAGTGTTATCTCTGTTATTTGATTGGTTTAATTGCAACAATTATCCTGTGTTAGCTAGGGAAGTATGATTAGATAGGATTAACTGTCTAAATGCCTACTTGTCTTCATTGAATTTGCTGGAACATGTTGAGACTGGATTTAGTTGATAATTGTAGCAGTGTACTTCATATCTCTCGGTGTTTTCTTTTATTTGATTGTGTTTGTATTCTGTGGACTGCAGGTTCGATTCCCGGAGATCCGGTGCTACTGAGGTAAACAATTGTGGGTTCAATTCCCGGAGATCTTATGATACTAATATAAAGGACTGCGGGTTCAATTCCCGGAGATCATGTGATACTGATACATAAGGACTACGGGTTCAATTCCCGGAGATACTGTGTTACTGATATAAAGGATTGGGGGTTTAATTCCCGGAGATCCTGTGATACTGATATGAAAGACTACGGGCTCAATTCTCAGAGATCCTGTGATACTGATATTTGGACTATGGGTTCGATTCCGGAGATCCTGAGCTACTGAGTATGAATGAACTGCGGGTTCAATTCCTGGAGATCCTGAGTTTTGATTTGTACTTGTTGTGTTGTTTTCTCTTTGATGGGTTAATTATAGATGACTTGTAGTTTTTATCTTGTTTTGCTGTTATTTCAGATTTACTCCTACCTTGCATTATTCGATATCATTATCATTATTTCTATTATTCTCGGTAGGGCCCTGACCTTCCTCGTCACTACTCCATCGAGCTTAGGCTTGACACTTACTGATTACTGCCGTGGTGTACTCATGCTACTCTTTTGCACACTTTTATTGTGCATATCCAAGTCCTTCTAATCAGACGCACTACCGGTGATCTAAGAGTATTTCTAGGAGACTCGAGGTATGCATCTGCTACGTCTGCAGATCCGGAGGGTTTTCTTCTGTTCTTTCCTAGTGATGCCAGTTATTTCTTTATTTCGGTTGTATAGATATTCTTGGTGTATAGAGCCACAGTTATACTCTCTTAGCCTGTGTTTGCCCGTTAGTTTCCGGGTCTTGGTGGTATATATTCTGGTATTTTAGTAAAGTGTATGTGCTGAGAGGCACCTATTACACTTGTCTATGTCATTCTGCTGTTATTTTAACTATTGTTCATAAAACTTGTATATTTCGCATTGCGTTAGGCTTACCTAGTCACGTAGACTAGGTGCCATCATGACAAGTTCACGATTGGTGAACTAGGGTCGTGACAAGTTGGTATCAGAGCTCTAGGTTCATAGGAGTCACGAGACACAGACCGGTTATTTAGAGCCTCGGTGATCGATACGGAGACGTTCGTATTTATCTACGAGGGGCTATGTTACTATTTAAGAAACACTTCATGTCTTTTGAATTCCTTGTCGTGCGATATTTTGACACCAAATCTAAACTTCTGTTTTCTATTCTCTCGCATATGGTGAGGACACGTTCTACTCGTGAGGATCAGGCACCGCACCACTACTACAGCTGCCAGTGGCCGGGGCCGGGGTAGAGGTCGAGAACGCGCCCGAGGTGCAGCCACAGCACCTGCGCTCGCTGCCGCTGAGACACCACCGGTGGATCAGGTTGGAGTGCAGGCACCTGGTATACCTACTATAGCTACTACGACTCCAGCACTCCAAGAGACTTTAGCCCAGTTTATGAGCCTGTATACTACTCTGGCTCAGGCGGGGTTGTTTCCTCTCGCTGCAGGTACATCTCAGGTCGGGAGAGGGGCCCAGACTCCCACAGCCTGCACTCCTGAGCAGAGAGTGTAAATGGAGCAGGTCCTAGAGGTTATTCTTGTACCGCTTGCAGCACCAGCACGGCCCGGGGATGGATCAGCTGTCTCCGAGGATGAGCACCGTAGGCTAGAGTGCTTCAAGAAGTATTATCCCCCAGTGTTCAGTGGTTTGGCTTCACATGATGCCTTTGGATTTCTGGAGGAGTGTCATCGCATCCTCCATACTATGGGTACAGTGGAGACCACTGGGGTTTCTTCTACTGCTTTTCAGCTTCGAGGGGCCGCTTATGATTAGTGGCACACATATGAGTTGGATAGTCCAGACGAGTCTGCCTCGCTGACTTGGATATAGTTTTTTGATATATTTTTTAGGGAATTTGTTCCCCAGAGACTTAGGGATGCTTGGCAGTGGAGTTTGAGCGGTTGTGCCAGGGCTCTATGAAAGTATCTGAGTATGCCATTAGTTTTACCCGGTTAGCCAGACATGCACCGGCTTTGGTCGCCACGGTCCGAGAGAGAGTGCGGAGGTTTATTGAGGGCCTTATTCCCCCTAACCGGTCAAGCATGGCTAGAGAGCTGGTAAAGGATTTACTGTATCAGCAGGCAGTGAGTATCGCCAGGAGGATGGAGAGTATGCTCCCTAGAGAGTGGGGAGAGAGGGGGGCCAAGAGGTCTCGTGAGTCGGGCCACTTCTCTGGTGCCCGCACTTCAGCAGCCGGTCGTTTTGGCAGGGGTTATTCCGGTCGTCCGGCTCATTCAGCATTGCCAGCAGCTGGTAGTACTCCAGCTCTTCCAACACCTCAGGAGCCTTATTATGCTCCCCCAGTTTCCAGTGCACCTCCTGCGAGGGGTACCTCCAGGGGTCAATTCAGTGGGAGTGGGGCCGGTCAGTCACAACCATCGGGTCCTCCCAAGGCCTTTTATGAGTGCGAGGATACTCGCCATCTGGTTTTGGAGTGCCCTAGGTGTAGAATAGGAGTACCTCCACAGACTTCGTAGCCTCAGCATGGTTCACAGGGGCAGCAGGCCATCGTTCCAGCCCCAGCTGCCACCCCAGCTGCCTAGCCAGCCAGGGGCGGGGATCAGGGTGATAGAGGCCGCTCTCAAGCGAGAGGCCAGGCCATATTTTATGCTATTCCTGGTCGCACCGCAACTGACGCCTCCGATTCTGTTATCACAGGTATTATCTTAGTTAGTCACAAAGAGGCCTCGGTTCTATTCAATCCTGGTTCTACTTTTTCATATTCGTCCTCTTATTTTGCTTCACATTTGGGTGTGTCTCGGGATTTTTTTAGTGACCCCGTTTATGTTTCTACTTCGGTAGGAGATTCTTTTGTTGTAGACCGTGTGTATTGGTCATGTTTGGTCACTATTTGTGGTTTTTAGACCAGAGCTAATCGTTTAATGATCGGTATGGTTGATTTCGATATTATTTTGGGCATGGACTAGTTGTCGCCCCTTCATGCTATTCTTGATTGTCACGCCAAGACTGCGACGCTGGCTATGCCAGACATTCCACATATTGAGTGAAGTGGTACTCTAGATCACACCCCTAGCCGTGTTATTTCCTTTCTCGAAGCTTATCGTATGGTTGATAAGGGGTGTACTGCTTATCTAGCTTATGTGAGGGATGTGAGTGTTGACACTCCTTTTATTGGTTTAGTCCCATTGGTATGTTATTTATCTGATGTGTTTCCAGCTGATCTCCCGGGCATACCACCCGATAGAGATATCAATTTTGGTATTGACTTATTGTTGGGCACTTAGCCCATTTCTATTCCTTCGTACCGCATGGCTCCTCCTGGGTTGAAGGAGTTGAATGATCAGTTACAGGAGTTGTTGGGTAAAGGTTTCATTTGACCCATTATTTCGCCTTGGGGTAATCCTGTGTTGTTTGTGAAGAAGAAGGACGGTTCTATGCGTATGTGCATTGACTATCGCCAATTGAACAAAGTTACAGTGAAGAACCGGTATCCTTTGCCATGTATTGATGACTTATTTGATCAGCTACAAGGCGCACAGGTGTTCTCCAAGATTGATTTGTGCTCTGGTTATCATCAGCTAAAGATTTGGGACCCGGATATCTCGAAGATTGCCTTCAGGACTCCGTATGGTCACTACGAGTTCCTCGTTATGTCTTTCGGGCTGACTAATTCCCCAACAGCTTTCATGCATTTGATGCACAGTATATTCAGGCCATATCTTAACTCGTTCGTGATTATTTTCATTAATGATATTTTTCTATATTCCTGGAGTCGGGAAGACCATGAGCAGCACATGAGGATAGTACATCAGACTGTGAGGGATAAGCAATTATATGCAAAGTTCTCTAATGTGAGTTTTGGATGAGTTATGTGGCATTTCTAGGCCACATGGAGTCGAGCGAGGGTATTCGAGTGGACCGAGAAAGGTGGAGGTCGTACAGGGTTGGCCCAAGCCCTCCTCAACTACTGAGATTCATAGTTTCCTTGGTTTGGCGATTTATTACCGTCGCTTTGTGGATGGGTTCTCTTCGATCGCAACACCTATGACCAGATTTCAAAAATAAAAATAGTTTCGTGTTGGGTATGATTTTTGTGATTTTGTGTTATTTTATCTTTTTGTGTGCACGTTTATTTATTTAAATTAAAAATACAAAAATATATGCTAAGTTTTGCATTTTTAGTGTTTGATATCGAAGTCATGTGATTTACATTTTAGGCAATATGTAATTGTGTACGTTAATTGTAGTAAAAAATAGCGGTGTTATAGGTTAGTATATATACATATGTGTGTATATATATATATATATGTATATATATACATATATATATATATATACACATACACATATAATACATCATGAAGATCCGATCTGGGCCAAATTCAGTCTAAAAGCCAAGCCCAAACGGATTTCTTCTAATCCAGCCCAAATACCCGTCCAGGCTTCAGCCTGTGTAACACTTGATCTGGACCGTTGGATTTTATTATCCAACGGCCCAGATTAATCCTTTAATTTCAACATACACTCAGACTATATCTTAACCAAACGACGTCGTTTGGTTTAAGTGAGGGGATCCTGATCGTTGATCGTAAATGATCCAACGATCAGGATTCAATCTCATCTCTGGTATATATTCCTCATTTCATACCCCGCCCCCCCAAGCCAGAACCCCCCTCTCCCTTCATCTCCCTCAGAGCTCTCAAACACCCGGTGTAACGCCGCCCTCCTCCGCCTGCCGGAAATCGCCTCACGGCGGTTCCGGTAGGCCAATCACCACCAAACCAATGCCAAAACCTTCCCCTCACCTCCCCCATCACGAACCCAGCCTCCACTAACCTCGAATCATGCCGGAGCTCCTCGAATCTTCATTTGAAGATTCGAGTCAAACTCGAACCAATGCCAAATCACCCCAAATTCACACCACAGTCTCCTCACACCTCCCCCACACTCCCATTGACATTGGTTTGCTTCGAATCTAACCAAAAATGCAAAAGCCCCAAATCCGAGCCCAAGAACCCTAATTTTTGAAGAAACTCAATTCAAGCCGGGTTAGCCGTAATTGAAGTCCAAGGGACTTTAGTCTAGGTGTTCTCAATCGAGAACATCTTGATTAAAGCCCGTTTGGCTTCAATAATTCCACATTTTAGTTCGAAGCTTGGTCGGCAGATTTCTTACGAGGTATTCGTTTCTTCTTTGGTCAATTTAGTTCGATTTTGTGAATATGTGTGTTTGTTTTATTCATTGTTTCAGTTCTTATCTATCATGCTTTTAATTTCTCATAACAGTCGACCTGTTCTCCTCCTTTGAGGCCTTTTATTTGGCCAATTCCCTCTGTTTTTAGTTGTTAAAATGAATCATAGGTTCAATGTGATTAAGGTCGTCAAGCAATTAATTCATATTTTTGATTAGTTCCTTGATCCCCTGCCTGAAACATTAGGAATCAACTGTAGGTCGATCATTGGTTGTCATTGCTATGTGTTGTAGTTGATTAGAGGTCGTCTTCTAATTGCATAGTTTGAGCTATTTGAATTACCACACAGTGATTAGCATTCCCGGATCGAATGAGACTGTTTGATTGGTTTGAAACTGAAGTTGTGATTCAAATTAAGCCAACTAGGGAATCAGGGTTCACACTTAGAGTATTTGGTGCCCTGCACATGAGGCTAGTCAGTGGAATCCACTGTCACAGCAGGGCATCCCACTGAACACTGCCACCAGCATTGTTTAATGTTTGAGTCCATATTTTGGACAGTAGATAGTGGGTTTGCAGGGAATATGATGGGTTGGGGAGTCAGGGTAGGGGGTTAGTTTAAGGGATTTTGGGTGAGCCTGTGAATGAGAGACACTTGAGAGCATCTGGGAGAGCAAAAACAGTACCTGGAGAGCATATACATTTGATAGGCATACATACAGACCTTAGAGAGCACACTGAGAGAAACCTGGAGAGAAATATAGGCAAGCAAGAACACCTTGTGATACACAGATACAAAGATACAAAAGAGGCTACTGTTTCATTGGTTCCGGGGTCACCGTTTTGTGAGTTTTGATGCAGTGGCTGAGCTATTAGGCTTTCGTGTGTTGTGGTTGTGTATTGCTGCTGGTGGCAGTGTTCATTTGGTGCTTGTTGGTCGTTTGTGTTGCTGCTGTTCATTTGAGGCTGTTGGTCAGCATTGTTGTTGCCCTGGTCGTTTTGTTGCTGCTATTAGGCATTTGTTGTTGATGTTGTGTCTTGGTTGTTGCTGTTACATCTCAGTTGGGTAGCTCTTGAGTTGCTTTTGGTCTATTGTTGCTGCCACTGGTTGTTTGTTGCTGCTCTTGGTCTGTTGGTTGCTGGCTGGTGTGTAGTTGTTGCTGCCTGGGTCGGGTGTTGCTGTTGTTTCATTATTTGGTTGTTGGCTGGTCTATAGTTTGCTGCCTGGTTTGGTTGTTGTTGTTGTTTCATTAGTTTGTCACCGGTTGTTGGTCTAAGTGACTGCTGGTCCATTGGTTGTTACTGCTTGGTCAAATATTGTTGCTGGTTCAGCATTGTTGAGGCTGGTCCGGTTTGCTACTGGTGCATTATTGTTTGTTGCTGCCATTGCTCACTCTTCCTTGTTCTTCCGCATTCCAGGTACACACCTCTGTTATTGTAGTTCCTTGGTTCGAAAGAATGAAGTTTGAAGCTTATGCATAAAGTCTATTGAAACATGTAGTCGCTTAAAGTTCTTATGTTTAAGTACATTCTGTTATTCTCCAATTAAGCTTGTACTGTTAGTTTTGGTTATGGAAAAGTGTGTAGCTAGGCCAAAGATACACTGTCGTTAGATAAGCACGTAAACCTGAATTAGTCTGTCGTATCTCTATTCAATCTTCTCCGCTCGTGTGTGTAATCTCCAAATCTGTTAACGTTAGACCTTATGCTAAAAGCAAGATTAGCTAGGGAGTTGTTACTCAACGGAATGATGTAATTAGATTAAAAAGAGTCGGGGCGCATTTCATGTGACCCGACCCCAATTTTGGGCAAGAGTAAACAAAGCGTGTCAGGAACCACAGGCGCATTTCATGTGGTGTGGTTCGTAGCGAGTTTTAAATAATTTGGAATCAACTCTTAAGTAAAATACAGTGGGATGTAGTTCGCTTTAGATTTGAATCAAAGGTGCGCCTCACCCAATAGTTACATTAGTCACACAGCCTTCATAAATGTACATATAAAATACTTAGATTTTGAGACGCGTCGTTTCTTAACGAATATCACGCCCTTCTCAACAGTGTAAATAAGTAGTCGATCCGGGCGCATATTTTAGTTCTGTCTTCTTAAATACGGGTGTGCATTTCATGCGACCCGAATCCAAACCCCGAAATGTTGAATAAAGATATGTCGAGGATCCGGGTACATTTCATGTGACGTGATTCGAAAGCATATTTTTAAGCAACTTTCTCTTTCGTAAATCATAACCAATAATAAAGCGGTAAAAAGATATTAACTTGCACTAAGTACATAATTGTAAAAAGCAGATAGATAAGCCAAACACGACAGCTGAGCGACCGTGCTAGAACCACGGAATTCGGGAATGCCTAATACCTTCTCCCGGGTTAATAGAATTCCTTATCCGGATTTCTGGTTCGCGGACCGTTAAATAGAGTCATTCTTTTCCTCGATTCGGGATTTAACCGGTGACTTGGGACACCATCAATCTCCCAAGTGGCGACTCTGAAATAATTAAAATAAATCCCATCTCGATTGTCCTTTAATCGGAAAAACTCTTTGCACCTTTGCGGGTGCGTAAAAAAGAGGTGTGACAGCTCTGGCGACTCTGCTGGGGAAATCTTTAGAATTCGAGCTCGGAACAACTGTTGTATTTGGCATATTTTATTATCTGATTTTTTTTACATGTTGGCATCAATGTGCAAAATGTTGTTTTTACCGCTTTGATATTGTGTGAACTGTACATATAAATTGTGCCGGAACCAATCTCCTCTCTGAGTCTTCTAAATCATGAAGAAGGGTGCACTTCGTGTGACTTCTTTTCCGTATAGTGTCTAATTCCCATTTTAGAACGAGGTTTGGATAAGTTGCAAAACCGGTGAAGCTTCTGTATTCCCGGATTGCTGCCTCCTCCTCGGCTCGAGCTGTCCGCTCGGGTAAGCCAAGTCTAGAACAGATAAACCCATGTTTTAAACCTAGAATAACAAAGCTTCATGCCGGATCCCTAGTAGGAAACGTTTATTTGCATCATGTCGCATTTGGCTTAGGGGACTCAACACAGGGGTTGGGTCCGTCTAGGACAGTTGACCTGAAATGAACAGACTATCCTGCTGCATCCTGTTTGTCTTGCGTATTTATCTGTTATAGACTTGCATGCTGACCGGCTTAAAAAAAAAAAAAAAAAAAAAAATGTGTGTTGTTCTTAAGATAGAAATAGCTTACTTGTCTTCCTTTAGTAAAATGAATAAATAAATAATGTCGTTTGTTTCGTCAAAACCGAACTACGTGGGTTTGATTCTCATTGGATGTGAGATACGTAGGCAACCTCCATCGGGTCCAACTTCACCTTTTGAAAAATGGCCGAAAAATCAAAACTAACTTTTGTACTAAATAAGTCGGTGATGCTGTTTTTAAAAAATAGCCGAATGTTCCCGAAAGGGACGCCGGGAGGCTAATTTCGTATAAACGGCCACCTTTGGGTCAATTTTGATTTCGATCAATTTACCCCACAGCCTTAAAAGCCTTCGTCCCCGAGACGTTGAAAGGCCGTGATTGAAAACTGATTTTTTTTTATTTTTAGCAAAACAAAGTCGTTTTCTTATTTAAATCACCTTAATAAATGTGCAGGATGAGCACGAATCAGAATAAATCATTTTCAATCTTTAGTGAGGTCCCTCAGCAGCTCCGTATATGGTGGAACGATTTGGAAGACAGTAGCAAAAAGGTCGTAGGGAGAATTTTGGGAGGTTTGGTTGATCTGTTGAATATCGAGCCAAGGGAGGACATCATCAAGGCACTGGTATCTTTCTGGGATCCGACCCGCAACGTGTTCCGTTTTGTTGACTTCGAACTGACGCCCACATTAGAGGAAATTGCGGGCTATGCAGGACTAAATGGGAAATTAAGAGGACAATACCTGCTCTCACCAAGGCCGGTATCTCCACATGGGTTTCTGGATTTACTGAGCATTAGTCGGAAGGTGAAAAATGATGATCTGTTGAAAAGGTATTGCGATCTTCAATTCTTATATCAACGGTACGACACTCCTCGGGGTTTTGAAGAATCAAACCTTGGACTGACTCACGCAGGGAATAGGACCAAGTGGGAGGCCAGACGAATTCTAGCATTCATAACGACATTCTTGGGGATTGTGATTTGTCCGCGTGAAGATAAGAAAATAGAGATAAGTCTGGTAGGAATAGCCGATGTTGCAATCAAAAAGGCTACCAGCACTGTGGTCCCTTTGGTTTTGTCCGAAATCTATCGAGCTTTGACCGTATGCCGAGAAGGGGGCAATTTCTTCCAAGGTTGCAATCTGTTACTTCAACTATGGATGCAAGAACACCTCCATCACCGAACACAATACATGAACCATGGGTTGACCGGAAAAAACTGTATCAGGGGTTTCGAAGAACGGATGATGGGTGCTGTATTCCCTGAAGGCGTCGAGGCATGGCTTGCACGACTGAGCTCAATAGAAGCCGATCAGATTGAATGGGCATTCGGGTGGTTACCCGATACCGAAGTAATATATATGGCAGCCGAGGAGTGTTACATCCTTCTGATGGGGATCCGCAGTGTCCAACCATATGTCCCTCACCGTGTATTACGTCAATTAGGAAGGTTTCAGGTTATTCCTACCGATCAAGACCTAAGGAAGTACGCCATTGAGTTGAGCCCGGGAGTTGTCTTCCCCGAAGAGAAGGTTAGAAGGCCGTGGCACGAATGTCGGTTCCTTGAGCCTAAAACCATGGTCCGGGAACTATCTAAGGGAGAGGTGGACCCAAAGTACAACGTGTGGTTCGGGAAAAGATTTCAGATTCGTCGGAAATGTTCTAAAAGAGCCCATGTCCAACAATTCACGGAAGATTCACGGGAACAATGGGATTGGTTAGCAAAGGAGGAGGGATACAGGACGAAGATTGGCAGGATAGAACAGCAGGTCCGGGACCTCCAATTCGAGAAGAACATGCAAGCCGCCACCGACGAAGGAGACAAAAAGAAGTTGGCACAAGAAAATGACTTCTTGAGAGTTCAAATCCAGCAAATGAAAAGAGATGCTGACAGACAGTCGAGGAGTCGGGCCGACGAAAAATTGATAAGGGGTTTAAAAAGCCAAGTCACCGACATCCAAAGAGAATTGGACGAGTCAAAAGCCCAAATAACGAGGATCCGTGCTAGCTGGAAAAAGGAGGCACATCAACATGCACTTCACCTAAAGCGGGTGGAAGAAGATTACACCGATATCATCACTAGCCTGAGGGAAGCAAATGTTGTCCTTAGGGAGCGGGTTTTCAAGCAAGCCCAAGATGCCGGAGCAGACCTCGACCGCTGCCACAATTTGATGGCCCGACTGCAAGGACAAGTGGATAGGCTCCTAGATCAAGTCACCAACAATGCTCGAAGATTGGGGGCGAAAACCAGCAAATAGAGCGGCTACTCGGAGAAAGGGACATGATCAAGGATAGAATTGGAGAAATCGGGCACTATGTCACCACGAAGTGCCTAGCTTGTGAACGAATGCCCCGCGCCGACCTTTTCGCTTCAATTATGGGTTATGTTCATCGGATCATGGAAGAGTTGAGGGAACTGCACAAGGACCTCACACCAAGGCCCGCGGCAAGGCCGAATGATGCCTCGCAGGCCCCCAGGAGTTTTAGGGCATTAGATTTTTGATTGAAAATGTATTCTGAAATATTGAGTCAAGCTAGTTGGCATTTTTATCTTTACTTTCCCAAGTCAAGCATTTTTCTTTTGTTTTGCTGATTTTGTAAGACGTGTTTTGTAACTACACGGTTTTATTTGATATAAAAGTTACTGAATTTTGCCACAATCTTGTTACCAGAACTACGCTCGGTCTGATTCACGCGGGGTCGTGATACGTAGGCAATCCACATAAGATTCGACCACCACTAAAAAGAAAGAAAAAGAATCCAAAGGCTAAATAAGGCTTGCAAAGATAGTCGAAAAAGAAAAAAAAGAAAAAGAAAAAGAAAAAGAAAAAGAAAAAGGGCCGGAATGACGCATGTTAAAGAGTACACGTAGAAATGGTTATTTGGTTAGGTGCATTGCATCCAACGTGCTATAACATATCTGTCAAACTCGGTGAACTAACAAGTTTGTTGCGTATTCCAGAAAGTTTAGCAGTTGGTTTGACAGAATATCCTGGCCAGCCATCACTACCGTACTAGATCCAAAGGACCAGTTACAGTAAGCATGTCGAGTTCTGGCAAGAGTCTCGAGGAAGAAAAATCCGAGCTACAAATCATGAAAGAAGAGGTAGACCGGTTAAAACAACAGATAACAGAGATGCACCTGGCCTGGGCCAGGGAACAGTCTTCACCAAACCGCCCTACTCTCGCCTCAGCTCCGGAACATCCGCCCATCGATCCTTCAACAAGCGCCCCGAGCTATCCATACTTTCAGGGGGAAAATCCATATGCCACCCACATTCCACCAGCCAAACCAAATCCTCCTCCAGTCACCCCCGTTTTTGTAGCACCTCCACCTGCTCCTCTGCAAAGGCCGGCCAGCGAGCCATATGTTCAGATCCATGACAACTCTTACTATCCTCCAGAGCCTACTTTCAGGGCTCCTGAACCACAATCACATACACCCCACTGGGATAATCCGGCAGAACCGGAAAAACACTTCCCAAGTTCGGAACACGAGGAAGTTGTCAGAAAAGTTAAAAGCCTGGAGCAGTCCTTCAGGAACATGCACGGTTTAGGCAACCAGGTCAGCGTCGCCTATAAGGATCCTGTGTCCATTTCCGGACGTCCAGTTGCCAGCAGGATTTAAAATGCCCAAATTCGACCTATACGAGGGGCATGGTGACCCAGTGGCCCACCTGCGGGGGTTTTGCAGCAAAATGAGAGGGGCCGGAGGACGGGACGAGCTTCTGATAGCCTACTTCGGCCAGAGTCTGGGAGGATCGGCGCTGGAGTGGTATACTAGACAGGATCCCAGTAGATGGTTTACGTGGGATGATTTGGCTCAAGCTTTTATCGGCCAGTTCCAATACAATCTTGAGATAATCCCCGACCGCCTATCACTGCTAAAATTAGAGAAGAAGCCTGCTGAAAGCTTCAGGGAATTTGGTTTCCGATGGAGGGAACAGGCGGCCAGGGTGGATCCACCGATGAGAGAGAGCGAGATGGTGGACTACTTCTTGCAGACATTAGAGCCCACCTACTTCGGACATCTGGTAACGTCCGTAGGCAAATCATTCACCGAGGTGATAAAAATGGGGGGTATGATCGAGGAAGGTTTGAAGGCCAACAAGATCATGAGTTACTCAGCACTGAAAGCCACCACTCAGGCTATCCAAAGTGGTACCGGAGGAGTACTGGGGAAAAAGAGGAGAGAGGAAGTTGCGGCCGTCGAGTCCGGGGCATGGTTCAGAAATAGAGGCCCCGCACCCCAATATAGCCCACCCCAACCTCACCACCAAAATTACCCCCACAACCCATATAACCACCCGCAACATTATTATCCCGCACCTGATCCCCATTTTACTGTCCACCATGCACAATCCTATTCTGCACCTCCTGTTCATGCACCGTGGCGTGCACCGAACCCCCAGAACAATCATCCACCCCCAAGAGCTTACAGAAACCCCTCGGGCGCGAGTTTCCGTCCGAACCAGGCATTCAGGGGTGACAGGGCGCCGAGGCCAAAGACTTTCACTCCCTTAGAAGAGTCTTATACCAGTCTGTTCCACCGGTTGAAGCAAGTAGGTTTGCTAAATCCGGTTGAAGCTAAGTTGCCAAACCCCCTTCCGAAGAACCTGGACCATTCAGTAAATTGTGCTTACTGCTCGGGATGTCCGGGACACGATACAGAAAAGTGTTGGAGGCTAAAGACGGCCATCCAGGAGCTCATTGACACTCGCAGGATTGAGGTCCAGACTCCAACCGAGCCCAACATCAACCAAAACCCGCTTCCAACTCATCATGAGACCAATATGATCGAGTTGGTACGGGCGGAGGAAGGAAAGGAGAAAGCCTCTCAGACTGTAATGATGATTAAGTCTAGCGGGGCAGGAACGAGAAAAGGGCCAAGCCGTGATGAGTCGCCCAGTTGCAAGAAGGACATACCAGGAGAGTCGGAAGCAGGAAAGGAAAGTGTGAACGAAGTACCGGTGAAGCCGGCCAAGATAGTTGTACCAGGGGCAGCAATCAAGCCCATCTTGACAGTAGCAGGCGTTCGAATGGATCCTTTCATCATCCAGCCGGCAACACAGCTGCCAGTAACTGATAGCCGGGCCGTCCCATGGAATTATGCTCGGATTACAACGACCTACAGAGGAAAGGAGGTGAAAGAGGAAGTTTGTGAAGCCCAAGGGTTGACCCGCTCGGGGAGATGTTTTGCCCCTGCGGAATTGAGGAAGACCACTCCGGCAGTATTGAAAAAGCCGGTCACTGATGAAGAGGCGGAAGAATTCTTGAAAAAGATGAAGCTGCATGACTACTCTGTCTTAGAGCAGTTGAAGAAGACTCCGGCGCAAATATCATTGCTATCCTTGCTGATACATTCTGGAGAACATCGGCAAGCATTGATGAAAGTCCTGAATGAGGCACATGTACCGGATAAAATCTCAGTGAGCCATTTGGAGAAGATCACCAATAGGATCTTCGAAGCAAATCGGATCACCTTCACCGATGACGAGTTGCCTGAGGAAGGCACTGAGCATAACAGGGCTTTATATCTTACGGTGAAGTGTGAAGAGGCGGTGGTTACCAAAGTCCTTGTCGATAATGGTTCCAGTGCTAACATTTGTCCTCTCTCTACACTGGGCAAATTGAAGGTAGACATCGGCAGGGTACGCAAGAACAGCGTATGTGTTCGGGGGTTCGACGGAGGAGGCAAAGCGTCGGTTGGTGACATAGTGCTAGTCTTGACAATTGGGCCAGTGGAGTTCACCATGGAATTCCAGGTGCTGGACATGGTGGTGTCATATAACCTCCTAATAGGGCGACCATGGATTCATGCCGCAAGAGCAGTTCCATCCAGCTTACACCAGCTCGTCAAGTTTGAATGGGACCAGCAGGAGATCGTCGTCCATGGAGAGAACGATCCACAATCAGGCACCATCATTCCCTTTGTTGAAACAGAGGAAGATGTTGGGCCGTGGGTGTATCAGGTCTGCGATGTGGTGTCCGCCCACCGAGTTCCGGAAGGGGAATGCATTCCCGGCGACAGAACAATTACTGCGGATGTCATGGTGGCGCATGAAATGCTGAGACATGGTTTCGTACCCGGTAAAGGGCTAGGTGCATCTCTGCAAGGAATTATACAACCGGTATCGGTGGTCGAGAACTTGGGAACCTTCGGCTTGGGATTCCAGCCAACTTCAGAGGACATCCGGCGAGCAAAGAGGAGTAAACAGAAGACATGGGTGCTCCCAAAGCCTGTTCCACGCCTTTCCCAATCTTTTGTCAGGTCCGGAGCAAGAGGACATCCAACGACAAAGATTCCCGGTCCTACGGTCAAGCCAGACAAAGAGTTCTTCAGGAAGTTCGAAAACCTATTCACAGATGTATGTATGCTCGAAGATGGTGAAGGATCCAGTCACGCCGAGATACAGTTTGTGGGACCTAAGGCAAAACTGAATAACTGGAAGGCTACTCCTCTCCCTGTCCGGAAGGAGTCTTGGTAGTTTGTCTTGGATTGTTTTTCTTTCGAAATGTTGTGTTGGGGGTTTGTCCCCGGAGTAAAATCTCGTTGTTTTGTTCATTTCTGATTTAAGTTTGCAGTTTGTTTTCCTTTTGTACAATTCCCATCAATGAAATTTGGTTCCTTCGTGTCTAATTTTGTTTATCTTTTCTTCTTTTTACTTTTCTGAACAGCCTTCTTGCAACTGATCTTAATGATATGGCGTGCTTAAAGATTAATCAACCCAGCCTAGAAAGTCAATCGGGTTTGGAAATAATAACACATGAAATAAGAAGTGACGAGAGTGAGTCAGAGTACGGCGATGATGAAGCCGTAGAAGAAATCGGTGAAGAATTAAGTCACTTCGAGGAAAAACCCAAACCGAATTTAAATGATACCGAGGCCGTTAATCTAGGGAATGCGGATGACGTCAAAGAAACCCGGATAAGTGTCCATATTGAACCCAATCTGAGAGAAGAACCGATCAAAACACTCATGGAGTTTAAAGACATTTTCGCATGGTCGTACGACGACATGCCCGAACTCAGCACTGATCTAGTGGTTCATAGACTACCCACTGATCCGGCATATCCTCCCGTCAAGCAAAAACTGCGGAAATTCAAGACGGAGATGAGTGTGAAGATTAAGGAGGAGGTAACCAAGCAGTTGCAGGCGAAAGTCATTCGTGTCACTCGATACCCCGAATGGTTGGCTAACGTAGTACCGGTGCCAAAGAAAGACGGAAAGATCAGGGTATGCGTGGACTATCGCAATCTCAACAAGGCAAGTCCTAAGGATAATTTCCCACTTCCCAATATCCATATCCTGATTGATAATTGCGCCGGACGCGAAATTGGATCCTTTGTGGACTGTTATGCGGGATATCATCAGATTTTGATGGATGAAGAGGACGCAGAAAAGACGGCTTTTATCACACCGTGGGGGACTTATTGCTACCGAGTGATGCCATTTGGTTTGAAGAATGCAGGAGCAACATATATGAGGGCGATGACTACGGTATTCCATGACATGATACACAAGGAAATTGAGGTGTACGTGGATGATGTGATCATAAAATCTAGGCGTCAAGAAGACCATGTTGCTGACCTCAGGAAGTTCTTTCAAAGACTCCGAAGGTACGACATCAAGCTCAATCCAGCCAAATGCGCATTCGGAGTTCCGTCAGGAAAGTTGCTAGGATTCATCGTCAGCCGACGGGGCATTGAGCTGGACCCGTCCAAAATCAAGTCCATTCAGAGTTACCCCCGCCAAAGAATAAAACAGAGGTAACGAGTCTGTTGGGAAGGTTGAATTACATCAGTAGGTTTATTGCCCAGCCTACGGCAACCTGTGAACCCATATTCCGCCTATTGAAGAAAGACGCCGCGATAGAATGGACGGCAGAATGTCAGGAAGCGTTTGACCGGATCAAAGGGTATCTGTCAAATCCACCCGTACTAGTTCCGCCTGAGCCAGGTAGACCCCTGATTCTTTATCTGACGGTCTTGGAGAATTCGTTTGGCTGCGTACTGGGGCAGCATGATCTTACCGGCAGGAAGGAACGGGCCATTTACTACCTCAGTAAGAAGTTCACAGTCCACGAGGTCAAGTACACTCATCTGGAAAAGACATGTTGCGCCCTAACTTGGGTAGCCCAAAAGCTGAAACACTACTTGTCTTCTTACACCACGTACCTCATTTCGCGGTTGGATCCGTTGAAGTATATTTTCCAGAAACCCATGCCTACAGGGAGGTTAGCAAAGTGGCAAATATTACTTACGGAATTCGACATCATATACGTGACAAGGACGGCTATGAAAGCTCAAGCCCTGGCCGATCACTTAGCTGAAAATCCCGTTGATGACGAATACGAACCTTTGAGGACGTATTTTCCAGATGAGGAAGTATTGCAGATTGAGGGGTTAGAACCAACCAAGGATCCGGGATGGAAGCTCTTCTTCGACGGAGCGGCGAACGCGAAGGGAGTCGGAGTAGGGGCTGTGCTTATATCTGAAACAGGACATCATTATCCTGTTACTGCTCAACTGCGTTTTCACTGTACCAATAATATGGCCGAGTACGAGGCATGTATCTTGGGGCTGCGATTAGCGGTGGACATGGATGTACAGGACGTCTTGGTCTTGGGGGACTCTGACCTTCTGGTACATCAGATTCAGGGAGAATGGGAAACCAGAGATTTAAAGCTTATCCCATATCGTCAGTGCTTGCATGATTTGACCAAACGCTTTCGATCGGTAGAATTCAGGCACATCCCAAGGATGCATAACGAGGTTGCCGACGCGTTGGCTACTTTAGCATCAATGCTACATCACCCGGACAAGGTTCGTGTCGATCCGTTACATATCCATGTCCGGAATCAACATGCTTATTGTAATGTGATAGAGGAAGAAGTGGATGGTGAGCCGTGGTTTCATGATGTCAAGGAATACCTCAGGTTAGGAGTATACCCAGAGCAAGCAACTGGAGGTCAAAAGCGAGCTATTCGGCGGTTGGCGAACGGATTTTTCCTTAGTGGAGGGGTGCCTGTACAAAAGAACCCCAGATTTGGGATTGTTGAGATGTATAGATGCAAGTCAAGCCACAACAGTGATGACGGATATACACTCGGGAGTTTGCGGACCACACATGAGCGGATATGTATTGGCAAAGAAGATTCTTCGAGCAGGATATTACTGGCTCACTATGGAGCGTGACTGCATAAGTTTCGTGCGAAGATGCCATCAGTGTTAGATACACGGAGATTTGATTCATTCTCCGCCGACCGAATTGCATACAATGTCCGCACCATGGCCGTTTGTCGCATGGGGTATGGATGTTATTGGACCTATTGAGCCTGCCGCTTCCAATGGTCACAGGTTCATTCTGGTAACGATTGATTATTTTACCAAATGGGTGGAGGCCAAGACATTCAAATCAGTGACCAAGAAGGCAGTGGTGGACTTCGTGCACTCCCACATCATTTGTAGGTTCGGAATTCCGAAGATGATCATTACAGATAACGGTGCAAATCTTAACAGTGGATTGATGAAAGAGGTATGTCAACAGTTCAAGATTACACACCGAAATTCCACACCGTATCGCCCAAAAGCAAACGGTGCGGTCGAGGCAGCAAACAAGAACATAAAGAAGATATTGAGGAAGATGATAGAAGGGTCTAGGCAGTGGCATGAAAAGTTACCATTTGCGCTGTTGGGTTATCGCACTACCGTCCGGACTTCGGTAGGTGCAACTCCTTACTTGTTAGTGTACGGGACCGAAGCAGTAATACCCGCAGAAGTTGAGATTCCGTCCCTCCGAATTGTCGCTGAAGCTGAGATTGATGACGACGAGTGGGTCAAAACCCGATTAGAGCAATTGAACTTGATCGATGAAAAGAGATTGACAGCAGTATGTCACGGCCAATTGTATCAAAAGAGAATGGCGAGAGCATATAACAAGAAGGTACGTCCCAGGAGATTTGAAGTGGGACAGCATGTGCTGAAGAGAGTTCTACCCCATCAGGCCGAGGCGAAAGGCAAGTTCGCTCCAAATTGGCAGGGACCTTTTGTGGTGACTAGAGTATTATCCAACGGCGCTCTATGTCTGACTGATGTCGAGGGAAGATGCACCGATATGGCTATCAATTCTGATGCAGTCAAGAGATATTATGTGTAATTCTTTAATGCATTTGTCAACGTTCGGTTTCGTTTGTGTGTACTTGGCATTTTTCGGAGAATGAAATGACAGAGGCAATTTTTCTACTACCCAAACACTTTAACCTTTGTTTCCCCATTTGAGCCTTAATTACTCGTTCATATACCCTCTTTCGGAATCATCAAGGAAGATGTGTAACAGAATAGAAAAGAAGCAAAAAAGTAATACAAGAAAAAGTGAACTACGTTCGACCTGATTCCTCAAGAAGGATACGTAGGCGCCACACGGCTCGGTCA